>QRFJ01001427.1:234872-370691 GCA_006176705.1 Cocos nucifera
TCCATGGAGATACCGAGACACCTCTATCCCATGAGATTTAAAACCTTGATTTTCATCACAAATATTCAACCGCAAACAATGAAATAGCAGCTGAATGCAAAACTAACTTGACCTTCCAATGGCTCCAATGAGACACATGCTGAAGAGACAACCAAAAAGAGCAAGTATAAGTTTATCAAGTTTCCTCTCCAATGTACTTCTTTTAGAAGGAACATTCATAGAATTCATCATAACCTGCAGTATAATAAGAAAAAAAGCCATTAATGAAAAGATGAAAACACAAGAATATGGATCAAGAAAGAGAAAAATGGATGCCTATAAAGTAAAAAGGAATCTGTTAATTAATATAAGGCTTGCCAGAAAACGCACTTTTGTCTCATGCCCTGTAAATATAACAGCCCCAACAATATATTCTGTGTTCCTCAAGCTGCATCCCTACATCATTATATCAATTTGACGTAAATGAGACACGTGCACGAATGGAAAACTAGAGATACTAATATGAAAGGCAGCAATGATTAAAAGTACGAACTGCACATAAAACTTTGAGGATGATCTTTTTTTCTCAAAAACCAAAAGGAAAATTGAGGAAGAAAATAATTTTAGATATTAGTTATATTATAACCAAAACTTGGAAGTTGGAACACCATATAATTTTAAAATGCATATACTTAAGTTTTCCTGCATGCTCATCACAAATCCTTTTATAGTTCTTGCGGTTGATCCACCATTGATGTTAGTTTTGCATTAGTTGGTATCACCACTTATGGTGCATCAAGCAGGTGACCAACATCACTATTCTAGTTTGGTGCCAATAATTTAATGACCCAGGCCACAATATGCTACAAGTTTACCACCTCATAGGCATCACCTGATGCATATTATAGTTGTTAACCCCACAGTCAAGGATTTAGTCTCGCTGTAAATCTATCTTTAAAATGTAACTATTTATGTATGTGTATATGTGTTTTTGTGCATAAGATTTGGATGATTTGGACCATTCTTGTCTAAGGAGGTCAAGGAGCATGCCTTACACAAAAAAAAATTAACCTTAGAATTTCAAGAGGATGCTCCTTATAAATGCATTAGATGCAATTCAAAATGAATATACTTGTAAAGTTTCTAAGCAAACGTTCATGTTATATATCCCATATTAGTTGGGTTAGGGTCACATCACCATTAGATCAAAGCAACCCCATCCAAATCTATTTTCTTTAACCAGGTAACCAGATTTGGATCTTCAACTGGATACCAGAGGAGAAACTCTTAACAGCTCTAGGTAATTAGATTGAATCAGATCCAATCATCAACAGGCAACCACTTGTGCCATTATAGCATCCGATGCACATACCATCTCAATCATGGACTCTGATATTTATCTTTAAAAGATATTGTTTCTTGCATGGTCATCTTGTCTCAATTTTCCTTTTTTCTTTTCTGGTGATCATGAGCTACATTAGATGTTAGCATGCTCATAGATGGCATGTTAATATGATCAAGAACAGATTCAGAAAATGAGCTAAACACATTACTATAACAAACTTCAACCATATCAGTTTTGTCGGGGAGTCACTTTAAGGGTCTACAAGCAAATAAGCCGTGCGGTGCACAGGTCACGAGATAGCAATACGATGGTATGCTACTCCCAAAAATTAGAAATAATATCAATCATGTTTATCTCAATATAGGAGATAACTTTAATTATAAAAATATGTAGGTTAAGCAGTAAAGATATTTTTTTTCTTTGCAACCTACAAACTTCCCATCCTCTTTTAAAGATTTTAATCGATTGCAACAGGATAACTTAGTCTGTCTGAATTTCAGACTTTCCAATGCCTCTAATTGAACTCAACTATACTGATTCCCTCTGCTTCTCATACTCATGACAAAGATAAGCCAAATTTATGATAAATAAATTACAATGAAAAGCATTATAATTAAGGTCTGAAGTCAAGGTACAGTCTGACAATTAGATAAATAAAATATTCAATAAAGAACAACTAAAAAGAATAAGAAAGAGACTATATAAACATCATCCAATAAATTTTACACATAATTTGAAGGATGCAATTTAAATTTCTTTAGAAAAAGAAATCCACCAAATCATATTAAATAGAGTTATAGACATGCCTGAACCATGATGAACCATGGTATCAAAAGGAAAGAAGTAAAATTTTGGTTAGTTTGAATTATTCATCGTAAATAAAAACTCAATCGTACTTTTTTTTAAAAAATGTCCTTACAAAGGTAATATTTGATATAATATAGTTATATTTTTATTATTTTAAATGGCATTAAAGCAACCTATTAATACCCTCAATCCAAACAGATCTGATGAGGAAACCTTATGCGAATGGAAGATGGGAAAGAGAATCCTTCACGCCATCATTTGTGCTGACTCTTTCCAACAATCAGGTTCAATTGATCATGCAACAAGATTCTCCAATCTCCCTTATTTCACATCCTTTAGTTGTTACTCAGCAAAAGTGCAAGGAATAGGGGATTGCAACATGACAGGAGGAGTCAACTTGCGATCAGAAACTTTCACATCACAAGGGATGAAATATGAAGGGGCATGCATTAATATTGATAGAGATCAAAATCCACATGAGCCACTGAGACTCATTTAGACACTTTGATGGTGGATTATTTCTTTAATTAGGTCCAACTTATGTGACCGAACAAAGAATTATTTTCTTAAGGCACAGAGACTAAAGGATGAGGAGGCTTCACAATTGATCTTCTTCGATTCTTCATGAGTTCTGGTGATTTCGTGGTCCTGGATTTCCCTAGGTCATATATATATATATATATAATGTGGTTTCAGTTGCATGTAGAACTTACATTCCTTAGAAAATCTAGCTTCCTGTTTGTTTGTTCCAATAGAAAATAGGCAACCTTGGAAAATTTATTTCTAAATCCCTTGAAAACATTTTTCCTTTTCATGGAAAATTCCTACTTTTCTTTTTCCATAAATTTCTTTGCCACCAAAAAGACACTAATGCATTTAATTAACAAGAATGAGTGGAGTTGATATCCCGTCGCTATAGACAACTCAAAAATTTACCATGTAACATAGTTCAGTAGGTCTTGTCATAGTGGAGAATGAAAGCCCTCAACAGTATGGCAAAATTCAGCCGATGAGATGAGTCTAAGTAGTGGGAGGATTAAACTAGCAATCATGCAAAAAAGAATACACAAGCTGTAGAAATCAAGGTTCAAGAGCCATCTTTCTGACTAATATGCTGTTCCTTTAGACACATAAAAGACCTTCAATGTCTTTATTAATGAAAAATGATAAAACAAAAGAAAGGCCATGTATTATTTAGGAAACTTTATAGCGTCCACCTAAAGCATCTAGTTGAAACATGGGGTTGGGATCAACAAGGTTCAATCCACAAAAAAACAAGCATCTTGCAACAGAAAGTATGATATATATTAACCAAAAATGACAAAAGCAACATATGATTTTGGACTTTAAGACAGGCATGCCTGCATTTTGCACCATATCATGGAACCTGCCTTGATACAGAATACCATGAGATAAACAATGAAGACAACCAGAAGGTGATGAAGCTCACTCTTAATAAAAGTTGATTAGGAGAAAGAGGTAGTGTTTGCTTTTCAATGACAAGATTTCCAGTAAAAGTGTACAACGAATTGTTTGGCTGTTCACATTGTATTTCCCCTGCACATGTATTAATAATGTTTAAGATAGATAATAAATGAAAGCCGATAATGCAAGCATCATAAGCACGGAAGAAGATAGACTAATTTGAGTAGATATTTTGCAAGAAAATTCTATATCAGGATAGCAGATTCACATATAGGTTAGCACAGATAGAAGGATTTTCCTTTGCTCAAAAAATTCAAAACTATATCTTCAGATGTGATAAAAGGACTGACATAATAAAAATGCAACAGGCAGAAAAGTTTTAACACATTGTGTATATCAAAACTCTTGCACCATCATTATGATTCAAGCGTTTTCGCAACATGGAAAGGTTTCTGGAGCATAACTTGAGCTGACAAGATTACATACGAAGGCTGACTTTTATGAATTGCCAACCAATTGACAACAAATACATACAATTGGTGCAAGATTTTTGGTGAAGGGAGATTTTGGCAGTGAAGGAAATGCTGCGCAATCTAAAAGGTCAATAAGCAGATCAAGTGAGTGACCTACCTTATTGGTCAAAGTTATAACTCATGCAACAAAGAAGCAACTGACTTAAATCAGATAAGTCTTCAGTTTAAGAACTTATTTAACTTTTCCCTATTTTTGGATCTACTTAGAGCCATATCTTTTGTGGGTCATAAGATGATATCCTTATTTTCCGGTTTCTTTAATCAAGTCACAAATTAAGTCAACGGACAGGGTTGATTTAATCAGACTAATGGTTCTGAGTAGGCATAACTTCCGAGGATTCTAACTTACAGATGTAGTCCAGATGTTGAAGAGAAGATCAATAAAATTTTGATTGTCTTTAACATTTTCTCCTTCCTTTCTCAGGCATGTTGGATTCCATGCATATGTCAGTTTTTGAGCTTGAAAAGCTACCATCAATCATGTACTCAATCAGGACACCCCAACCATCATTTTCCCCATATCTAATTAGTCTTGGATTAAATTCAATAGTCATCAGCAATCCTTCAATTTTGTACTCGTCTTCAAAGAATGAAGGAAAAACAAAGATGACAAGGTGTAACATGGGAAATTTCCATCCAACCATACAAACATCCAGATAGCCAAAAGAGAAGAGAATTATTTCCATTTGGTTTTCAATGTCACTGGTGATGGTTTGGACTACCAATAAAGATTAAAGTAAAGGCTAATCTTCTAAGATAGCTTGCACATGTTTAATCAAAAACAAAGATGGTGATGTGAATAATGATCTTGAGTAAAGTCCTCAAATCCTGGCAGCTCCAAAGAAAGGAAAGCCTTTATTTTTTTTACATACAAGTTATGGACAATTCCTTAGGTGCTTTGCTTTTTCACAAAAGAATGATGAAGGACAGGAAAGGGCCTTACATTATTTAAGCCAAAAGATGGTGGATGCAAAGAACAAATACTTGGCTATCAAGAAGAAATACTTGGCTATCAAGAAGATGTGCCTCATACTTATATTCCCAATCAAAACGCTCAAGCATTATCTCTTGGCACATCAAACCATTCTCATATCCAAGGCAGACCGCACTAAATACGCCATGACAAGATCAACACTATCAAGGAATCTAGCCAAATGGGCAGTAGTATTACAAGTTGAATTTAATATCCTATATGGAGCACAAAAGGCGATCAAAGTGCAAGCCCATTCAGACTTTCCTAACAAAATATCCAATTCTAGATGATTCCCCCTTGAACATCGACTGGTTCCCTATCCAAAAATTCAGAGTATCCCTGATTCGCCCTGCCTAGAACCCTAGAGTATCGGGACCATAACTGGGTAGTGTTTCCTTTTTTTGTCAGATCAGGTACATACCATTGTTACCGATCCCATACATGTGTCGTACCGGTCCAATGGAAAAAATAGTATAGGGTTTAATATTGGTATCTCAAACCTTGCCCTTACGGCACACGGAGCATACAATGCAACATCAAGACTCCATATACCAAAAGACAATGTGAACCTAAGACCAAACAACCAAGTTGGAAGTGGACCCAAGCTACCCCAAGGCCTATTGGGTCAAGCTAGCTTCAGGTCGATCCATGGGCTAGATACTTGGCTTCAATTTGGGCCTAAAAATAGACCTCGAAGATTGAACCAGGCTTAGGTTAATACTTGGCCTAGCCCTAACCAGCTCGAAACCTTGAACCTAGCCCAAGGCACAACCAGACCCTATTTCCAACCCAGCCCTAAGTTGACCCTTATCACCCTCTAATGAGTCCCAATTCATTGGGTTCAGTAAGCCTAAGGGTGACTAGGTGGAGGGCGAGGGCTTAAACCCCTAATTCTCAATCCCTAATTTCCCTTCGATATTTCGGTCCATCGACTCTCTCCACCTCCCTGCCCACTTCCAGCATGACATCAATAGCCCCCTCACATCACCCCTCTCACCGTTACTAAACACTGATCCAAGCAGGGCTAGTCCCTCAAGAACACCTTCAAGCGAGCCCTCGTTGCCATGCACAAGATACCCCGCATCTAGCTCATGTACCTCTCCTCACTCACCCAACAATGCCTCCTCATCCTCGCCCACCACACCTTCAACCATGCTCTCCATGTGCTCCCTATCATCCAGGACAACCGCCTCTAGCCCCCTACCTCATCCTTGTCTCCCTCCGTGGCATCTCCATTAAGACCTCTCTCCACGTCTACCACCGCTACCTCCTCTTTGACCCCTCCCACATCAAGAAGCTCCTCGACTTCCTCATCACCTACTAATGTTGGTAAGAGGCCATTGAGAAATTGGCATCCTTCCTCAACATAGCTCCTACCACTCCAATGGCAAAACACAGAACAACCAATCTTTTGGCCCAAACAGGCTAATTTTGGCAGCCCAATTTGGTTTCGAACCAGGACTGAGCCTGACCTACGGCTGAGAGTTTGAAAAATCTTCAGGCCTAATCCCAACCCGAAGCAAGAAAACAAATTTCTTCAAGCTGAGCTCAGGCAAGGGCATGGCCACATCCGACCTAGCTCGATTCCAGCCATGCAGACAACATTATATGCCCTCCACATAATCCGTGCAGCATTTAGCTGAGGGAACGTTATTCTAATTTTCCATGTCAAACAAATTATAGTTGTTGTTCAACAATACAGAAGATATGCTTTTCGTCATTCATTTGCCATATTATTTCAAGGAATATACTATTTCATCCTGAAACATGATAAACTTTGGCATGATTCATTAACTGAATGATTTCCGATAACCTAATTGCATTGCAAATATTAATCTTAGCACATATATGTTTTTAGTATATCTTTAATTGCAAGTTATGTGATGTTATGTTATAAATTAACAACCATGATTAGGAAACTTAAAGCGATAATCCTACCATATTACCTACAATAGCATAGCATTAAGACAATAAAACAAAAGAAAATGCCTAAAAACTCAAGGCAAAAATAGGCCCTACCAAGTGCATGTCAATTGTTTCAAAACAAAGTCAATACCCTTTATCAATATGGCATAGGATATAATGCATTGTAACCACCCACTAAGTTCGACGCTAGATATTTTGAACCATTGCCTTGGAATAGATGAGTAAACAAAAAAAATTGAAACAAAAAAAGAGCTTGGCAAGACTTCAAATTATCTACCTATACTGGTAAAACTCAATTAGCTATGCTAGAAATCAGATCTCTTTTGTAATATCATATAGCATTTGTGATGAGTGGTGACCTTTTTGGAGTCCCTCTTTCAACTTTCAACAAGGCCCCAAAGACACTTTAAAAAACTGGTCATATTCTACTTCTTAATCAACCTCTTCCCCAATATCCTCAAACATTTCTCTACATGCTTACCTCAACAAACTAGGCAAAGAGTCTCAAAATGTATCCTCTACAAGAACAAAATTAACTTAATTAGAAGTGATATTTTTTTTTGCAATAGATCAATGTCAACTATTACTAGCTATGCATATAGAAAGAATAAAAACAATTATATATAAGGAGAAAGCAAAAGCCAATTTTGAGAGTAGGTGCAGCACCTAAACTAGCTGTTTGCCTAAGAACTAGATGCAACAATTGTACATAAACATATAGAGACACGAAAGGATTTGAGAATCCAGTGGTTCTAACGTATGAAGCGGGTTTTAAATTTACTATATCAAATATAACCACCATCATCATGAATTCATCGAAGGCTGAACCACCCTGAACTGTCTAGCTTGGGGCATGCCAAACCTTACCGGTAGTGGACCGGGATCGTTTCGGCCTTCAAAACAAGACCGACAACGAATCAAAGGAGGGAGAAGGAAAGAGAGGAAAAGAGAGAAAGGGACGGAGAGGGAAGAAAAGGGAGAGCGTGAAATAACCTCTATAGGCCATCGAAGGGCCGCTGAGGAGGCGGTGGCCCTCATCCCAATCCAACACAGCTCAGGCAAGAGGAGAAGAAAAGAGAGGAAAGAGAAAGAAAAGGGGAGGGAAGGTAAGGAAGAGGGTGAAATGACCTCTGGAGGCTGCCAAAGGTGCTGTGGAGAAAAATAATGAGGAAATCAGCAACTCCATTACCGACTTTGCCTGATAAATCGAAAATATATTTTAAGAAAAAAATAAAGGTCGAATCCCTTATTTCGATCAAATGGAGGCCGGCGGCCCTCTGGTGGCCTCCAGAGGCCATTCGCCCTCCCCTTCCTTCCCTCCCCTTCCCTCTCTCTTTTCCTCCCTTTCCTTCTCCCTCTCCCCTCTCTATTGTGTCGGTTCAGCCCTGGCATGGAATGGTATGACAGTGGTACCGAACCGTACCTCTAATCGACCAGTCCGGGGTTCAGTACCAACACGACAAACCTTGATGCCATGAATATTATCAAAGATATCAAAACAACATATCTAGGCAAAAAAAAAGGACATATCATCTACTAAAATATTTTACTTTCATTAATGCATATCAATAAATGAAGATTGACAGCCAACCTGGCCAATAAACACTTCTCTACTAATTCAAAAGTTGGAACTAAGATTCACCATCTCAATACCGGAGATAGTATTGGTACGACCAGTACAGTACCTGATTTGGCATAGCCAGTGTCAATATGCGGGTTTAGTACCGGTGTGGTACATGATGGTCATTATGCACTAGTACCAACCAGTACAGCAAACCTTGGTGGGAACGTATGTTCAATAGCATTCTCTTGTAAAAGATGGTAGAAGTCAAAAATAACTATAGGAAGCATCAGAACTAGAATAAATGAACCTTTAAATTCAGCAGCTTTCTCAGGAGCCAAATAATCCCACGTTCTCTCCAATGCTTTTCTAATCTTCAAATTAGTTTCCCCATCAAGATTTGCAGTCTAAAACACACAAAGTAGTAATCAGTTAGAGTATCAGATAGACATCCATATTTGATTTTTCATTGCTACCATAATATATAAAAAGTAACAAACAAATTTTCAAGGATTAAGGTCTTGAAAGAAACCTCAATGTAGCAAACACCATCAGGATTCGTGCTAGCAAGGAATAGCAAATCAGCAGGGAAAAAACCATCTTGCTTAACCTGCTCCAATAAATAATCATTGTAAGCTTTTCATTGTCCATTCATTCATTACTCATATATCTTATTTTTTTTTAAAGCAAAAGCATTAATCCCAAACTTACAAGTACAATTATCTGAAATAATAGCAGCATGAGAATTGCTTCAGCTAAAGTTACAACAATAGAGGTATTAAGAAACATTTTATATTGCACTATTGTACAAGCACCCTAATATAATAACAGTAAAATGAAAACAAAACCCATATGTATGAGAGGGTGGGAAAAAGGATGATCTAACCAAACTAACTTAAGATGTTGATCCAACAGATAAAGCAAGTGAAAATAAGCCAATACCCAGAGTCTTGCACACCTTAAGTTTATATGGTTCTTTAAGATACATGTAGCTGCTACATGTACCACTCATGTCTTATGGATAAGGACCAATCTCTATCATAATTTACATATAATCTCCTAAATCCCATTAAATATGGATTCCAGTGCATTATAACAACCTACTTATCATATGCGCCTCAAGTTTCATCTTAAATCCCCAAGTTCATCTTCTCAGACCTGTCACAAATGCTTTGGGAGTTGACATATAACTTTGGCAGTTTCTAGTCAATCTCAACCATTTAATGTCTACCTTGACATTCTTGTCCGGGTGATATTTCCCTATGAATACTAACCTATAATTAGAAATAGCTTGGACTTTGAAACTACTTAGCAAAGCTCCAAAGTTTACTAGAAACCCAAGTTCACCGTACCAATGTGCACCACCATGGAATACTGTACCAGCCCGAACCGACTGGTACACCCCGTACCAAACCGGACCGATAGCTAACCGGTCCGGTTCAACCTATTTTTTCGAAAAAGCACCCGAATCGAACTGAACCAATTGGTTCCATCCAGTTCAGGCCATGAACCGCACGAAACTAGGCGGCACACTATGGTTCAACTCATTTCGAATGTAAATCGAGCCATACCGACCAAGGTTCTCAATTACGATACCGGTGGCCATTCCAATTGGCCGGTGGCACAGTACGGTATGGTTCCATACCGGAACGAACCGGCACGAACAAATAGAGGGAGGAGAAAAAGAGAGGAAAAAGGAGGGAGAGAGAGAAGGGTCAGTCGGAGAGGCCGCTGAAGGGCCTTAGACGGGCTGTCGTGGCTGTCGGGCGTTTACTATCGGGCATTTACACCACCTGCGGCTCTGCGGCATGAAACAAGGACGATCGCCCCTATTTCATAGGCTTTTTTAAAAAAAGCTTGATAACAGTAAAATCGACAATGGGTTTGCCGACTTCACTGTTTCTAAATTTTTTAAAAAAAAAATTGAAATAGTGAAGCCGATAAATCGAGTGTCGGCTTCACTGTTCATCTTTTTCTTTAAAAAAAGGGTCGATGCCCACCGCTTCTGCGACTCCGTCCGCATTGCTTCCGCCGTCCAGTGGCCATGGCGGCCACCTAGAGACCTCCAGTAGCCTCTCTGCCATCCTATCCTTCCATCTCCGATGGTCTTCCCCAAGGTTCTCAGTTCCGATACCGATGGCCGTTTCGATCAGCCGGCGGCATGGTCCGATACGATTCCGTACCAAATCGAATCGGGTGAACCAATAGAGGAACGAGAGAAAAAGAGAGAGAGAGAAAGATAGGAAGAGAAAGAGAGAAGGGGATCCACTGTCTGGCCGCCATGGCCGTCAGGCGATGTAAACGCCGCCTACGGCTCCGCGGCGTGAAACAGGGGTGATCGCCCCTGTTTCATGAATTTTTTTTAAAAAATGAAAAAAAATGAAGCTCGCAATCGATTTGCTAGCTTCACTATTCATTCGCTTTTTAAAAAAAACCGACGAAGGAATAGGGGCGGTTGCCCCTGTTCCGCAGACATGGCTCCGCCAAACGATCTCCGCCGCCCTCCAGCGACCGCAGAGGGCCACTGCCACCCTCCGATGGCGGCAGAGAGCCACCGCCAGCTTTCGGTGGCCTCTCCCTCTCCTCTCTATCTCTGTTTCTCTCCCTTTCTTCCCCAGCACCGACGTGTGCCATTTTCTCCACCGGAACCATCCTGATTCCCCGTCGGTCCGGTTCGGCACGTCCTGAACCGCCTGATTCGGGACGGTTCTGAGAACGCTGGTCTTCCCCTTTCTCTCTCTCTTTCTCGCTCGTTGCGGTAGCCCCATCAGGCGAACTAAGCCACGACAACTTCCGCCACCCTCCGACGGTCGCAGAGGTCCACCGCCGATTTCCAGCAACCTCTCCCTCTCCTCTCTCTGCCTATGTTTCCCTTCCTTTCTTCCCCGGCACCGGCGTGTGCCGTTTTCTCAGCCAAAACCGTCCTAATTCCCCGCCGGTCCAGTTCAACATGCCCCGAGCCACCCAGTTCGAGACGGTTCTAAGAACGCCAGTACGAACAAAGAAAGCTAAGGGGGATGGAGTGGGGTGGGGTTCCTGGGATCCTTTGATTGTAAGTTTGTAACCTTGCTCTGCCTTTCAAAGCACAACGTTTCTCACACTGACCAAGGAACTTGAAGGCAAGGAAAAAAAATTCTACTCCAAAAATTTATCATAATCTCTTTGAGGAGCCGACAAATTTTGATCGAAAGCAAAGTAATCAACCACTCTCACACTTTTTTTATCTTTTTTTGGTCAAAAAACAGCAAAAATTTGAAAAATAGGAGAAGATCATGCCAAAATTTGTGATTTTGCTATGATTTCATTATATATTGTAGATCTTTGGATGATCTATGCGATGACGTAAAAAATATTAATTTTCGTTAATTATATATTTTTTAAAAAATATATATTTTTGAAATAAAAAATTAAAAAAATAAAAAAAATTATAAATTCAGAATATTGTTTAGGATGATTCAAGCTATGTATAATATAAATTTTATGTCCGATTATGAAGTTTTTGATGTATTATGTGCAAGGTTTACGGATTTGGTACCAAAACCCGTGCCAGTAGCCGGCCATATAGTATAGTACGATACCATACTATACCGTCCTGTACTGCTAATAAAAAATAAAAAAATTCTATTCAATGACCAAAAAAGAAAAAAAATCATCATGTACCATACCATACCGCCCCGTATCGATACCGTACCACCCCTGTACTAGACCAAACCACCCAGTATCATACCGTACCGTACCGACCAATTCGGTTCGATTCAAGCCATTTTTCCAAAAATCGGCTTGAACCATTCTAATTTCCCACCGATACGGTATGGTACGGGATGTACCGGTCGATTCGGACCGGTACGGAATACCATGATTATATGCATAGTAACCTAAGCTTAATTTTGAATAAAATAAAAAAAATAAATAGCATTTAATGCATGTTAATAGGCTTAGAAAAATATATGTAGCATCCATGACATATTTCTACTTGGATCTAAGCTTAAATATTTTTTTAATTTAATTTATTTTTAATTATTTAAATAATAAAAAAATATGTAATCAATTTAAAAAATATGTAACATTAGTAATATATTTTAGCTAATTCAGAAGTATTATTTGAACCATGTAACATATTTTTCTGAATTTATGATATTTAAAATTAATATTAAAAGTAAACAATTTAAAGATAAATAAAAATTATGAGAAATTAAAAATATGAAATATATTAATCAAATGTATTTTTTGAAGCCACAAAAAATATATTTTTCATTTCCGATGAAAAATTATAATTTTTTTACATAATTATTAAACTGACGTATTTTGTTAAACTTGCAAAAATGAGTAAGAAGGATATAGTGCGTGACATCGGTTAGGAGCATAATGAGACGCTCTCGACCCGGCATCGTTGAAGATACAAATGGTGCAACACGGATTTCAAAAAAGGACTGAGGGATGACTAGGTTGAACTAGCATTTGGCTCGTGATTATCCCGAAGTGGCCATGTATCGAAAATATCCGCAGGAGGTCCGGCAGCTGATGAAAAAATATTTTGCTGATTCTAAAGCAGCGAAGGAGAGAGCAAAGCAGAAGAGAACGGAGGTGGACCGTCAAGTCACAGAACCACCCTCTTATCACTTTAGAGAGTTGGAGGAGGCCTCCGCTACAGATGACGAGGAGGCACAGATTGAGGTTGCCATTCTGACGAGTCTGAATAATCAGTACCGACTAGAGGAGATGGCCAGGTATAGAGAATGATTTGAACCATCATACTATGAATTAGAGTCCGGCTCTACGACCACTAAGGCAGAATTCGAGTTCAAAAGGACCATCTCAATCAGCAAGACGGCCAATAGAGGCAGGCACAATATTTCATCTATGCTGGGGGCTTTTGACAGTAGGAGAAAGTCCTCTAGAGACATGCCAGTATGAGCCACCATTCATGATTTAGATCTACAGGCTTTTTCCAACAAAAATTCAAAATAGTAGAGGATTGACAGTATGTTGAAGAAGGAAAAAAAAAGAACATATGGCGAGTTATTGGATCATGGTTTCATTTCAGTCATATTCCAGCAAATGCAGTAAGCAATACTTACTATCGATCTGCCATTTTAGCCATACAGTCAGACGGCCCGAGTATAGATCCTCTAGCACCTAGGGACATCTATGGTCGGCTTTTTGACAATAATAAGAACGACATGCAAAAATGGATTTCTTCTTGTAAGAATAAATGGCTCACATTCAGACTCACGATGGTGTGATGGTTGGATCGATCCTACCAGATGGAGCATCATCAATTTTTTGACATATTGTGATGGAAAAATAATTTTTCATAAATCAATTGATACTTTAGATATGGTGCACGATGCCGCATGTATCCTTACACTCATGGAGAAGGTGATTGATTCAGTAGGAGAGCAAAATATTGTACAAGTCATCACATATAATAGACCACAACATAAGACCACTGGAGAGTTGCTGATGGAGCGGCGACCGCATATTTACTAGATTCTATGTGCTACACATTGCATTGACCTCATATTGATGAATATTGAAAAGCTTCATAGGATGCAGCAGGCAATGGACTCAGCCTAGACTATTACTAGATTCATCTACAATCATACATGGGTCCGGTCATTGATGCGGACATATATTAGGGGAGAGATCTTGAAATCGGATGTTATCCGATTTGCTACAAACAACATAGCACTTGATAGCCTTCTAGAAAAGAAAGCAGCTTTGCGTCAGATATTTGCCAGTACCAAGTGGCAGAAGAGCAAATATGCAAGAGCCGGCACTGATAGAAGTCATGTGAAGAAGTTGGTAACGAGTCGGTCATTTTGGCAATAAATTGATAAGATAGTGAAGGTTATCAAGCCGTTATACAAGGTCCTTAACGCGGTGGATAGTGAAAAATACCTCCAAATGAGCTTCTTGTATCACATGATGGAGAGGGCAAAAAAACAGATCAATGAGATAGATCCGAAACATGTTCAGGAATATATCAATATCATCGAGCACTGCTAGGACTACCAAATAGATAGGAATTTGCATCTAGCCAATAAGCATGAATTCAACAATCCTCTAAAAATTTTTCTTCTCTTGTACTTATATAAGTTTACTCAATCATTTGTGGAATTTATCTACAACTTACTATTTAAATCCGAGATTTCAGAAACTACACCATTCCTGGGATAGATATAGATAACGAGCTTGTGCTCTACGTAATGTGATATATGAGATGGTGCCCGATCCAGAAATCGCATCCATATGTCTGCAAGAGGTATGTTAGGTTAACTGAGATGTGAGCATTTAACTGAATTTAATCTATAATCAATAACATACTTGTTAATTTAACAAATATATTTTTTACAAACGAAATAGTTTACAGAGGGGACAGACAGCTTTGGAGTCTCATCGGCTATCATAAATAAAAATACGAATTTAGATAAATTACATATCAATAACGAGAAGACTGTTGATATTACATGCCTACTAATATCATAAAATCATATCTGTAATTTTGCTTAATATTTTTGCAGCTGAATGATGAATTCATTTTGGACAGTCTGCAAACAATTTGAAAGGTGTGGCTATCCGCATTCTTTCCCAGATGGTCTTCTCTAGTGGCTGTGAGCGCAATTGGTCGATTTTCGCCCTTATCCATAGCAACTAAAGAAACCATCTAACACAGAAGCGCCTCAACGATCTTGTATACGTTCACCATAATCTGAGGTTGAGGCTAAAATACATCCACGATGAAAATATAGCTTAAGTACACGGATTTGACGTTTGGTGATTATGCTAATAAGGACCACAATCCAATGATCGGATGGCTTGCAGACCAGCAGCAGGAGCTAGAATTTGATGAGCCGGAATCTCCTCCACGATCAGCCAGTTTGGTAGCTAGGGAGATCAGGATGGATTTAGGACAATGGGCAAATACAAATATTCCACATAGGATTCCACTTGATCAACCACAGCCTGAGGGACTATTGGGAAGTCATTCATCACATGACTCTATGTCGGAGACATCCTTCCAAATGTTTGAGCGAGATTTTTTGAGATGAAGCCGGCCATCTCAAGCAGAAAGACATCCATCCTCCCAGAAACAGCAAAGTCAGTCACAGAGAGGCACCAAGGGCAGTCGAGCAAGTGTTCAGCAAAAAGACAAAAAAAGAAAAGATATTTGTAGCATCCTCGATAGGGCAAGAGTTAGCTGACTCAGATTCCAAGACCAGAGAGAGTGATGATAGTAGTGATGGATCTGATGACCAAAGCAGGACTGAAGGACAAGAGATTATTATTCTAAGACAGCCACAGAATAGTATTTGATTCACTGATGAGTCCCAATTTACACATGCCACACAAGATAGAGGCATAGTGCACAAGCTGATAAAGCCAGCGAGCGATTTCATATAGACGACGGCCTCTTAGAGATCTTCGATGCAACTGCAAATGATCTGGCATGTAGAGTAGGATCCATGGATGTATCTGGATCATCCTCGCATCATGGATCGTATCACCTGCAGGCAGCTTATGATCCATATAGATATAGATATGGTACATCCAAGACATCGTCTTTTAGTGGCTACTATCCTATGCAATCTGGAGCATCTTACGGATTGGATTTTATTGCCAACGTATTTAGATAGGCCCCTCCACAGCCATACCATCATCCCGAGGATACCTTTCAGAGTCCGAGTTTGAGCGAGAGATCCAAGATGTCTTACAATTCAGAGAGGATATCTTATGAGATGAATGTTCAAGACTACAGTATTACTTGGATAGAGGGATGGACTGATGTTCCTCCGAAGTATGTGGATGATCCGGATATCTACGAGCATCACAGACACTCGATGAGATATTAAATCAGTAGAGATCTTGAGGTTAATAAATTATTCTTTTATAGTTAGCACATTAAACATATTTAATGTATTGTTTTAGACTTGTTTTATTTTATTTCGGGATGATAGAATTGTTATATAACAAAAAAGAACATTAATTTGGATCTAAATTAATTTAAAAATTAAAAAAAATTATTTGGAATCAAAATAGACTTAAGAAAAAAATTGGTGCCAGTATGGAACCAGCACGCCACACCATATCGACACTCAGTATGGTACGATACTGATACCATGTCGGTCAGGAATCGGTACGAAAATCGGTACTAGTTTTTGAAACCTTGTGTACCATCCTGTATTGGGCATCTCGTGCAATACCAATACCGAGCTAAGACTCGGTGTGAGGGGTGTACCAAATCTTAGTCCACCAAACCAGCCAACATACCGAGAGTACTAACACTATAACAATATGATACTGGTATGGGGTCCAATACCAAAACAGCGAACCTTGCTAAAAATCCTTGGTTTCAAATACTTGAGTGCCTTGAGAGAATTCCTTTAAAGTTAGGACATCAAGGCATTGTTGCTAAAGAATGGTACAAAGTTGCTTTTCTACCATCTAGAAATACTCATTAGTGTTACTTTCTAAAACCAATCTCTTCTCCAACCATTACTTTTCAAACAACTTTAGAGTGGTGCAACCTTCCCTTAAAACCCATCCTTTACTAGCCTTATCATCAATTAACACCCATAGGGTTGCGAACAGACCAGGTGGAGCAATCTGGACTTGGATCCAGCTAAGGCCATCTTTATGTCTAAGATTTAGACCACAATCAAACCCATCACTTGGGGTTTTGAGTTGGTCAAATCTCCAAGGTTCGGTCAAGCTCAAGGTGAAGCTTCTTGAGCTAGACCCAGAATTTTCAAATAATATTTTTTGTGTCAAAGTTCAATCAAGCCAGGACCAATTCGCTCAAATTCATATCCAACCAATTAGATGTCCAACATCCAATATTAATTTAGGACAGACCCATGCCCAACAAGGTGTTTTTTAAGTATGAAACAGATATAAGTCAGGGCTATCCATCCTACAAGCACCCCCTAAAAGATATTCTTTTTAATGACCTAAAAACAAGATAAAAGCTTGTCATGCAAATAATACAAAATGAATCACCTGTTCAAGCAAAAAGTTGGAGGAAATGTAAGAAAAATTGTTTCAACACTAGGAAAAATTGGTAAAATGTGCTGGGTTTCCCTAAAATTCTAGTGCAAGTTACAACATGTGATAAAGCTCCTTTGGTGTGATGCATTCTAATGATGCAAGAATTCGAACATTTCTTAAAGCAATGTAGTTTAGGAAATGTTTGATAGAAGGTGGCAAGAAACATTGAGAAACAAAAAATAAGCATCAAGAACAGGCCCAACTTTTGTAAGAATCATCTCCTCCTGACCAACACAAGATCCATGATAATGAGGCTACAAATAGATATGCCAAACATAAAACAAACATAAAGATTACAAAAATTAAAGGTACATTCTAAGCTCCTAAGATGTTGTGAGTTTAGATGATATAATAGAGAAAGTGAAATTAAAGGTCATGCCACAAAAAGATGCCCATTGAAGAGATTTTTGATGGAGCAACAATATTTTCGATGTTAAACATCTTGGTATTAAATCAAGATAAATACAATATAACTTTTATGATAGGTTGGCAATGGTTAGAGGATGAAAAATACAGAATGAATGTTAAGACAGTCAATCAAGAAATCCTATAGCACGAGAGTGTCCCAATTTTTCTATGGAATGGGATGCCCCGCTATCCTGCTCCATCCCAGCAGCGGTTTCGGTCATCCATCCCAGTAGATATCCTCTATCTCTCTCCCATTTTTTCGTCCTTCATTTCTTTCTTTCTTTCTTTCTTTTTCTTCTTTCTTTCCTTGTTTTTTCTTCTACCTTCTATTCTTTTCTTTCCTTTTTCTTTCTGTCTCATCCCTTCCTTTATTTCTTTTTTCCTTTTTCTTTTTTTTCTCTTTCCTTTCTTCGTTCTTTCCTTCCTTTCTTTCTCTTCTCCCTTCCTTTATTTCCTTTTTCTTCTTTTTTTCCCTTTCACTTTTTCCTGTTCTTCATCCTTACTCCCTTTCTTTCTTTCCTCTTTCTTCTTATCTCCACACATGGATCGATTTCGGAGTCCTAAACCTATCCCGATCTATTTTCTCACAAACATTGGATGGGACAATCGAGATGCCCCCCATCCCACAAGGACATAAACCTTGCTATCAATATTAATACGTAAGAATAGCTCGTTAAGTGAGGATTCTGCTTTAGTAGCTAGCAAGATCTCGCTACCTGAAAATAAAATTTAAGTCCTATATTGCACGTTCAACTAGGCATCTTCTTTGGAGATTCTTTATCAAGTTTGCTCTTGAGCTTTTAATTTTGTACCTCAAAAGCAATAGCAATTCCCTCATAACCTCTCCTTTATTTAAGTAAACTACCTCAGATTAAGTAATCTTGGAGGCTTTCTCCAAGTACACATGAGCCTAAGTAACATAATTAGTGAGGTAGATTCACCTTTCTTGAAATTGATCTAGGTTCGCTGCCTCCACTTTTACCGATTGCCTTAGCTAGGAATGCGAGACATTTAAAGGACTATTAATGTCAAGGAATTAGCACATGCAAAAACATACCCAGATGGATCAAGCTTTAAACCATGAAGTTAACCCCATAACGGGGAAAGAGATGTTAAAGATGAGGTAAGCTACATGGTGTTTCAATTTCGGTCCTACAAGGGCATACATTATGTTTCAATTTTTCTAGGAGTCCTCAATTGCAATAGAAGTGAAAAGAGTCTTAATCGAACCACCATTTTAACTTTTCAAGTCTATCTAACATTTGGACTCAAATTCTTAAAATCCACATGGATAATTTAGTAATACTTAAAGGTTTTGTTCTTTGTATGATGTATGTAGAGGAAGATGGTTATGATTCTTTTTACCTAGTTTTAACAATGCCTTGAAGGGTTCCCAATGGTGAAGACTCATCCATGTAATCCCATTTTGAAGAAAGTTGTTGTTCCTTTACATTTTTGAGGCTAGAAAAAAATAATTGTCTTTCCTACTCAAGGTAATGATTCCAACGAAGTCTATTACCTAAGAACTTTCTAGCTTATCATTGACCAAATTGTTATCTGTTTTTAATCATATTTTGGCACTATTTATGCTATTCTCTACTTGTTCTTTAGGCTTGTTCAAATCCTGAGTCTCATTTTTTAATTGTTTTGTCGGACGCCAAATTTACAAACAACATTCATCTTGCATAAAGATATGTTATTCATGCAGTTTGTCTAATAAGCTTTACAAGGCCACTTCTAGAGGTGGTAAGATTCCAGAACATTAGATGTTATGCTTCAAGTAGGCATGAGAAAACTTCACAATGCACTTCTAGTTGCTGTGAGTATCACTACCGAGCTATAGCAAGGCAACTTAGAGCCATCTATGTTGTGATTACACGTGGAAGAATTATAATTCGCACATCCATAGTAGGACAACATGTTGACTCATCTGTGTACATTAAAACTAGAGTAACATTTCCTAGCCAAAAGATGATGTTCACAAGAGTAGTTGATGTTGCTTGTCAACAAACCTAAGGGGGAATATCTGTCAAACAATTACTTAATAATTCCACTAGTTAAAGTGGAAACATGTAAACTCAGGTGAAAGGTAGTGGCAATATGTAAACTCAACTGAAAGGTTCATATATGAAGGATGTTAGAAGGTTGCAGGTTGTTTCCATGATGTTGGTTGCAAAAGATAATTTGCTTAATTAAAATTAAGGACATTGATTAGAATATGATTTTGAATGAGTTAATTACTCTATCAACATTATGAGTCAAGGTTTGCCATCATGGTAGCAGGCTCTGTAGTGATACCATCCTATTATTGTGCCGGTATGCCTGGTATGACTGGTTCGGCATACCAAGACTCTGTACGCCTCCCATAAAGCATACCAATTTGGTACCAATATGGTACAATATGGTCAGTATGCACTAATACCAACTGGTATAGTAAATCTTAGTATTTGCAAGGATTATAATTCCAGTTTAAATCATTCCGTGTTTACAATGTGTAAAGACATAGATCAATATAGGATGCGTCTTGTGTATCACTGCCAATTCATTAACCTCTATTGATGTGTATCAGAGCAATGCAACCAATATAAGCCAATGCAACATTGTACTAGATTGTACCCTACTTCCTCATTTTAAACTTGTAAGCAACCATCCTAATTCCTAAGTATATGGATATGCTGGAGAGCTAATCACCACCTTTTTTGGCTTTTCTTAAATCAAATCCCACTCTGCATATTGAACACAATATAAATTATCATTCAGTAATGGTTTAAAGGTTAAAAATCAAGATAATACATAATAAGATACATAATGGTACAAATATCAAGTAGTACCGCTTCAGCACATCTTCCAATTCTAATCTAAGCCCAACAATCCCAAAGGAACATTGTTCTATGCTTAGTAATCAGAATTTATAGCTACGTTAAATGCACCCATTTCCGAGACCTCTTGGAACTTGATGATGGACCTACAATTAAGCATTTCCTCTAAAAATGTTACTAAAATATCTGCTTTCATACATCAACACCTGCTCCCAAATTTAGCAACTAAATTTCAACGCAAGATAACCATGAGCTTTACCCCATTGATTTATCTTTTTGCATTTAGTATCTTGAGCCCTTAATTTAGACATGATATCAATACTTGTTGTACATTGGATCATATGTAAGGTTCGTCATGTCGGTACCGGACCCCGTACCAATACCTTCTTATTATAATGTTGGTACATATTAAGTACAGTATAATATAATATACCGAATGTCCGTACGGTACGAGACAACATACCGGTATGGTACGCCCTATACTGGCATAGGATGGTACAACAGACCATGATCATATGTTAAATTGACAAATCATAATACATAAACAGCTAATGGAGCTACTAGTCTAAGAGATATATATTGATTATGCACACAACACGTGCATCCATGCAGACATGGTTATATGCTCCTGCAGTTTTTATCATGAACCATAAGCTTATTTGAATTGTTAATGGACAAGCACATTTGCATGTTGTTTGTAAATTATATGTTGTGAATCTTTATACAGAATTCTCTATCTTTTCCATGGTGGTGTGCCAACTGCCAATAATTTGACACAGAACAGTAAAGCACACATACGATGCTGAGTTGCTGACCCTAGTTGGCATGAACATGAAACACCAGATTTTTATTCCTAGTTTGCATTAGAAATGATTTTTAATGCTTTATGTTGTTCTTTAACAGAAGAGTTCCTAATCCCTATATCATGTGAACCACCATTAAAGAGTGACTGAAAGAGTTACCTAGAGAACAACTAACAGAAGGTAAATTTAAAAAGCCTTTCACGTGAAGGTCATTTATAGCAGTTTCTTTTGTTTAGGTCCGAATATGTGATGCATGTACATCAGTGCATTTTCCTCATTGCATAGACAATGGTAATTGACCTACCATGACTAATAATGCACTACAAAATTGAAATTCATTTTAACCAGCAACTATAGATTCCTGCAAGAAGTCCGAACATAATGAGCAGGTGAACTAAGGACCAACAACCAGATCCTGCTGAATTAGTGACTTTTAGAAATCTTTCACTGCTCAATATTAATCAGCATCCTTCCGCTCCATTGGCAAATAAAAGTGACAAAGAACTTTTCTTGTTAGATTCCTAGATTTGTTCTTTATATAGAGGGTAGTAACTTTGAATGCACTCAAAGTATAACGGTATTTCTATTCCATTGTGCTCCTCTTATATCAACTTCAATGTTTATCTCTATTACATATTTTAAATAAAATAAAATAAAATAAAACATGACATAAGATATTTTACTTGAAGAAACAGACAAATAACCATTGTCTGCTACAAGTCAAAAGCTGCACAAGGAAGCATTGTTTGATAAAGCAAAAACATGAAAGATTCAAGAAAACTATGAATTTTTAGAACTTCTAGGGATATTGTCAGGATAATACAGCATTCTAAGTTTGTGCAGGATATAGTCACAAAATGTATCTCAACTACCAAGCCCCTGTTGATTTGGCAAAAAAGTTTTGCATGCAGAAACTTCAGCTATTACGTTCTGGAGCACATGAAATAAACTAGATGGACTACCCAGCACGTAATACAAGAGCAACACCAATCTATTATGTTTTTAGGCAGAACCATTCTCGAATTCTTCAAATTGCAGCCAACAGACAACAGTTATCTACCCTGATATCACAATTATTCATGACATGCATCAAAGAGAAGTCAGTAAATCTTACCCTCACCAGGTCTCCGACCTGCAGCTTCTTCCAGGGAATACTTTCCCATCTTTGACCTTGCAATACATCAATAGGGGTACTATTAATTGATGTATCATTCTGGAAACGCTTCTGTTTTAAGAAATACCAAAAGAATCAGATTAAAATTAAAAAATGAACTACAATCTAAAACTTTTGATGAAAGATAATTAGAATGCTAAAATTGGAATCACCACTGGTGTTACTAACCCAGTCCTCAAAAGCCTCCTTAACAAGAGAGACCAAAAGCACTAGACTGAGTGGAAGAACATTTGTTATGGGAGAAACCGGACTGCAAAGAAAATGACTAACTTAAATAAAATGCAAAGAATCTCAAAATAAAGGTTGACATCACTTAATTTTGTGATCCACGGACAGTATAATCATTAACTCTTTTCTAACAAGTTATTATTCAGACATCAAAAACTTTAGATTTAGAATAAAACTATATTTTCCACACAATAACCTGCAACCAGAGCATACCTGATTGGTGTAGTAGATAAGACTGAAATCATAAGAAAGTAGAGGTTAGCCACCCGCCTGAACTGTCAGTGCCAATACAGTATTTTTCAGACACAAAAACTTAACAATTTGAATATGAAGAGAATAATTTATATTCACAAGAAAGCATCAAAAGGAACCATTCTCAAAAGGTTGATAACCGAATTACCTGTTCAAACAACCCTTTTGGTAGAAAGGTTAGAATGTTGTATTTTGTAGTTGATATGGAATTCCCCTGAAAAAAAATTGTAAGGGACATGTAAGAAGCTTGCTATCCTATCAATGCAGAAAACAGATAGCTAATTGGAGGCTGGTGCTATTTGCATTGTAGTTTTGAGGATGATAGGATTGGTACTATGTAGCATGTACACTAAGATGTGAGGCTTGTAACTTGTCATGTACTTGATAAGTTCACTTGTCATTTTAGAGAGAGAGAAAGAGAGCCTTCCATCAGTGTTAAAGTGATGGTCTACTTCAATAAATAGATAAGTTTCTACATTCATGGTTATGCACTTGTAATGTGCCGTAAATGATATTACAAGCATACGACCATGATGCTTGCTGTAAAAAGATAACATAGAGTAACTACAGTCACATTGTCACTCCAAATAAGAAAGAAGGATACAGTGACAAGAACAACTCGTCAAATCAACATAAAGAATGATGTGAAGGATGCTAATACCCCAAGGAGGAGATACAACAGCACAGGTATCCATCAACACTCGGTAGCATAGGCATCCATAAGCATATATATTGGAAGCATGGAGCTTTATTAAGTTTATTATATCAATGCACATCCTTTGTTGCAAGAATAGGGAGAATGTGTGAGTGCAAGGAAGTAGATGCCTTAGAAACACTTTAGTAAAGAAATGCTTAGGAAGAAAGGTGAAGGATCAAGATTTTGGGAAGATTCCAAAATGGATGTGTCACTCTAGTCTAAAAATTCTAACCACTAAGGTGAACGTGTTTGTTCTTTAGGTAAGCAAGACTAGCTTAAACTATACCCAGATTACAAGCATAACAACTAGCATTACTATATATTGTTTGGTCTTCATATAATTTTCTTTTAGTTTGATTTCTATTATCTAGCAATATTATCTAAGTAGAATTTCTTGCTTGCTTTATTATTTTACTAGCTAGATTGATATTAATTAGATATTTGATTAACTTTTTCTTTTTGATGATTAAGAAAAAATACAATAGAATTGTTTGACTGAAAATTTTGAATTTACTGGTTGTAGATAGCTGGTAGCACATTTCCGGCCACTCCAGAAAGTAATCAAGATGAACTTAAGATCATCAAATACCTCTTTGGAATGAATTAAAGGCTAGTTTAGACACACCTAAAAACCTTGGTATTTCGTGGGAATTGAACTCTCTTATAGGAATTAGAGACCATGTAATCAATGATTCCTGATTGTTATTTGGGAATCATAATTCAGGTCAAATAAATCATGGTAAAAGCGGCATTCCAAGGAAAGGAAAACATCTACTCAGAACCAATCCTTTTTTCGTATTTTTTCTATGCATCAACACACACCCCATTGCCGTACCTTAGAAGCACCTAAAATCTATAATCTGCCACTCACCCTTCCCTTCTTCATGAAACAATCTACATGTTCTCACTCGCTCTATCTCTCTCATGGATACAAGAGTTCAGGTTGGAGCAAGGGCTGAAGACAAAAGAAGGTTAGAGGGAGAAGGCAGCACGAGATGAATCCAGAATCATTCCTCTCTATAATTTTTTAGATACAATAATTTCTTTCTTGATCTTGGACTTAACAACCAACATAGCCATCGAAGGAGGCACTAAAATGGGCAACCACTCCAAGATGGTCCATAACAAAAATTATTGAAAGTTTGAAACCACTTGGAGATCGCAGAGAATATGTTGTTCATCGAAAAGACTCATAATTCCTAATTGATAAGGCTTCAGCTAAACAAGTATTGGTAAATAGCCGAGGTTAGATTTGTATTTTTGAATAAGTTCTCAGGTGGGTTAAAAATAAAAAATAAAGAGCCTAAAGAAAGCAGCCATTAGTACTCGTACAATGGCTTCCAAGCCGACATTTATGTAGCACACATACATGTGACAAATATTGAACATTTAAATGAGTGCTCTTTAACTATTTATCCAGCATTTTTTTTGAAAACTCTACTATCCGCTTAAATGGTCACTCCATTCTGAAAATATTTGCATGAATATACTCTGTCTATATTCATGTCATCAAATAAGAGCTTCAAAATTATAAATCACCATGTCTGTAAGAACTAAGAAATATTTTGTTCCATGGTAATTTACATACTGAATGTCTTATTTCGACAGACTAATTTAAACCAACTAATTTACAACAGCCACTTGTTAATGCTTAGTTTATATTTGCTATATTCCTGTACTGATCCATAGCAGCAAACTTCAAAATTCAAATAATTACTTCCAGCTGCAATGAATTTTTCCATATAATCTCCTAGAATCAGCCAATCAGCAACTACTAGAGAATCTGTAATACTAGTAGTTCGAAAGAGTCTACTTACTCCCAAGAAGGAGAAAAAAGATCGGAGGCGGACCAATATCTTCCATACCTGCTGCATCATTGAGAAAAAAGTCTGCAAAGTTATCATCAATGGAGGTAACTGCGAGAATGTCATCTCCCAAAAGATTGTTACGAAGCTGAATCTAACAACTGAAAAGCATCATCGACCTTACAAGCTGTCATGGTTCCAAAAAGGAAGGGAAGTGATTGTCGATAGTCACTGCTTTGTGTCATTCTCTATCGAACAAAAGTACTTCGACAAAATCTAGTGTAATGTCGTTGCCATGGATGCTTATCATCTGCTTTTAGGAAAGCTGTGGCAGTACGATCACAGCATTACTTATGATGAATGCCGGAACACCTACACATTTTGAAAGGACGGTCAGAAGATTACTTTGACACTGCTGAAGGAGGAACTATCTAAACCCAAGCCAGAGACCAGCATCAACCTTCTGATGAAGCACGCCTGCTTGACGAAAGCAAGAGAAGCTTCAAACTTGAGGACAAGTTCTTCTCAGCCTGGGAAGGATAACATAAACATCATTGCAACTAGATATCTAGATACCAAGAACAACCGTACAAGATTATTTTCTGGGCTCACAATCAATTCAGTTGGTTTTTCCCGGATCACCAACCAAAACCTCACAAGTGATTGTTTTTCTCCGAGCTAACAATCAACCCCGATTGATTTTAACCTTGGCTCACCAATCAAACCAATACAAACGTCGACTTGGACCAACCCAAGTTTCTCACCTCAAGAAACTTGAAACAAAATGTAAAAAAATAAAAATTAAGTTTAGAAAAATAAAAACTCTTTGAAGAATCGGAAGAAGTCCGAATGATGATAGTTGAACGCTTGACTTCTTCGTAAATGCTTGAGTGATGGTAAGGCTCCTTGATTCTTGACTTGATTACTTTCTCACTTTAATTCACTCTTGGTCTTACTTGCTTGAGGATGATTTGTAGTGGAAGGACAAAGAATAATCGTGAAAATAACTCCTCTTCTCTTTTCAACTCACTTCTTTGGCTTTCTCAATGAATGCTCAATAAACTCTCCAAAAGACCTTCTTTAAGTTCTTAAATATTTCTTTTATATTCCAAGACTTTCCTACCACTCTAAAACACTTAGAGAGGCCCCATTTGATGTCCTAGCCGTTAGAAACAAAAATCTAGCCGTTGGAAAAAAGTTGGAACTGAAAAAATACAGTTCTACAAAAAACTAGCCGTTACAGTGAACTTAGTCGACTAAGTCTTGGTCTGCTCAGTCTGACATAGTCTGCTAAGTGAACAAAGCTTAAAAATCTTTCTTTCTGTCCTGCTGCTGTTTTCTGAGACTGAGTCGACTAACTTTCTAACTTAGTCGACTAAGTTTCCTGGGTCCTGAATTTTGGCATTTCTGTGCTTTCTACTTCTACTGTCCTCTAAGACTTAGTCGACTAACTCATGACTTAGTCGACTAAGTTGCGTGCCATGAGATTTTTAGCAGCTTTTCTTCTCCAAATTCATTTGTAGGCTAGACCAAAGTTATTAAAGGCGCAAGGCGCACCGAGGTGCAAAGGATGCCAGGAGCCTAGGTGCAATGCACAAGGCGCAAGGCGCAGGCACGCGCCTGAGCAAGACGAGATGCACATTTATTAAAAATAAGATGAAATATATATAATATATAAGATTATATATTTTCAAACTACAATCAAAATATCATTAATATTAAAAGTCTAAAATGCAAACTCATTAAAGTTTCAACACAAAATATGTAGCATACGAACATTCAAGCAAAATATTGTTCACAATAAGCACACCACAACAAAATAAAAATCACACTAACACAAGTATATAACTAAGTAGTCTAAAATCCTAATTAAAAGTTCAAGCTAATCTCGCAATAAACAAGCAATGGATGTAATCTCCTAATAGTCCTCATCATCATCAATGATAAGATCATCGTCTTCTTCTTCATCAGACTTGTGATCTCCAATATCTTGCTCTTCTTCCGAGTCCTCTAACTCCTCATCTGCAAGTTCTGATCTTGATGCTCTAGGCCTTGAGAGCAAAGCCCACCCCTCTTAATGAAGAAGCATTTGTACTAATTCTTGTGCGATATATAGGATCATCAACTCCAACAACCCTAGCAACAGCATGCCAAGTCAAATCATCATCATCATACACCAACTCAACATCATCATCAAAATCTCCATCCATTCTTCCCACCAACCACTTATTACTATCATCAATGTCCTTCAAAGAAATAGCGTCAACAGTATCACGCCTATTATATCGGCACCTCAAGGCTCTATTATATTTCACAAATACCAAATCATTCAAGCATTGTTGAGAAAGCCTATTCCTCTTTTTACTATGAAGCTGCAAGAATGAAAAAATAAAATTATTTGATAATATAACTGCATCCAATCTAGAACATCTTAAAGCTATCATACAATAATAATAGAGTTACTTAGTACTTACATGTGAAAACACACTCCAATTTCTTTTACAACCGCTAGCACTATAAGTGAGGCTAAGAACTCTTCTGCAAACTTTTGTAAATTTGGAGTTAAAGATCTATATGCAACCCACCACTCAGTTGTTAATTAAACAAGTGTCAAAATACTTTTAGATTACAAATATAAATAAGCATATAACTAAATCTATAAAGCAAAATAAACTAATTTATTTACCTGGTGATTTTGTCTTCCTTTGTCTAACAGCCATGGGTATTCCAAAAAGGCCTTGAGCATTTCTATACTTGTTTAGCTCATCTGTAATCTTATCTTGTACTTCAACACTTGGAACTAGCCTTTGTATATACTTGTATAGGCCATCCATCACCTCTTCATCTTGCTCAATATTGGAGTTTTCATAAAAAAACTTGGGGTTCAAATAATGGCCAGTTGCATGCAAAGGACGAAGTAGTTGAGATTCCCACCAAGCATCAATAATTTTAAAGACCTTCTTGTACCTCTCTTCTCTACCACTGAAAGACTTGGTAATAGTTTCTTTTACCTTATCCATAGCCTTATAGATATATCCCATAGGAGGTTTCTTCTCTCCATCCATCAATCGAAGGACACAAACAAGAGGGCCAGATAACTTAAGAATATAAACAATGTTAGTCCAAAATGTAGGCATTAAAACAGTACTAACCGCTCTCTTGGCTGACTCTTTTGCCCAAGGTTTGGAGTTCCACTCTTCAAAATTGAATATCTTCCTCAAGTTGTTCTTCTAATTATGTATTGATTGAAGAGTGATGAAGACAGTTGCAAATCTAGTTTTAGCTGACCTAAGTAGCTCTCTTTGCCCTCTGAAACTCCTCATCAAGTTCACAATGCTTATTTTGCTATAAATGTACCCATTCAAAAATATTGCCCTCTTCAATGTTTTTTTTTAATTGCTGGAATTTCAGTAATATCCTCCAACATCAAGTCAATACAATGGGCAGCAAATGGTGATCAATATAAATTTGGCCTCTTTGCCTCCAATAATCTTCCTATTCAAAATTCAGAAATTTGAATATTAAATTATAATTGTACTAAATAATTTCTTAAAACTTAAAAATGAAAAAGTTTATTCAAATTAAATTCTACCTGCAGCTATATAATTAGAGGCATTGTCGGTCACCACTTGAATGACATTGGCTTCTCCAATTTGCTCCACCATGTCATCAAGCAATTTGACTAAGAGATTTCCACTCTTCATAGCATGGAAAACATCAACAGATTTGATGAATACCAATCCTTTAGGAGAGTTCACTAAAAAGTTGATTATATCCTTCTTTGCAATATCATCTTTCCAACCGTCTGACATAATCAAGCATCCATACCTTGTCCACTCTTCTTGATGGCCCTTCATCAAATTTCTAGTATGCTCAACTTCTTTTCTTAACAAAGGAACTCTAACCTCATGATAACTTGAAGGTTTCAAATCAGGACCAAATTGTCAAATTGCTTCAATTACAACAGCAAAGCTTGGATAATTCACGGTACTAAATGGAATGCCGGCATCATACATCCACCTAGCCACCTCTCTACAAGCCTTGTCTGTTAATTCTTTTTTGCAAACGTCATTGATAGTAGTTTGCTTTCCTTTGCCTTCTTTTCTACTATGAACAACCATTTCTATTTCTGTATCAAGAGTAAAATACAAATCCATAGAACCCTTTTCTTTTGGTTTCTTTAAGCTAGGTGCCTTGCTACTAACCATAGAACTTTCACTTGTACCACCACTTCTTTTATTACGAGGACCAACCATCTGAATTTTATCTTCTCCATGAACACCATAGTCTTCCATATCATCAAAATCAGGTAACAAATTACTTTATTTTTTTTCCTCCACTTTTCTTAATATATAATCTTTAATCTCTTCACAAACATGTGATGGACATTTTTGGCAACCTTTGGCATTTTGAAACCCTCCAACTATATACTATTTTGCCCGACAAATCCCACCTTTAGTCAATTTTCTACAAAAATTACAAATAATATTATTTTTGTTTTTGCCTGTTGGGTCAGCCAAATGTGCATACTTCAACGTTGGGTCATTTTTAGATGATCCATGGCTTCAGAATCCATTTTATCCTTCTAAAATCAACCGCAAAAAAAAAAAATTCTATTGCATGCTATTAAAAAAAAATCTTGTATACTATTTAAAAAAAGGTTTACTGTAGCTGAAAAAACTGTATATTATTTTAAATAAACTATAAATAACTGTAGATGAATAGTAAATTAAAAAAAAGGTTACAGTAAATAACTGGAAAAAAAATTGTAAATGAAAAAAAAGGTTACTGTAGATAAATAATAAATTAAAAAAATCTGTATATTATTTTAAAAAAACTATAGATTGGGAAAAAAACCTGTAACTGAAAAAAAAAGGTATTGTAGATGAACAGTAAATTTAAAAATATTTAGAAAAAATAATTATGGATGAAAAAAACTTAAAATTAAATTAAAAAAATAGATTACTGTAGATAAACAGTAAATAAAAAATTTTGTATATTATTTAAAAAAACTGTAGATTGGAAAAAAAATGTAACTGAAAAGAAATTACTGTAGATCAACAGTAAATTAAAAAAATATTTCTATATATTATTTAAAAAATACTAGATTAAAAACAAAGAAGTAAAGAATGTTCTGGAAAAGAAAAAGAGAAAGAAGAAAGAAAGAAAGGAAAAGAAAAAAAAAAGGTCTGTGGGTCTTCCGAACGAGAAAAAAATAGGGGAGACGTGCGGTGTCGCCCGAACGGGACCGTGGGTCTTCCTTTTTCGCCTCTTCTATCGGTGAAAGAAGAGAAAGAAAAAGAAAGAAGATGCCGGTCAAAGAAAAAAACAGTGATCGGAACAAAGGAAAGAAGAGAGAAAAAGGAAAGAAGAGAAAAAAGAAGGAAAGAAAAGTAAAAAAAAAGAAAATATCCGATCCGACGGGATCGTCGGTCGGCAATTGTGGGTTGTCAATCGGCAACCGTAGGTCTTCGATCGGCGATTGTGAGCCTCGAGCGCGTCAATCGACAAATGGTTCCTTTTCTCCAGCGACTGAGGCTGTGCTCTGATGCACGTCAGTCTTCGATCGACGATCGTGGGTTCTCTTCTCCGATGGCTGAGATGGTGCTCGGATGGATATGGATCTTCGATCGACGACCATGATTAAGTTTTTTTCTTTTTTTTCCTTCTTTGCATCCATCGAACTTTTCAAAACGTCACCGTTATAAGATGTAGAGCCTCAAGCGCGCCTTTGGCGTTTGCCGCAGGCGCGCGCCTCAAGAGCCTAAGTGACACCTTAGTCACCTCGCCTCGCCTGAGGGGGTAGGAGGCGCGAGGACCGTCGCCTTAAGCCTTTTGCGCCTCAGGCGCACCTTTAACAATCTTGGGCTAGACTTGCTTTCTAAACTTAATTTGACTCTCATTAACCATCCTTTTTAAAATGTGTCAAGCCTAATTTTCTTCAATGACCTCTTAATTGGTGGTACTCCATTTAATTGATGAAAATCACTTAAAATATTGTGAGCACTTAAAATTTAAATTACACATCCTCAAAAATAAAGTTAGACTTTATAACTTATACTCAAAACTCTTTGTCATCATCAAAATCAATTTTTAGGTCAACAATCTCCCCTTTTTTGGTGATGACAAAACTTTTGAGTATATGCAAAATAATATATAGTGGGTTTCTAAAGAATTACACATTTAAAAGAAATGAAATCACTAAACAATAAAAACATACTTCATTCTAGTTAAACTCCAGCATATACTCAATAACAACTATATCTCCCCCTTTTTGATGATGACAAAACTTTTGAATATATGCAAAATAATATATAGTGAGTTTCTAAAGAATTACACATTTAAAAGAAATGAAACCACTAAACAATAAAAATATACTTTATTCTAGTTAAACTCCAGCATATACTCAATAATAACTCTCCCCCTTTTTGACAGCATCAAAAAGCTCATGAGAACGATAAAAGACTAATCATCAAAATCAATAAGATATGAAAACTTATCATCAAAGTTTTCTTTGAAAACTCGTCTTTTGATTTAAAACATGTTTAAAGTACTTCTTTCAATTTCATAAATTAGCTTGAATTCAAATATCGAAACTCTCCCCCTTATTGAATGATTATAATTTTTTAATCAGATTATCAAGTATATACTTTTAAGCTTTAAAAAGAATAGAGCTTTTCAAAAGATTTGAATATGAAATCAAGCATAATATATACTTTAATATTCAATCTTTTCTTTTCTAAAAAAACTCAGTCAATTAAATTTGGAAAAGGTATGCATCGAAAATATATCGAGCAAGTCAACGATAGTATCAAAAGTAATTTTACAATGATTTCTAAATACACATCCAAAGTTCTATATTATATTTAGATTTTCAAATAAGTTTCAGAAATGAATTTAGAAATTTATTTTTAACTCCAACTAATTATCCAAAAATAAGATTGAGCAATCAAATCATGTAAGTCAAATATGATGATTACATGAAAGCTTAAATTAAGAACACTATAAAGTAATTGGTTGAGAATTTAAGATCTTCATTCAATTTTCTTAATTTTCAATCAAAGCTAGATAATATTCAACAAATATCTCTCTTCCTATTTTTAAGAATAAATGCTAGAAAATTCATCACAAAATATTCTCTTTTTAAATAGTAGGTGAATCAAAAATATTTCTCCCCCTTTTTCTTTCAAGTTAAGCATCTTTAATTGAAACCAAATTAATCTTTAACTATTACCAATTTAATAATTAATTCATCTTAAATGAATTCTCCCCCTTACCTTTGCAAATAAAGGCATTATCAATTAAATGGTCTTTTAAGATCAAATTATTTTCTTAAGTGTTTTCTCTCCCTTTTGCAAAAATACAATATGGGTTTTATATTCAAATTCAAATCAAGAAATATATTCAATGTAAGCACCAATAAATCATCAAAATCAATCAATTATTCTAAATAAATTTAGAAAATATTGATAATATGATGTAGAGAAAAGTTTAGCTTTTACCAAACAACATCACCCATTCATTTCTATTTTCAAGGCATCCATCAAAAAAAATTTTCTCTTTTCATTCCATTGGATCCTCGGTGTACCTATACAAATCAGTTTGCAATTCTTGGTACCCAAGCTTTCTTGGGTCCATTGAGGTTAGAGCACGTGGTCCCTTTTAAAACCCAAATTTGTTTGACTAAAGTATGGCCAATTCTTTTAGTGTTACGCTTTAATACCAATTGTTGCCCAAGTATGACTACCCAAGAGAGGGGATAAATTGGATATTTAAAAATTTAAACTATGAATATGCTGAATTTTACTGCTATGTGCTTGGTAAAATAAAGTAAAACATAAGTATAGATGAAGAGCAAGAGAAATGAAACGATACAAACACAAACATCAAACTTTTATAGTGGTTCAGTGCCAAACACATCACCTACGTCCACTTTCCAAGTAAACCACTTGGGAATTCAACTATAATTCACAACTAGAATTACAGTCCAATTGTTTTTCAGGATCACAATTAAATCCAATTGGTTTTTCTTGGCTCACCGATCAAAACCGTACAAGATTATTTTCTAGACTCATAATCAACCCAATTGATTTTCTCTGGATCACCAACCAAAATCTCACAAGTGATTGTTTTTCTCTGAGCTAACAATCAACTCCGATTGGTTTTAACCTTGGCTCACCAATCAAATCAATACAAACGTTCATCTCAAGGCTTGGACCAACCCAAGTTTCTCACCCCAAGAAACTTAAAACAAAATGTAAAAATACAAAGATTAAGTTTAGAAAAATAAAAATTCTTTGAAGAATCGGAAGAAGTCCGAATGATGATAGTTGAATGCTTGACTTCTTCTTGAATGCTTGACTTCTTCTTGAATGCTTGACTTCTTCTTGAATGCTTGAGCGATGGTGAGGCTCCTTGATTCTTGACTTAATTACTTTCTCACTTCAATTCACTCTTAGTCTCACTTGCTCGATGATGATTTATAGTGGAAGAACAAAAAATAACTCTGAAAATAACTTCTTCTCTTCTCTTTTCAGTTCACTCCTTTAGCTTTCTCAATGAATGCTCAATAAACTCTCCAAAAGCCCTTAAGTTCTTAGATGTTCCTTTTATATTCCAAGACTTTTCCACCACTCTAAAATACTTAGAGGCCCCATTTGATGTCCTAGCCGTTAGAAACAAAAATATAGCCATTGGAAAAAAAAAATTGGGACTGAAAAAGTGCAGTCCTGCAAAAAACTAGCCGTTACAGTGAACTTAGTCGACTAACTTTCTCTTAGTCGACTAAGTCTTAGTCTACTCAGTCTGACTTAGTCTGCTAAATAAACAAAGCTTGAAAATCTATCTTTCTGTCATGCTGCTGTTTTCTAAGACCGAGTCGACTAACTTTCTGACTTAGTCGACTAAGTCTCTTGAATCCTGAATTTTGGCATTTCCGTGCTTTCTACTTCTATTGTCCTCTAAGACTTAGTCGACTAACTCCTGACTTAGTCGACTAAGTTGCGTGCCAAGCATGTCATGAGGTTTTTAGCAGCTTTTCTTCTCTAAATTCATTTATAGGCTAGACTTGCTTTCTAAACTTAATTTAACTCTCATTAACCATCCTTTTTAAGATGTGTCAAGCCTAGTTTTTTTCAATGATCTCTTGATTGGTGGTACTCCATTTAATTGATGAAAATCACTTAAAATATTATGAGCACTTGGAATTTAAACTGCACATCCTCAAAAACAAAGTTAGACTTTATAACTTATACTCAAAACTCTTTGTCATCATCAAAATCAATCTTTAAATCAACACTAGATTTGATGGACCGAGCGTAAAAGGGCACGAAACCAACTTAACTACACCAGATTCTGCACAATATTGACACTGTCACACTAGAACGGCCATAAATTTCTCATCCGATGTCAAAATCTTTATTATGATCCCAATTCAGAAAGCTCTTTTCGAGCTCTACGAGCCTGACCACTTCGCCATCACAACTGATTTCTAAGCCTAAGTCAATTATTTGACAGGTCAACGAGAGTCCGAAAGATCTTGGGACTCTTGGTCTTTTCCTATTTTATTTTGGATTCTTAATTTGAGTCCTAGTTTAAGTCTGTTAGAGTTTTTTCTCTATAAATAAGGCCCTTTAGGCAAACGTTGTAATCAATTTTATTTGTAATATTGAATCAAAATCTCTAGAAAAGAGTTTCTTCTTCTCCTTTGTCGTTTTCTTCTCTTGTGAAGTGTCTTCTTTCTCTCTTCCCCAACAAACACCGTGCTAAGCTACGTCAGCTACACTGATAGAGATGTCATAATCCACATAACAAAAATTTCTAAATAGACGTAGGATTTTCCCCTAGTTTTTATCCTACAACATTTTATTGTATATTATTAACTTACCTATTTTTTCCTAAAAAAATTTAAAAATGTAATATCCTTCTGTACCTTCCTTAATACAACCCACAAAGCCTAATGATTTGTTGCTGCCAAAATAGCTCATAACCATTCAAATCATCAAAATGCAATGACATAAGATATAGACAACAAATAAACTTTTTTAAAGAATGTTGCAAGACAAAAAGATGGATTTGGTGAGGAAGGAACCAGCATAGTGCAAAGGATTTTTTTCCTAAATTGCCAACCACTTTGGAAGAAAGAAGGATGTCAAACACCCATTAGCAATCAGCCTAACAAAATTCATAAATATGTAGTCTAAAAATGCATTAAGCTATTGCAAGAAATAGAATTGTTACTTAGCCATCATTGAATTCCATTAATTCATATGCGAAGAAACAAATGAGATGAATACAAATTGAAAAGGATAGGATGTTTCTATTGTACTAAAAGCTATAAAGTTCTTACATTTATCCCTCATTTTGCAGCTTTATATGCATACATATCACATAATTTTTTTATGTCATTGAAGAATCTATTATTAAAACTTATTTAGTCTAAAGTCTTGATTCAATTTATTAATTTGTAACACCAGCTTTCAACTAATGTCCATGGTTGTTCATGCAACCATTTCCACCCTCCTAAAACAAGTAGTGGAGGGGAATTGACAAAATGCACTCTCTTTCTATAAGATGCAAACCTTCGAAGCATTGTCTAAAGATAGAAAAAATAGGGAGTCTTTTAACTAAACAATATTAGATGGATAGCTAAGTCTAGTTACTAAGCAGGTTCATATTCCTCGCCGATTAAATTACTTAAGCAAAGGTGCAAGCAAGAGATAATAGCAATTCCAAATAACTCTAAACAATGAAAGTTAAGGGGAAAAAAAAAAGATGAGAATTAAGATACATCAATGAAGGACAAGCTGCATCTTTCTTTGCCATTTGGAAGCAGGGAGTTGTCATCATTCACTTCTTGAGATTTGCTCAAGGTGTAGTTGTTACCACATAATATTAAAAGTGCATGAACTTGAGTTATGAGAACTTGAGTTCTGTTGTTTCTTCTGTAGCAAGTCCATGGACAGGAAATGCAATCTTACCATTATGAATATGGTTTACAATAGTTATCAATTAAATATTACTTAAGTAGCCCTCTTTTAAAGTAAGGTAGCATGAAATGTCATACTCTCCCACATGGAACTTGACCTAGAAGCCTCCAAGCCCAAGTCGAGTTTGGCATTTTCACTAAATTAAGAAATAAATTTCTGCATTTTTGAGTCATTTATCTTGAAACAAGAACTCAAAACTACATAATTTTCAAATGATTTGTAGTTCATGCTCTCACTACAAAAAACACCCTCACTGCCACTTCAAATCAGCACCACGGTGTTCCAGGTATTGAAAAAAGTCACCAAATGGTGTTCTTAATAGCCAATGACTAGAACTAGGTGGGCTGCCCAACTGGCCCAATACGATAGTTGGGCAGGCATAAGCAGTTCCGGTGCATTAAGCTAGGGTAAATCCAGATTTTAGGGCACAGTTACATTCCGGACCAAGTCCAAGCTTACTCCAGAATTTCTAAGCTTGATACTTAATAAAATATAGAAAATTATATGAATATTAAATGATCCACTCCAATTCTCATTCCTCTAAAGACTCACCAACTCTGATTCTATGCATCTTTCTACTTCATTGTCTATTCATTAGTTCTTTGATTTTTATTACCTATACTATTTTCTTCCCCTTTCTTTGATCATCTTTCTCCTCTTATGCATGTCATGAGGCAAAGGGTGCAACTTTTGTTACACATCACAAATTTACATGCACATTATTTTTCTTTAATCACAACATGGATTGATTTTTCTGGTCTACACATTTAGATATTTAGTAACAAAGTGGTAATCGTGGTTCATGAAATACCAAAAAAAGATACATTTCAACCAAGGCAAGTTGAGTTGGGCTATAAACCATAAAAGCACTTCATTGCCAATAAGAGTGTCAATGACACCAAGGGATTTAAATTAAAAAATTACTTGATCCCTGCCGCTAATTTTAAATAACTACATTCCCCAAGATTTTTTGTAATTGCTAAATAGTTGAGCTTACCAGCAGATGAGAACTCAAAATGGTAATGAGAAAGACATTTACTTGCTCGTAGTCTAGCTGAATTTTTTTCCTTTCCAGCGTGTAGTTATATAAATATGTTTTATTTATCCACAGCCCTATCCACTATGACTTGTATAAATGCTGAAGTTTGCTGGGTTTTTTTTCTTTTTGAGAAGGGTCATTAGTTTATTTTTGAAGGGCATTAAATGGGGTTTCCACAGTAAATATTGATTCTTTTATGAAAAAACATTACATTTTTATACTTCTACTATGTTCGGAGAATATAAAAATTGGAGTTTGATTTAATGTCATGTATCGGTTTCACTGTTTTTCATGGAATTTGACTTTTATATATTATTAAAATTTCTAGTTTTCTAAAATTTCTAACCATTACAATTTTGTTATGCCTTTAGCTAGTATTGCTTTTTTGATACTGCATCAAAGACATCATTATTTTTTTCTATTGGACGCATATGCAAATGCACAGCAATATGGGAAAAGCATCCATTAAGCATAATTATCCCAATATAACATCAGCATCCACAAACTTCACCATATGGTCATCATTCAAATCCATAAACTACACAACAATGTCAAAATGACAAATAAAATCAACCATATTACATCAATAGGTCAACATTAAAAAAGAAGAGGGGGGAGGGGGAGGAAAAAGCCTCACCCCAGTATAACAAGCATACCCAATTAAGTATCCAAAGACTTTTATAAATTTAACAAATAGGATACTTAAATTACATGTTTGATGTGCATTTTATCTGTATCATCAAGATTCCAGTGCATCATGTAGGCTAGTAGAATACAAAAGCAAAAAACTTGTAAAACTAATCCTTGCTATTAGAAAAGGATCTTTCAAGCAATTAAGTAGTTTTCTCTAAAGGCAAGTTGCTTAAAAGAGCATAACCACACTAATCAAGTTGTTTCCAGAGTCTAAGAAGACTCTCATCTTTGTAATACCTATTGCTTGTTTTACAATTATATGCACAAAACCTTCTAAAAGGCTTTTGGAGCCATAAGGCTCTAGACTCTTCTACATAAGTCATTTTATCCTAATTATGCTAAGTTTATGAGTATAAATCCATCACAGACTGTATTTCATATGCTTATCAGCTAGTTAGGGCTTTGAATTATGAGCATGTTTTGTTAAAGAATAATTGATCTTTGAAAGCCTGAGTCTATGTAAAAAAGATAATCTTTCGCATATTTTGAGATTTATGGGTTTTGGTGAAGTGTTGTTCAACTATATGAATAAATATTTTGGCTCTCATTTGTCTTCACTCATCTATTGTTTCCCAGCATGTCTCTCTATGAGTGGTAAAGGCCAAAGGCCTACACCTAGGTGACTCATACCTCCGTGTCTTTTACCTGTTCCTATTAAATATTTCACTTTTCTTTGGTAATCTCTACAGTGAAGGTCTCATTAGTTGTTTCCAACCAATAAGACTCGTCCAGCTAGTCATCTTATTTTGCCAACAATCCCCTTGTATTTTAGAAGCTTCTTCACAAACTCCATCTGTTTGGAACTTTTGTTTCATAATTTAGCTCCTTTCCTATGACTAGTCTCCAGCATAATAAAAAGGAGAAAAGATTTTCTTAGTGCCTAGTGCAAGAATCTAAATCCATTGTTTTAATTTTTGTACATTCAATAATCTTGCCTTCTTTTTAGTATTGGTTCATCCATTGTCATCTCACTATATCAAGGATCAAGACCATGTTCCTCTTGTCAATCAAATATAACCTCTAACAGAAAGCAAGGCCCGAAGAACTGACTATAAGTACATATCGTAGCATAGTAATATGGGCAGCAGTACATACTTTGACATGATGCTTATCAACAAACCTTGGTGCCAATACGGGGCTATACTGCAGCAACTACCATGCTGGTATATGACCAGCACGACCCCACACCATGTACTTCAGATTTTGATTAAGTCACCAACATGTTGCTTTCCGTTGCAAGCAGATTCAAGCTTCTCAGGGATACTCATGCACAATAGGTTAAGACGTTTTCCCTCTCAGTATCACATATATAGCTAAAGCTGCAAAACTAACTTTTCTAGCCTATGCACTCTATTTAATAGTCTAATCAAAATACTCAATAGTGGTTTGATACTCAACAGTCTGGTATGGAAGAGCCTTTTTTTATTCAAATTATTGCATTTTCCTGGTGATTCAAGACATTGTCAACTTATACTCAATCACTTGATGATTGAACAGGCCCATATGTTAAATTCCGAAAAGTGATGCCAGATCTACTGACCATATCTTACTCAAGTGTCGAAGATTTATTGACTAAAACTAGGTTTGCCTCTTGAAGAGAAGTGATCCTATCCTGTAAGATTGCTAGATATCACTTCTAAATTCTGAAGACTTGAATGCTCATTCTACTAATCTCAATTAGCAGCAGCTTTTGGTACCATATCTGCAAGGAGTGAAAGAACTGCTTTTCGGCATTTTTCTTCCCTTATTCTTCCAGAACAGAAATATTTATTTTCATAATAGAGTCTCAGTGTATGGTCAATTTTCTTAAACCCTTGACTTTATTAGATGCCAACGAAAATACCAACAGTGGAGAATACTCTTTGAACTCGGTCTCTGCTGCTGTTGATACTATAAGTTAGAAACATTCATTTAAACCAATAATTAAAGTTAAAACCCAGTGGCCTCCCTATTATTCCTTTGTTTTAATATTAGAGAGCATGAGTGACACAGTTTTCTAATGAAATTAATGCTTTTAGGAGCAAATTAATATTACCGGGATGAGTTTTCTTTCTTTCTAGTATCAAAGAAATTGTCGATTAGGAGATACGGTCGATTAAAATCTGGTTACACAAGGATTCAAAGATAACGTCTGATCACCACAAATCAGAAACCTTCTCATGGCGTGAAAATCATCCAATTCTTTTTCCTTTTTAATTATTTTCTTGTGAATAAGTCTGAATCAGCTCATAACATGGAGGGACAACAAATCATTCATACACAGAAAAAAGGCTCATCCACCTCATGATCTGGCAAAAATAGGAGATGAGGAATGAGATCTAAAGGGCGTGGCTGACCTTGAAACGGACGGGGAGGTTGGCCTCGCGATCATTGCAGTAGATCGTGCGGTGGGTGGGCGCCTGGGGCTGGACTCGGCCGAGACGGACGGTCTGCGACGAGGGCTGCCGGAGCACCGCTGCCGTGGACGGCGAGCCCCTCTCCCCACCAAGCCGCGCCGTCGATAACCTAACCCTATCCAACCCCCCTTTCATCTTTCCTTCCCCACCCCCTCCCTTTCTTCTCGCTCCCTTCTCCTGCTCCTACTTTCTTGGGTTTATTAACAGCAAGAAAGATCCAGCAAGAGAAAGATCCTCCAATCCGCGTCTCTTCGGAACGAAGAAAAAGGAATCGAAGTCTAAGAGGAAATAATCGAATATATCGATCTGATCTTTCCTCAGTTTCCTTCCATCCTTCGCTCGCTAGTATTTAGCTTCCTTTTAAATCTCGAGGAAGACCCAGTGATTTCCTCCGGATCGTCGCCTCTCTCTTTAATTAATGGTAGTCGTCGTTCAATTTAACAAAGGAAAAATAGGAGGGGCTAACATGCGCGTCGACGGTACAGGGCGCCGTGTGGGCAATTGAAAGAGATCGTGTCCGGCGGAAATCCGGAAACTGAGATCGTGGGAGCCGTCCGATGATGGTTGGGTGGGTTTTGATGGGATGGCCTTCTTGCCGTTGAAGGGGCGAGATGGCGATAGCTGTGACGATGATGCGATAAGTAGTGGTGGGCGGCCGCTCCCCGTGACGGAATCCTTGGGGGATGAGTGCTGACGAGAATATTCGAATACTTTGGACGGAAACGTCATCCGGCACAGAGAACTTGCATATTTCTCACCTAAATACTAAAATTACAAATTTACTCACTCATATATTATCCATCTTTTTAAAGAAAGGTGCACTTGAATTTTTTTTTTGGGTAAAAAAGGCTCATAATTTCTTAATTATTGAATATTTATGGTGCAAGTTATATATATATATATAGTTTTTGTTTTTATATTTTTTTTTTTTAAGTCATAAGTGTACCCATGAATTTTAAAACTTGCTAACTATTCTAAAATCTGGACAAGTGGTAAATGTTGAAAGAAAAAGCAATCAGAATGATAAGGTGATATTTAGAATTTAAAAAAATAAAGAAAAAGACAGTGAGTGATAAATTGTGTTTTAGAGTATGCTTATGAGAAAATCTAAAAAATAAAAGGAAAGATAAAGCAAAATTTCTCTATAAGAAAAAAAAAAGACTTTACAAAGTTATAAAGTTTCCAAATTTATGTTTTATTAAAATAAATAAATTAACAACTATAATTTTCTAAAAATAGATTTTCTCTACAGTTTTCTTACAAATTGACATACTCCTATATTGGAAGATTAGTTAATTTTTCAATCCAATTTAATGTTGCATAAGTTATACCTATGGGTGAAATTGAAATAAAATAAAATTTTTAGCGGATAAATTAGTACACTGCCCTAATGTAAGGAAAAATAATGATATATGGAAAAATTTGATTCATACCATTTATTTGGATAGCTTTTGCTTTTGCCGAAAACATATAATAATTACTATTTCTAATAAAATACATCTTTGATAGATTGTTTCTATCTAATAAGCACACTAAATGATAATTAGTACTGCTTATAAGATTGTACTTTTTCCTTGTCATAAAGAAATCAATGCAATTGCTGACTATTTTATGAGCTTTCTATTCTAAGAAGTAAAAGAGATCAATAACTAGTTTTCAATGCATTTGATAGAATCACAAACAAAGTCAATAGGAGCATTGGTATTATCCTTGTGTCATCGATACCATCCTATGGGCCTTCCAACTAGACTTCTCCAATATGAATAACCAAGCAAAACATAAGGTTTTTGTCATTCAATTCAAGATAGTATTAGCAACGGAGATCTAATTATTGGATTCAAGGTGGTGATTAACTCGAAACTCATTTTCTAACAAATCCTTGGCAAGTGTAAGATGATTGATCTAGATCAACTTCTTAGATAGTATGTTGACCTCCACATTCACTAATTCAAAAAGATTATTTATTTATATTCACACCCCTAGAAGTGTGAATGTGCTCACTGACATCTTGGCTACTCTCTACACTTAAATTTTCTCTTGATATAAGGTTTGAAATTGTTATCCTTCAAAACTATATAAGTGGCAAGCCTATCATTATTTGCAGAATCCCAAGCTTCAGGAACATCATGATAAGATCTTAGAAGAGTTGACCACTCAAATTTCGAAGAAAATAATTATTGAACTCATAGAAATTTTTGATGATAAGAAACCCTAGTTCTATGATGTCAAGGATTTCCTCAAAGATGAAAGCTTCCAAGATTACATCAAGACAATCATACTTGAGTTCAAAATATGTGCTCCTTAGAGGTAGGTTGTATGAATGGTTTTATGAGAGTATCCTTATATACCCTAGCTAGCAATGATAGGTCATGATGGAAAGTTGAAGAACACCATTCTAAAGTTTGTGGAGACCATGTGAATACTTAAATTCTAGCGAAGAAGATTGCTAGAATAAACTACCATTAACCAGTATGGAGACTAAGTGCATCAAATGCCAAATTCATCCCAACAAGATCAATGCACCTACTTTATCACTCCACTCACTTCCATGCTAAGCAAGAATCCCAATTAAGTTATATTTGGTTTAGGTGGGGGCCTGCAATCTTTATTTTTATTTTTTTTGTTTTTTCATTCCATAACTCCTCCCTAATATTGAATTTTTTTGAAAAGAATTGTTTTATATGTGTCAAAAAGAGTTGTTACAATTTATATCCCATGGTGACTTCTCTCTAATCACTCATTGAGAAACTTGTTTTTACATCTCTCTCTATCTTTTTCTCAAAATTCAACACCATCTCCTCTTCCTCTCTCCATCTTCTCTATTTTTCTTCCATGCACGCATCAATCCTAATTTCTTGTAAGCTTCCATGATAGATATATATCTTGCTTTTTTCATTCTCTCAAAATTTGATCTGATCATGGGAAAAGAAGAATTCTCGCAATATGCTCAACTTGAATCTCTTAAGAAGGTTGAGAAAAAAGTTGAAAATATTGCAAAAGTAGGTGATAGAGGATCATTTTATAAGAAATTTAAGCACACTTCTATTAGATGCAAATATAGAAATTAAAAATTTTTATTAGATTTAAAATTAAAAAATCATTTTTACTTAGACTTTAGGACTAAAATTCTGTAAGGACTCCAGTATTTTATTTCTATACAAACTCTTATTAGGATTTTGGATTTGTATAAACCCATTGCTATATAATTGAGAATACAAGTTTGTATTGCTGAGATAAAAGAATATTGAGTTGCCCTCTCCTCTTCCTTCTTTTCCTCCTCTTTTCTTGTTTCCTCTTCTTCCTTCTCCATTTCTTCTTCTATCATGCATCAATTTGGCACCTGAGTAGCATATTCTTCCTACCTCTTGAGCTTATCCTACACCAGTTTGGCCTCAAAGCATTCCATTCTCTCTATCTTTTGAGCTTGTCCAACATCAGTAGGATTTAACTCCCCTTTTATTTCAATGATACATCTCAAATTGAGATATATAGCCTCAATTTATGCTAGTGAGGTTTGCCCTTGCAAAATTTGGATTGAATTTCTTTTTTAGTTTAATTAAAACTCAATTTTTTAAAATAAATATAATTAGTAAAAATAAATATAAAAAGCTAAAATTCTACGAGAGATATATTTTGGTATTTATATCAACTTTTTCTTTAACTGCACCAATTATTTCTTCTAAAATTAAAAAAAATACTTGATTAAAACCTTTACTAAAAGAAATTTTTCAATTTAATTAGCCCATTTTGAGACCTAAAGGATGGGATTTGAGCCTGATTCCTTGATCTATTGGACCTTTTATAGAGCAATGCCATATTATAGAACTCAAAAAGTTATCTAACTTGACAAAAAAAAATAATCTCAATTGAATATTGTATGATCAAATATGGCTTCTAGCATTTAGGCATATGATTCAAAGTTTACGATGTGATGGATCTTGCGTTAATCCTATCCAATTTTATTATAGTGGCCAAAATAGTTTACATCGAGTTTGATGATCATTTTAAATCAATATTATTTTAATATCAAATAATTTTACACATGCATTATTTAATTTTAAGAAGAAGAAAATTATATATATAAAGTAATATTTATAATAATTAAATTTGGCAAAACAAAATATCTTTATCAATTTTTAGAAATTAATTTTTTAAATATTATTTTCTAGTTTTAAATTTTTGAATATTAAATTAGTTTGAAAATAAAACATATGTATAGTCTATTTCAAGAATTAAACTTCCATGAAATAAATTGTGCAGTATTTATTTCAACAAAATTGAAACCTTTTAGATTTCTACAATTAAAATTTTTGAATAACACATTTTGCTTTCTAAATTTTTGTTTATTAGATTTATTCATATCATAAATTCTACAATTTAATTTCTATGAAATTAATAATCCTTTAAATTAATTTTTGGGTAATAAATAATAGTCTAAATTTTTCATAACTAATATCTCTATTTCATATTCTAAGAACTTAATTTCTTGAAAATAAAATTATATTATAAATTTCTATGAAATAGTTTTTTAGGGTATCCATATTTCAATTTTCATATTCTTGAATCTTATTATGATTTTTGTAAACCAAAAATTATGTAATTTAAATTTAATACCATGAATTACAATAGAACTTCAAATTATTAAATTTTTTATATATATTATATTTGTACTTAATATTCCATTAATCTATTTCTGGGATTTATTTAACAAAATATGAATCTAAAAATTCAGAAAACATTAAAGCAATTAGAATTTAACTTAGTACATATTGTGATATATTATTTTGAATAAATATCATCATAGAAGTAATTTTAGGCTAGTCAATTTCTATGCAAGTTTAGGATCATGTCCGATAATTATGAGATTTTGTCTAGATCTTAGTAGGGTTAGAATATTATTTTAAAATTTATCATGATCATATTTTGGTAAAAATACTAATTGAAATATTATATTTTGATAAACATTCAAGATTAATTGGATTGTTTATTTATTATGCTCGCAAGGTATGCAATGACTAACCTTTCCTATAGATTTATTTATTTGCCTCTAAATAAATATTTGATATCAAAACAATCATAAATTGACTAATATGCAAGTTATGAGTTTTTTTATAAAATTATAGTTTGAATGAAAATTAAATTTGTATGTTAAAAGTATTACTTTTATTACCAAATACTATATATATATATATATATATATATATATATATATATATATATATATATATATAGAGAGAGAGAGAGAGAGAGAGAGAGAGAGAGAGAGCTTAGAAATCATTTTTTAAATATGCATACTTCATTTAGAATTTGACACATAGATGATTTATAAATGGCTTTGATATATTTCAAAGTTTTAACTCTCAACCTGGCTACCTGTTGATGCCTTTTCTATCATATTTCAAGCAAGATAAAGAACTTGGGATCTAAGAAATTTCAGTTAGTTGGGATAAAAGGTACACCACCAAGATTGCTTGGGCAATAGTGTAAAGATATGCTACTAGAGTTGGGCTTGTTAAAAAAATATTGATTGAAGGGACGATAAAAGCTAGCATAGATTTGGATGTCCTAACCTTTAAGAATTTTTGCCATCATCATGCTACTAGTCAAAAGAGATGAAACCGAATAGAGGTATAGTATTGGATTATAATAGATAATCTATGATATGCCTATTTTTGTAATGAAAAATTAAGGTAAAGATAAATATAATTTGATTGCATTGATTATTGAAGGAATATTTTATATAGTATAATTCCATTATTTACATTAATACATAATAGTTGCTCATAAATAGTATAAGTATCCACTCTAGCGGTTACTTCCTATGTCTAGCCCCCACCATAGATAGTTTAGTATTTGATTTTATGTGTCTTTTTAAAATGAGGAAAGAAGGTTCATCTTACATGTCCATAACGTTATGCTAGGTTAAAAATATAGAAAGGAGTATAATGAAGAAAAATAATTTAGATGGGTAATGCATTTCTAAGAAGCTTGTTTAAAGATAGTGATTTCCTCTTTTATAGTTGCAAATTGACTCTTAAAAATCCTACATGAAGAATACAATACCCAACATTAAGGGATATATGATTGCACTTTTTTTAATCATCTTTAATCAAGAACCATGCCAAAAAAGTTGAAGTATAGTCTGAAAGTTTCAAAAAAAAGAAAAGATAAAATATAAATTGAGAATAAAAAGGCAAATTATCCCTTGGTTTCTAATGTTCCATAGATTTATAAGTCCAAATCAACTCTTTAGAGTCTGAACATTGCAAACATTTTCTTTTAGAAAAGATGCAACTCTTTATATATATATATATATTGTTTTAAGTGTTGTTGAGGTTTTCCAATGGTTAATAACTACAAAAGAGTTTAAAAAATTTTAAAACTTTAGGCAACACACTTCTCATTTAATAGAATTTTAACTTTTTTTTAAAAAAAATAATAATGAAATTTTAACCTATTTTTTTTTCAAAAAAAATGTGTTTAGGGAATACTACGTCACATAAAGTCCAATTGGGGAAAGGACAAGTGTATGTTCATGTGTTTGATTAAATCTATCCGGATCCCTTGTTTTGATAGGATTTTCAGTTTGTTGTACTGGTATTTGGTGCATCTAGAAAAGCCAAAGTCCTCTATATATCTAAGAATCATACATGATCTAAGGATGAGATTCATGAGGCTTAGATGTGAGAAAACTAGAGTCTTAGTTGAAACATACTTTAGGTTTCCTATTAGATCCTTGAAACCCATTATGATCCAACAAGACATTTACTTCCTTATTTTCCCCGCATTATTTAATTTTGAGGTGGTTTCTCATGATTTAGTTGCCAAACCTTGGTTCTTCATACCTGGTACCATGCTGGGGGCATCTTAGTGTTATTCTTATGTGGCCAGCTCCAAATATGTATTAATATAGAAAGCCCTAGTTTGATTATAACTATATTTCCTAATATCTATGATGTGGTCTCCTATTCTAGCCGAGTTTGATTCCATATTAATAGCTGGTCATCTCATTTTTATAATCTTATTAACTTATAACCCCGTGCCATACACATACACAGGATACAATTTTTTCTTAAAAAATATTTTATTTTATTAATTTATTAATATATATTATATATTTTTAAAAATAATTAAATAATAAAAAGATGTATTCTTCTCTCTTTCTGCTATCATAGTAGAGCTCAAGATATTTTCGAAGAATCAGGATCTCATCCAAGCCCACATCCGTACATCTTTGACCCTTAAAACCACTGGCTTCATCCTCCAGCTCATTCGTAATGGCAAATAAGATACATATATCAAATTGAGGTTCTACCAACACAAAAGACTCCATTTTATCATCTCTACCATGCCTTCACCGAAAATGCCATCCATTGGTGATCCTCGTCAGGTAGCCTTCACATTGTTATCATGAGAACAAAGCCTCGTAAATTGAAAATTTTATAGTCAAAATAAATATTTTTGATCAAAATTCTCCAACACCATAAAATATCATCTTCTACTAAGATTGAGCTCTCAAAACATCAAGGAACTAATACACACCGCCACAACTTGCACAGAATCCTATATACTTAAGAAAAAACTCCCTCACCGTAGGTCACTACCCCTCCACCATCTCCGCCCACCCCACCGCAGCCTCCTCTCCTCCTCCTCCTCTCTTATAGCAGCGGTGCTTAGAAGCGCAACGTCCGGTGCTCCGCCACCCCACGACCTCAACACCGCTATCTCTTTCTCCGAGCTCCACTACACCGACCGACCCACTTCCCTCCTGCCTCCCTTCATATATCTAAGAATCATACATGATCTCAAATGATGAGATTCACGAGGCTTAGATGTGAGAAAACTAGAGTCTTAGTTGAAACATACTTTAGGTTTCCTATTAGATCCTTGAAACCCATTATGATCCAAGAAGACCTTTGCTTCCTTATTTTCCCCACATTATTTTGAGGTGGTTTCCCCTGATTTAGTTGCCAAACCTTACTTCTTCATACTTGGTACAATGCTGGGGGTGTCCTAGTGTTATCCTTACGTGGCCAGCTCCTAATACATATTAATATGGAAAGTTCTAGTTTGATTCTAACTATATTTTCTAATATTTATGACATGGTATCCTATTCCAGTCGAGTTTGGTTCCATATTTATAGCTGGCCATCTCATGTTTATAATCTTACTAGCTTATAACCTCATGCTATACACGAGATACAATTTTTTCTTAAAACATATTTTATTTTATTAATTTATTAATATATATTATATATATTTAAAAAAATAATTAAAATAAAAAAAATATGTATTCTTCTCTTTTTCCACTGTCATAGTGGAGCTCAAGATATACTTGGAGAGTTAAGACCTCATTCGAGCCCATGCCCATCTCTAACCTATAATACCACTGGCCTCATCCTCCAACTCATCTATGATGGCAAGCAAGATATTAAAGGAAATGCCATCTCATGGCGACATATATGCATGTAGAAATTTAAAATTTTTCATGCAGCGAAAGAAATATTTTAGATTTAAATCTTTTAAATCTAATTATATTTAATTTAATTTAGCATACATGAAGATCAAATCTCATACCGAGGAATTATTACATGCACAAGATCTAGATCTAATCTATTAAGGATCTGAATTTTACCTTCATGCGAATAGATTTTCATCGCGATCTGAAAAAACATAGATATCTTTTGAGATTTCTTGAAGCCATATAAGTATCCGATCTCTATAGGTATCTACACATGGCTTATCTTGATTAAGAGAATTCGAAGATCATTGAGGTGCTAGCTCTCTTGCAGATATTTCTCCCTTCAAATTGAATCCATTTTCTTCTTCTTTTCTTCTCAAGAAATCATAAAGAAGCACCTGTTGGAGAGGAAGGATGATAAGAGGAAGATGATACTTCCTCTTGGGTGGCAACAAGGGGAGAGAAAGAGGGTGGGCGACAATAAGGATAGCAATGTTTGATCTGATCAATAGCTTCTTTAATGTCCCCTCATAATGGTCTTATTTATAGATCCCTTATCCTTATCCTTCTATTAATCCAATTCAGATTTAAAGGTTTAAATCAAATTCAAACTTTAAAATCACGTAAGGATAGAGAGATAAGAGAAAGAGAAGAGAGGGACTCTTGCTTTATGCATCCCATCCTTCGGCATGCTTGGGATGCATGTCCCAACCCCTGGGTCATGTGTCACTTCCCTTGGGTCGCACATCCTAAGCCTGTCTTAGGCATGTGGGATGAAAGACTATCCCAATCTAACAGAGATCTCAATTTTTGGTCCAATTGATTTTGATTTGAATCTAATTTAATTTTAAATTTAATTATATTTAGTCAAATCTAAATTTGACTAGGACTAGACCCAAACAGAACCAAATTAAATCTAATTTAATTTGTATTAAGCCCAATCATTAATTAAATAATTAATGATTAATTCAACAATAATTGCTAATTGTTCTTCTTTAAACTCACTAATCTTTAGTAAGTCCTCTTTTGTAACTTTTACAATTAACTCCAATCATCAATCAAATTAATAATTGGATTCATCTATGAATCAAATTCATAATTCGATTATTCGATTAAGCCAAAAAAATTTTTTATGTATGATCCCGTAGGTTCTATTCTATCGATAGTGAGATATATCATAATCTCTATCATAAATATTATCGAAACTTCTTTCAATGGATTGAAATAATTTTAATTCATCTAATGAGAATTATTGACCATCAATTGATTCTTATGGGTCTCATAATCCATCAGTGATGTCTAGCAGTATGTAGTGACAATCCAGTAGAATGAAAGAGTCTGAACCTTTAGGTATAGTTAACATATAATTTAGTTCTCCTATCATAAGTCCCGATGAGATGAAGGTTATGAAAAACTTGTCAAACTCCATCATCTGTCATATGTAAGATTTAATTAGCTTGGATTCAAATCGTAATTTTATATAGAAATATTTTTTCATTAATTATATCGCTGTGGCCATGGTTTTAAGAACTTAGCTTCATAAATCACATAGGACTACTTTTTAACTACTAAGGTTGATAGATCTTATCTAGATATGCATCCTATTCTTATAGTGAACCTACTATGGCCAACATACACTACAAGGATCCAAATGACTAGGAGATCAGGAGAATATGCAGTCAAACTGCAGCAGTCTCACTATGAAAGCTGAGGCACCATAGGTCAAAGAACTACTTATATGATTACAACATCAAGAAAGTCACTGACGAGTGAATAGACATCTAAGTAATATCTCGTATTGATCATGCTTGGTACCATTATTCTCTAACAACTACCTGCACTCTCGCTCAGTATCCCTATACTGTAGACTTAAGACTCATCTATCCAGAAGAAAATGATTCATACACCAACCTCATCAAATTATTCACTATCTTCATAATGATCCATCAGTTGTGAGTAATTTAGAAATTAACCATCAATGATACATGCCTTAAATTCTCAACTCTTGAGAATATGTGTCATCATCTTATTAATATTTTGGATGATTTAAAAATGTATAATAAAATAATAAAATATAAAATTATCTAATTTTATTAATAAATAAATTAAGTATAAATTTATGTCCTAGAATGAATATAATTTGTCTACCAGATTGGCTTCTAGGATATACATCTAATAATCTTCCACTTACACTAAAGTCAATCCACAATGTATCTAAGTTCTATCTTCTCAAGATGGACTTTAGTCTTTTGCTAGCTAAGTGGCTTAGTCAGTGGGTCTGCCATGTTGTTCATAGAGTTAACTCTCTGCACCTTGACGTATTTTTTCTCGAGATAATCATGGATGATATGAAATCGCCACTCAATGTTCTTAGACTTCTGGTGAGACTGGGCTCCTTAGCAAGGGCTATGGTACTGTTGTTATCGCAGTACAATATAATGGCATTTGATAACATAACTAAGGCTAAGCATGGGTCGGGTTCGATTAGGTTGAGAAAAAAATTTCATCCAATCGAGCTTAATCGAGTTGAAGAAAATTCAACCTGCTTTCAATCATTTATCATATATATATCGTTTGAAATCGAAGTGAGCGATTTATAGCGGGTTCGGATAAATTGTGTCGGTTTGGACTTCAATATTGATCCAATATTAATTTTAAGTCCAATACTAGCCCACTTAAGCTTATTTGTGGGTTCAGATCGATTGTGTCGAATTCGAATGGATCGTATCAGATTCAAATGGATTGTATGTTAAGAGTGTGAAAACCAAATTTGACCATAATTAATCAAATTTTTTCATGAATTCCAACCCGATTCATGTTTTGTAACTGATTGAAATCGATGTTTATCGGGTCAGATTGGGTGGGTTTCTTTGATTTTTGATTATTTGCTCAGCCCTTGACATAATATCCAGTTTTGCAATGAACTTCTTATACTAAAGGGCTTCTTTTGCAACTGATGATATAGTGATATACTCAGCTTTTATAGTTGAGTTTGATTGCTTGGAACTCTTCTAACTTGTTGAACCACCATTGCATAAGAATACAAAGCCTGATGTAGACTTTCTATCATCAGTATCAGAAATAATGTCAAAATCAGTGTATCCTTCAACCCACTACTCAGATCTTCCTCCAAAGGTCAAGAACAAATTCTTAGTTCTTCTCAAGTACCTAAAGATGTTCTTTACAGCTATCTGATACTGCTCATCTAGATTTGACTGATATTTGCTTGTGAAACTCATAGCAAGGGCTATATCAAGTCATGTACATAACATGACATATACGAGGCTCCTATTGTCGAAGCATAAAGGATCTTGCTCATTCGCTGTATCTCCTTAGATGTGTTGGGATATATTTTCTTAGAGAGATTAATGCCATGCCTAAGGAGTAAAAGTCTCCTCTTGGAGTTTTTTATGTTGAACCTCTTTAGTACTTTCTTTATGTATATTTTTTATAAAAGACTAAGCATCCTTTTAGATCTATCTCTATAAATTTTTATTTCTAAAATATAGGATACTTTTCCTAGGTCTTTCATAAAGAATTTCTTGGACAACCAACTTTTAACTGAAGTTAGTATAAGAATATCATTCCCAATAAGGAGGATGTCGTTCACGTATAATATGAGAAACGTAATAATACTCTCACTGACTTTCTTGAAGATACAAGATTTCTTCTCATTTTTTATGAAATCAAATAATTTAAATGCATCGTTGAAACAAGTGTTCTGACTTCCAAATACTTGCTTCAATCCATATATGGATCTATACAACATATAGATTTTATGGTCCCATTACTGGTAGTAAAATCCAAAGGCTATTCCATATAGATATCTTCTTTAAGCTATCCATTTAAGAATGCAGTTTTTACATTCATCTGCTATATCTCATAATCATAATAAGCTGCAATAGCAAGCAATATGCAGATAAACTTCAGTATGGCTATAGGCGAAAAAGTATCTTAATGTCCATGCCCTTGCATAACCTTTCGCCACGAGCCTAACTTTATAGGTCTCTACCTTTTTATTTGCACCTATTTTTTTTTATAGATCTATTTACATCTAATAAATACTATATCCTCTGACGGATCTACCAAAGTCCATACATGATTCGACTGTATAGAGTTAATTTTCAACTTCATAGCATTCAACCACTTCTCAGAGTCGATGTTCGGCATCGTCTCATTATATGTTTTAGGATCATCTCTATGTTTTCTATCTCCTATGAAGAACATTTTCTCTACATCTTCTATAATCATACCTATGTATCTTTCAAGAGGACAAGCGATTCTATTAGATTTAAAAGGTGGTGGAGGTATCACTTCTACTGGCTTAGTTTGAATAGGTTCTAATTGGTCTATGACCTGTTGCTCTTCAGAAACTTTTTCTTTGAACTCATATAGACCTAGCCTCTAACTTATCTGCTTGTTATCTTTTGACATAGGCTGGATATTTCTAAATCTTGAAATGATAAAGATTTGATTTCTTACTATGCCACATTTCATATGACATAGTAGGAATATATTTAGAGGTTACTCTAAATCAGTGAAGCTCATCATGGATCGGATCATATCTAATAGAATTCTATTCCTTTTTTTCGATACCCCATTGAGTTGAGGTTACCATGAGGTGTCCATTATGAGACTATGCCAATTTTCTTGAGATAATCCTAAAATTCATTACCAAGGTATTCTCCTTCTTGATCTGATCAAAGAATCTTAATGAGCTTTCTGATTTATTTTTCTACTTTAGATCTGAATTTTTTAAACTTTTCATAGGCTTCAGATTTGTATCTTATAATATACACATATCTATATCGTGAATAATCATCGGTAAAGATAATAAAGTAGAAATAATCATCCCTAGCCTGTAGATCGAATGGGCCACACACATCCATGTGTACCAAGGCAAGTATATCAGTGGTCCTCTCCCCATGTCTTACAAAAGATAATTTGGTCTTTTTTCTTAAATGTAGGATTTATAAACTAGACATGACTTAGAATTTAATGAGTCAAGGATTCTATCTTTTTCCAATTTATTTATCCTATCCTCTCCTATATGATCAAGTCTAAGGTGCCACATATACCTTTGGTTTATCTCATCTCTAGATCTTTTAGATCCTATGGTACTCACTATCTACTCGGATATATTCACGGATCCATCAACATGTAAATGATGAGACTATTAATTAAAACACCACGTGCAACCAATTTGTTTTTAAAATAAATGGAATAGTAGTCTTTATTGAAATTAAAAATGTATTCATCCTATGCTAGTATAGATACAGAAATCAAATTTCTATTAGCAGTAGGTACATAATAACAATCTCTAAGAACTAAATTGAATCTTGATAGTAATCATAGAAGATAGGTGCCAACGACTACGCAGCAACTCTTGCTCCATTGTTAATCCATTTCATCTTTTCTTAGCCCTCTACTTTCTATCGGATCCTGCATAGAAATACATAAATGAGGACTAGAACCAGAGTTTGTAACCCAACTAGAAGTAGAGGAAACTATTAGATTTGATTTAATTACGAGCAGATCTAACATGATTTCAGAAGATGTGTCATCCTTCTTTTCCTTTAGGCTCTCCAGGTAGGCTAAATAGTTCCTCTTCTAGTGGTTATCAATATTATAATGGAAATATTTTCTCTTATCAGCCGCTTTCTTGGGAGTGTCATTCTTTGGCTTATTTTTCTGTTTTTGCTTCTTTGCAGGCTTTTGCTTCTTCTTCTAAGTAGACTTTCTCTTGGATGAAGATGCCTGCTCCATAGCAAGAATAGTGTCCCTTGAAATTTTCAAGGTTCCCTAAGTTATCACCAACATGTTCAATAGTTCAGGTAAAGTGCTATCGATCTTGTTCATATGATAGTTTACTATTATTAGTACAGAATCTGATTGACGCCGGATCGAGCTGGAGTTGGAGAAGAAGAGGTCGCCATCGGTGATCTGCAAAATAAAGTTCCATCTGGAGTCGGTGGTGGTGGCTCCGATAGAATCCTCTGATGATCAAGTCAGCTCTTCTGGCCAATAAAAATAAAGCGCTCAGACAAAAATTCAATAGAGTTTTGAAAAGGAGAAGAGAGCTTAGAAAAAACATATATGGAGGATTTTTTTTATAGACGGAGCCTGTCATAACCATTCGGTAGTAGAGTCATCTATAGCAGACTAATAAATGATAGTCGTAACTATCTTGATAAATGACAGTCATAACCATCTGATAGTGGGATCGTCTGTTCATTGAGATTTAATAGTCGAAGTCTAGAGAAAGTAGGTGTTGGTTGGTGAAGAACTTTGACATATATCAATTCTAAAAAGGTTTGGACTTCTAAAGGAAATATGGCTAGAGGGAATCATCTGAAAAGAATACTACTTAAAATCTGAAAGTAATCCTCTAGAAGAATCCAGATGAAGTTTGATTGAAGGAGAAGTCCGAAAGAAGTTTGACTCCTGAAGAAATCCGACTGAAGAAGAGGTCCGGAAGGAGTTCGGCTTCTGAAGGAATCTGACTGAAAGAGACGTTCGAAAGGAGTTTGGCTTCTATAGAAATTCGATTGAAAGAGACGTTCGGAAGGAGTTCGGCTCCTGTAGAAATTCGACTAAAGAAGAGATTTGGAAGAAGTTCGACTCCTGAAGGAATTCGACTGAAGGAGATGTCCGGAAGGAATTTGGCTCCTATAGAAATCTAATTGAAGAAGAGGTCTGGGAGGAGTTCGACTGCTAGAGGGAGTCTGGATGCTTGAAGGAGTTTGGTTAGGGTTCGGCTGCTAGAGGAAGTCCGAGAGAGGTTCGGCCGCTAGATGAGTTTGGCTACTAAAAGAGTTCGACCGGGGTTCGGCTGCTGAAGGAGTTTGACTGCTAAAAAAGTTTGACCGAGGTTTGACTGCTGGAAGAAAAATTTTCAATCAAAGCTCTTTCATGATTACCAGTCGCATTAGGCTAAGCATCAGATTGGACTTCGATGGAAGCGAAGTTTATCCCCAACAATAGTCTTTCCACTCCCAAATTCAAAATTCAAAAGAAGGGAGTACAAAAAAGATGACTGCTGAAGTCCTTTTCTGGATCTTACACCCATTTAGGTTAAAGCTCGGGGGGAGATCTTATCTCCAGCCAAGGTTGAAGGAGATCTTATCTTCTATTGATGTTGAAGTTGAAGCTTGGAGGAGATCTTATCTTCAGCCGAGATTAAAGAAGATCCTATCTCCTGTTGATGTTGAAGTTGAAGCTCGGAAGAGATCTTATCTCCAATCGAGGTTGAAGGAGATCTTATCTCCTATTGATGTTGGCGGTGAAGCTCGGGGGAGATCTTATCTCTAGCTGAGGTTGAAGAAGATCTTATCTTCTGTTGAGGTTGAAGTTGAAGCTCGGAGGAGATCTTATCTCCAGCCGAGGTTGAAGGAGATCTTATCTCCTGTTGATGTTGACATTGAAGCTCGAGGAAGATCTTATCTCCAGTTGAGATTGAAGGAGATCTTATCTCCTATTGAAGGGTTGGAGCTCGGGGGGATCTTATCTCTAATCAAGGTTGAAGAAGATCTTATCTCCTGTTGAAGGATTGGAGCTCAGGGGAGATCTTATCTTCCAGTCGAGGTTGAAGGAGATCTTATCTCCTGTTGACATTGGAGTTGAAGCTCGGAGGAGATCTTATCTCCAACTGAAGTTGAAGGAGATCTTATCTCCTATTGAGGTTGAAGTTGAAGCTCGAAAGAGATCTTATCTCCAGTCGAGGTTGAAGAAGATTTTATCTCCTGTTGACGTTGGTATTGAAGCTCAGGGAAGATTTTATCTCTAGCCGAGGTTGAAGAAGATCTTATCTTCTGTTGAGGTTGAAGTTGAAGCTTGGAAAAAATCTTATCTCCAATCGAGGTTGAAGGAGATCTTATCTCCTATTAAAGTTGAAGAAGATCTTATCGAGGTCTCTCCTCTTACCTCATTTAAAATGAACGAGGTCTTCAACTTTGCTCACGTTAGGATGAGGTTCTCCTTCTATTCTTAACGGGCTATAAGGGCATATAAGGGCCATTATCAGGGCCTCTTCCCTCATCTCGTCTAAAATGAATGAGATTTTCGATTTTGCTCACATTAGGATGAGGTTCTCCTCCTATTCCTAATGGACTGTAAGGACACTTAAGGGCCGTTGTCAGTACCTCTCCTCTCATCTCGTCTAAAATGAACAAGATCTTCGATTTTGCTCATGTTAGGATGAGGTTCTCCTCCTATTTCTAACGGACTGTAGGGGTACATAAGGATCATTGTCAAGACCTCTTCTCTCATCTCGTCTAAAATGAACGAGGCCTTCAATTTTGCTCATGTTAGGATGAGGTTCTCCTCCTATTCCTAACGGACAATAGGGGCATATAAGGATAGTTGTCAGGGCCTCTCCCCTCATCTTGTCTAAAATAAATGAGGTCTTTGATTTGCCGAGGTTAACATGACCATTTTTTACTGCTTTTTTTCTATCATCACATAGTTTTTTCACTAAGAAATAATAATTTTGAAATAAAGGAGTTTTATTGAAGAAAAATTAATGATAGTACATTCTCAGATTTTCTGAATTTCAAGATCGTAGGAGCATTATTCCTCCGAGCTCCTTCAGGCGATAAGCTCTGGACCGGACGATCTTCTCTATTTCATACGAGTCTTTCCAATTTGGGGCAAGCTTTCTCTAGCTCTGAGGCTAAGAGATAGCTACTCGTCGAAGTACTAAGTCCTCTAGAGATAGTGTTGATGATGTCGAGAGGTGGTCGATCTTCTTATTGTTCCTCACTTCTTGGTGGTTCTGACTATGACAGTACCCTCGATCGATCTTCTCTTGCTTCAGATCGACGTCTATGGAGCATTGAGGAGGGTGTAATTGTGAAACCTTCTGGGGGAAGAACTTCATCGTGCCCTTCTGTTAGGGCTTCTTTGACGACGAGCTCGAAGAGGAGTTCGGACTCGCTTGTGCTTGGAGAGAGTCCGTAAGCATGATCGAACTTCATTCAGCCCTCCATCAACTGTCAGTTTATTAGACTCATCCACCTGCCGCTCTCCTGTAACTTCTTCATCCTTCAACCTGAAGGCTTCTTTCGTTCGGACATATCTTTCAGTCCGAGCTAGCAGATCGGCAAAGTTCCTGAAATACTTTTTCTCCAAGAAGAATAATAAATTATTCTTCTGAAGGCCGCCCTTGAGTGCGGCCATTACAATAGACTGGTCCAAATTTTGGACCTTTAATGCAATAGTATTAAATTGGGTAACATAAGCTCGGATCGATTCTTCTTCCTTCTGCTTAATATTCATAAAAAAATTCGATCCTCAGTGCGGACGTCGGCTGCTGATGAAGTGAGCTACAAACTGATGGCTCATCTGATCAAAGGAGAAGATCATACCCAACTTCAACGCCGAGTATCAGTTTCTTGCTACTCTCTTTAAGGTATATGAAAAATCTCGGCATAAGATGGTGTCTGGTGCGCCATAAAGTAGCATCATGGTCCAAAAGGCCTCTAGGTGATCAATCAGATCAGAGGTTTCATCATAGCTTTTAAATTGGGAGAGCTTGAAGTTCGACGAAATGGGCTCTTGCATAATTTGGGGAGAGAAAGAGAGATCGGTGCAGATGTCATCATGGCGAGTCGGGATGACGTGGTGGAGTTTTTCAATCCATCGATCCATCTCCCATAGTTTCTGATCGAGGACGTCGTCTCGATCGCAGATCTTGGAAGACTTCTAGTCGTAGATGGGGAAGGTCTCTTCTGAAGAAGAATCATGATCCGAATAAGGATCCTCTGCTCTCTATTTCTCCTTTCCAGGGATACGAGTATGCTAGCCCAAGTGCTCTTTCTTGGGATCGATTTCTAACATCTCAATGGTGGATTTTCTAGCAGAATTATCATCAGAGACTGCCGCATGGCTTGCATAATCTTGGTGAGGCCCTGAACCCACTGCATCAATAAGTTAAACTATTCTAGATCTATCATGGCCATCGATGGAGGAGGTTGAAGTACTGATGCTGGAGCTAGAATAGACGGGTCTGGCTTAGATCTGGTAACAGAAGTGGTAGATCTCCAAGTAGTAATCTTTTTTGAAGATATTTCTTGGAATCAAGAGAGAGTATGGAGGTGGATCTTGAAGAAGAAGATCCACAGGATCGGCTGAGCACTTTTTTAAGAACAATGGTACCTCAGAAATAGAGGACCCTTTCTCTAGCATCAATCCTATTGGTGTAGAATCTGGTTGACGTCGGATCGAACTGGAGTTGAAGAAGAAGAGATCGCCATCGGTGACCTATAAAATAAAATTTCATTCGAAGTCGGTGGTAGTGGCTCTGATAGGACCCTCCGACGATCAAGTCAGCTCTTCTAGCCAAAAAAAATTGAGTGCTCAGGTAAAAATTCAGTAGAATTTTGAAAAGGAGAAGAGAGCTTAGAGAAAATATATCTGAAGGATTTCTTTTTATAGATGGAGCTTGTCGTAATCGTTCGGTAGTGGAGTTGCCTGTAGCAGATTAATAAACGATAGTCATAACTGTCTTGATAAATGACAGTCGTAATCGTCCGATAGTGGGATCGTCTATTCATTGAGATTTAATAGTTAAAGTCCAGAGAAAGTAGGCATTGGTTGGTGAAAAACTTTGATATATATCAATTCTAGAGAAGTTCAGACTTCTAAAGGAATACGACTATAGAGGATTATCTGAGAGGAATACTACTTAAAATTTAGAAGTAATCCGCTGGAAAAATCTAAATGAAGTTTGATTGAAGAAAAAGTTCGAAAGGAGTTCGACTCCTGAAGGAATCTGATTGAAGGAGAGATCCGGAAGAAGTTCGGCTCCTATAGAAATCTGACTAAAGAAGACGTTCGAAAGAAGTTCGACTCCTAAAGATCTCCGAAAGAAGTTCGGCTCTTGTAAAAATTCGACTGAATGAGAGGTCTGAAAGAAATTTAGCTCCTGAAGGAATCTGACTGAAGAAGATGTCTGGAAGGAGTTTGGCTCCTATAAAAATTCGATTGAAAGAGAGGTCTGGAAGGATTTCGACCGCTAGAGGAAGTCTGGAAGGGGTTCAATCGTTGGATAAATTTGGCTGCTAAAGGAGTTCGACCAGGATTCGACTGTTGGAGAAGTTTGGCTGCTAAAGAAGTTCGACCGAGGTTCGGCTGCTGGAGGAAGAATTTTCAATCGAAGCTCTTCCATGATTACCAGTCGCATTAGGCTAAGCATCAAACTAGACTTCGATGGGAGCAGAGTTTATCCCCAATAACTATAAACTACCCATATAAACTAGGAAGGAATTATAGGATCAAATCCCCTTGCAATTCCTTATGCATAGTCATACCAAGTTTCTCAAGATCTTCCAACTCTTTAATCATTGTCAGACAATAATCATGGACTGACTGCCCTTTGTGTATTTTAGTATTGAAGAGTCATTTAGACACTTCATAATGTGCAGTCCGGCTCTGCTCACCATACATTTTTTGCAGGTGAATTATCATAGTCCTAGTAGTTTGCATATGCTCATGCTGGCGTTGGGGTTCATTAGTCATGAATGCCAAGATATAGTACTTAACCTTATTGTTATCACCCATCCATTTTTCAAATACTATACTTTGTTCAGTAGTTGGATAGTTTTGGCAAAACAAGGGATTCCTGATCGAGTATATAGCCTAAATTTTTTCAGTTTAGAACTATTATGAGGTTCCTAAGCTAGTCCTTATAGTTGTTTCTGGTCAATCAGTTGATTTCAAGAATTCAAGCTAAAGGATTGGAAGCTAACATTGTGAACTGTAGAGAGAAAAGATTCTAACCAAACTTTGTACTTAATTTTCAATTTGTTTTAGGGTCTTTTAAAGTAAAGTTCCTTCCACTATTTTCTTGAGTCTTTTACACTCCTCTAATAGAGAAACGAAAGACCTTTGCAACTGAGGTTTCGAGTGGGTACTGCAGTCCCACTGATATACGGTATACCTTATTTGATAGATATTGATGACGTGCATATCGATGAGTAGACAACTCTTGTCCAATGCTTCTTAAGCATGTTGCAGCAATATTCAGTCTCTAAATCATAAAGGCCTTACCTAACAGATATCGACCCTATTCCTTAGTTAAGTCAAACCTATTGTTCAATGTAAGAGCAAAGTTGTCATTGGATCCCTCATCTAATAGATATTAGGCCCAATCCCATCTTTACCTTACAACATCTCATGTTAATAGAGTTGTTGCACCTCCTAGTGTAATTAAACTACTGTATCTAGTCGATAACAATCAATACCAGAAAGATGCTCGCATACCTACAATGGTAGAAAACTGCTAGACTTAATATATGCAGAAAAATTTAATTTAGGTCTCTTCATTTTAATTATTTTAATTTACATCTTATTTAAATCTATGATTATCAAGGATCCACTTGAGAGATCCTTACTTGATTCACCAAGGCCGGAACCATGGTGCAAATGCAATATGTGTGGTGAACTCAATGCTAGGCACAGAAACTTAATCAATCAAATTTACCATGTAAGTTCAAGATTGGTGGGAGGCTTCCTGTGTATGAGCAATGGTCTTAATTAAATAACCATTATTCTATGACTTGCGTTGGACAACAATTGATCAATTAATTTCAAATTAGTTCAGTCCATTGGTTTTGCTACCACTAATTATAAATTGCAAACTAATTTATTGTTAGAATAATCGACAGCTTTGATACCAATTATTATCCCCCACGACTGCTAGAAACCATAGCCGATCTCTTACATAGACCTGGGTGTTAAACTAGAAACATGAAAAAGTATAAGGGAAGGGAGCGGCAACCCTAGGTTTGGCATTGGAACCAAAGAGAAAAGAAAGAAGAGAGTAAAGGAGAAAAGCTCTATTATATTCCATTCTATTGTAAAAATTACAATACATTAGTTTATATATACTTCAGAATTCTCACACGAACCCTAATAAATTCTAGTTCAAAAACTATCTTAGGCTAATCCAATACATGAAAGCACTCACCGAGCCTATGTACATCCATGATTTTACATGCTCTTATTCTCTGGATCTAAACCTGATTCATATATGAATTAGCCTCCTTAAGACCTCTCAAACCAAGCTTTAAGACTCCTTGGACTAAATCCAATCCGAGGCTAAATAGAGAATCCCGTATAGATTAATCTGTTGTATCCGAGCTGGCTCGATGGAGGCTCGAGCCAGCTCGACTGCATCTCATGCCATAGATTCTTGAATACTATTCTTTGTTTCCTGAGAGAGTTGGCTCGATCTCAGTCTAAGCCAACTCAATCTCAGTCCGAGCCAGCTCAACCTACATCCAAGCCAACTCCACCTGTATGCCAGCCCCTTTTCTTGGCTATTACTTCTCATGGCTCAGGTTCTTTGCTCCATCATATATTTTCAAATCTCTAGAGCACCAATCAAGCCCCTCTAGGTCCTCAACATCTAAACCTCAAGCTCGTGGAGAGCTATATGCTGCCTCTATCCTAGGACTACTTCTATCCTGGTCCTAGGACTATACCTATCCTAGTATCCTTGAAGTCAACTTTCTAACTCCTCCTATGACCTTCCAAGGCTTGGGAGCACCATCAATTCTGCTATCACTGCATACCCTGACAACCTCTTGTGCATACTTTGCCACCGCCATCCTTCTTCAATTACTGAATTTTCTTTGAGGCCTATGGAATGACTACCTCGACTACTGAAGGACCTTGGCTTGCTTCTTTGCACCATCTTTGGAGTTGTAGATACTCTTTTGCTTGGGAGCCACATCACTTATCTTGGACTTTCCTGGATAACCTATAGCATTCCTATATTGGCACTTGCTGCACTACCTGACACAATTTTCTCAGAACTATGCCTATCCGCTTGCACATGCTGCTCCACCTAAAACTGTGCATCTTCGGTGCTAGTGCTGGGATATCATTCCTTCCTTTGCATCCCTTTGCTTTGAACTCGTGCTACATCTCCCTCTATATGTGAAGTCATCCCTATCTGGTGCTCCACCTAAAATCAAAATTCTCTTAATGCCCTAGAAGCTGACTCTGTAACTGAGTCACTAAAGGCCAACCATCCAATACTGCATTGCAGGATCTGCCACTGCACCTCGAACATCATCATTGCCCATTCGAACCTCCACGTACGGATCCCTTCGAAACCATCTTGAATACACCGCACCCTATGGGCTCCTCTAAAATAAACATGAGCTCATTCGACTTTTCTCTTTTAGCGATTGAACTGATGAAATCTGACTTTTTTCCTCTCTTACACTTCTTCCAAAGTAGACACTTTCGTTTAAAGTGCCCTGCTTTACCATACTTGAAGCATCTCTTGGACTCCTTGCTACCTCTCTGCTCATCCTTCTTCTTTCCTTTATTTGGCTTCTCTAAAATCGTAAGACCCTCTTGGAAGACCTCTCTCTTCATCATTCGCTCGTTAGACCTAAGCCTTGACATGATCTCCTCATACACCAATATCTCCTTACCATATAGCAGCATAGTCACCAATAGATCGAAGCTCCTGGATAACGAACACATCAATAATAAACTCTTATCCTCCTCTTCAAGATCCATCTCGATGTTGAGCAAGTTCATGCTTATCAGATCAAACTGCTGAACATGTCTCGCAACATCTTCGCCCTCATGTATCCGAAGACTATACAGTTACTTCTTCAGCATCAACTTATTGCATATATTTTTCTCCATGTATAACTAATGTAACCTCGACCATAAGCCCTTGGATGTTTTTTCCTCCAACATGCCATACAAAATCTCATTTACCAGATAAGTTCTAATCATGGCATATGCCCTTTTCTCTAAGGATATCCACATCTTATCTATCATCTCCTCTAATCTATTCGCCAAGACTGAATCCAACCCCATCTGAACCAACAGATTCTCTATCCTAACCTTTTACATGGTGAAACTTTCTTTTTTGTCAAACTTTTTGAATCCCACTTTCAACCCACTATTTTTCATGATCAATCCAAATCAAAAAACAACACAATAAATAGATCTAAAAATTACCTTGACTAAAGAGGATGGACAACAGCCACTATATTTCTTCCTTTCTCATAAATCCTGGAGAAAACCTTAGATTTGAACCTTGCTGTTGATCCTCTGCTGAAACCTAATCTTTTTCCTCCTCCATGCTCAACTGGGCTCTAATACCAATTGTTAGAATTATCAGTAACTCTGATACTAATTATTATCCCTCCTGCTACTTGGAACCATAGGCGAGGATCGATCTTTTGTATAGACTTGGGTGTTAAACCAGAAGCATGAAGAAGTATAAGGGAAGGGGGCGGCAACCCTAGGTTTAGTATTGGAACCAGAGAGAAAAGAGTTAGGAAGAAAAGCTCTATCGTATTCCACTCTACTGTAAAAGTTACAATATATTGGTTTATATACCTTAGGATTTCCACATAAATCCTAATAATTCCTAACTCAAAAATTCTCCTAGGCTAACCCAATGCATAAAAGCACTCATTGAGTCTATGTACACCCATAGTTTTACATGTTATCATTCTCTGAATCTAAACCTGATCTATATATGAGTTAGCTCTCTTAAGACCTCTCAAACCAGGCCTTAAGACTCTTTGGATTAAATCCAATCCAAGGCCAAACAGAGAACCCCATGTAGATCTATTTATCATGTCTGAGCTGGCTCGACAGAGGCTCGAGTTGGCTTGACTATATCTCATGCCATAGATTTTCAAACACTATTATCTATTTCTTAAGAGAGTCGACTTGATCTCAGTCCAAGCCAGCTCGGTCTCAGTCCGAGCTAGCTTAACCTGCATCCGAGCCAGCTCTACCTATATGCCAGCCCTTTTTTCTGACTGACACTTCTCCTGGCTCTAGTTTTTTGCTTCATCTTATATCCTCAAGTCTCCAGAGTACCAATCAAGCTCCTCAAGATTCTCAACACTTGAACCTCAAGCCCATGAAGAGCTACATGCCACCTCTATCCTAGGACCACTCCTATCCTAACCCTAGGACCACACCTATCATAGTATCCCTGGAGTCAACTTTCTGACTCCTTCTATGGCCTCCCAAGACTTGGAAGCACACCAATCCTTACATTTACTGTGTGTTCATGATACACCTTCTTCAAGGGTCATAGTGATTCAAGGAGATCACTGTATGTAACCATGAAAACACCCTTATGATTATCTCATAATTTAGATTTGACCGATCTTATGTTTATGTTTAATTTCTTATGATGTTTTACCTCATCAATCTCTTTTCATACTAGGGCAACCTGCCAGCATAATGGGCTTCAATCGTTATGCCAGGACAACCTTATTTCAGGATGATCCAAGATTGACTTATAGAATATAATCTTATGTTTAATTAAATTATATTAATTTGAAAGCATCCATACCATCATAGATCACATCAAGATTGGTCTCTATCCATGAACATCATCTCATGCATGAACATATAATAAAGATAAAATTTAGGTCTAATAAAATTCAAGTCATATGAAAATTAGATAAGAATTTTAGATGCATGAACATAAGAATATTAGATTTTTGAGATCTAAAAATAAATTTTTAGATCTAGAAAATATTAAGATGAACAACAAATATCTGAATTTCATATCTAAAAATAAATTTTAGATCTTGAAATCCATCTTCTGATCATTCAAAATCTAAATTTTAGATCTGAAAATAAATTCTATAGACCTGAAAATCCTTGTCCTGATCATTCAAAATCTAAATTTTAGATGTGAAAAAAAATTATAGATATGAAAATAATTGCATGATCAAGAACCATTCTTGATTTCAGATCTTAAAAATAATTTTTTAGATCTAAAATTAATCTTTTAAAAGTAAAATTTAGAATTTAAGATCTTGAAAATAGATTTTCAGATCTGAAATCTTGATCTTAATCTTGTAATGTAATGATCACTCTAATACCACTTGAAGAAAATGTCATCTCCTGGCGACATGTATGTATGAAAAAATTTAAAATTTTTTATGTAGTTGAAGAAATATGTCAGATCTAAACCTTTTAAATCTACTTAGATCTAATCTAATTTAGCATACATGGAGATCAAATCTTATACCTAGGAATCATTATATATACAAGATTTAGATCTAATCTATTACGGATCTAAATTTTACCTTTGCATGGGTTGATTTTCATCGAAATCTGAAAAAACATAGATGTCTTCTGAGGTTTCTTAAAGCCACACAAGTGTTCGGCCTCTACAGATATTCGTACCTGGCTTATCTTGATTAGAAGAATCTGAAGATCATCGGGATACTAGCTCCCTTGCAAATCTTTCTTCCTTCAAATCGAATCCGTCTTCTTCTTCTTCTTTTTTCTCAAGAAATTATGAAGAAGTGCTTGTGGGAGAGGAAGAAAGATGAGAGGAAGATGGTACTTCCTCTTGGGCGGCAATAAGGGGAGAGAAAGAGGGTGGGCGACAATAAGGAGTGCAGGGTTTGATCTTATCAATAGCCTCGTTAACATCCTCTCATCATGGTTTTATTTATAGACCCCTTATCCTTATCGTTCCATAAATCAAATTTAGATTTTAAAGATTTGAATCAAATTCAAATTTTAAAATTAAGTAAGAATAGAGAGATAAGATAAAGAGAAGAAAGGGACTCTTACTCTGCGCATCCCATCCCTGGGCATGCTTGGGATGCGAGTCCTAACCCTTGGGTCGTGCATCCTAACCCCTGGGTCGTGCATTACATCTCTTGGGTCGTGCGTCCTAAGCCTATCTTAGGTATGTGGGATGAAAGAGAATCCCAATCTAACTAGGATCTCAATTTTTAGTCCAATTGAATTTGCTTTGAATCCAATCCAATTCTAAATTCAATTATATTTAGTCAAATCCAAATCTGACTAGAACTAGATCCAAAGAGAACCAAATTAAATTAAATTAAATTTATATTAAGTACAATCATTAATTAAATAATTAAATTAAATAATTAATGATTAATTTAGCAATAATTACTGATTGTTCTTTCTTAAACTCAATGACCTTTAATAAATCCTTTTTTTGTAACTTTTACAATTAACTCCAATCATCACTCAAATTGATAATTGAGTTCATCTGTGAATCGAATTCATAATTTGATTATTCGATCAAGCCAAAATCCTTTTTGTATGTGATCCCATAGGTTTTATTCTATCTAGTAGTAAGACATATTATGATCTCTATCATAAATATTATCAAAACTTATTTTAATGGATTGAAATAATTTTAACTCATCCAATAAGAATTATTGACCATTAATTAATTCTTGCAGGTCTTACAATCTACCAGTGATGCCTAGCAGCATGTAGTAGTAATCCAGCAGAATGAAAGAGTTTGAACCTCTAAGTGTGGTTAACGTGTGATTCAGTTCTTCTATCATTAGGCTCGATAAAATGGAGGTTATAAAAAACTCATCAAACTCCATCGTCTATCATCTATAAGATTTAATTAGCTTGAGTTCAAATCATGATTTCTCATAAATACCCTTTTCCATTAATCACATTGCTATGGCCATGGTCTTAAGAACTCAGCTTCATAAATCATATAGGACTGCTTTCTTACTACTAAGATTGATAGATCCTATCTAGATGCATATCCTACTCCTACAGCAAACCTACTACAGCCAACATACACCGCAAGCATTCAAATGACTAGGAGACTAAGAAAATATATAGTCAAACTACAATAGCTTCATTGTGAATAGTTGAGACACCGCAGGTCAGAGAACTACTCATACGACTATAATATCGAGAAAGTCACTAAAGAGTGAGCAGACATCCAAGTAACTTCTCATATTGATAACGCTCAGTACCATTATTTTCTAACAACTACCTACACTCTCGTCCAGTGTCTCCATACTATAGATTCAAAACTCATCTATTTAGAAGAAAACGATCCATGCACCATTCACCAGTCTCATCGAATCATTCACCATCCTCATAATGATCCATTGATCGAAAGCAATTTAGAAATTAACCATCAATGACACATGTCTTAAATTCTCAACTCTTGAAAATATATGTCATAACCTTATTAATTTCTTGGATGATTTAAGGATACATAACATAATAATGAAATATAAAATTGCTTAATTTTATTAATAAATAAGTCAAGTATAAATTTATGTCCTAGAATGAATACAATATGTCTACCAAATTGACTTCTAAGGCTTACATATAATAGATATATATCAAACTGGGGTTTTACCAATATAGAAGACTCCATTTTATCATCTCTACTGTGCCTCCACTAAAAATGCCATCCACTAGTGATCTTTATTAGGTAGCCCTCACATTGTTATCATGAAAACAAAGCCCCATGAATTAAAAATTTTGTAGCCAAAAAAAATCCTTTTGATCAAAACTCCCAATACTACAAAATATCATGCTTCTACCAAGATTGAGCCCTCAAAACCTCAAGGAACCAACTCACAGCGCCACAACTTGCATATTATCCTATATACTTGAGAAAAAACCCCTCATCGCAGGTCACCACCCCTCCACCATCTCCGCCCACTCCTACCATAGCCTCCTCTCCTCCTCCTATGGTGGCGCCGCTTGGGAGCATAATGTCTGGCACTCCACTACCCTACGGCACCTGCCAGCCTCTCCATCCTCATCATCGGAGCCGCTAGGTTCATCGCCCTCTCCTCTATCTATGGCCTCAACACCGCCATCCCCTCCTCTGAACTCTATCGCACCGACTGACCTGCCTCCCTCTACGTTGCAATCAAGAAGGTGGGTGAGGCCATCGCCCCCACCTACAATCACATCGACAGCCTCTCCATCACTGACCTTGAAGCAAAAAAAAAGAAGAAACATGGTAGGTGGTTAGAGTGGGCATCGACAGAGCTAGACGGCGTAGGTAATTAAGAAGACTATGAAAGAAAGAAAAGATTGGGAGGAAAGAAAGAAATACACTAGAACCAAACCCTAGATATCTTACCGAATTTAGTTTCCATTCTGAAGGAAGAGGGATTAGGGATTAGAAATACGTAATTCTTATCTCAAATCAAAATCACCAAAGTAGGGAGGACATTTTCTTCGATCAACGGTCAGAATGGAGAAGAGACGATGCCTTACCCCATCAAAGCAGCCGCCTAAAAGGAGAGCATAGAGCCAAGAAGCAGCACCTATTGGAGATCACTGATGACATCGGGATATCTCTAAAATGAGGCAGGCAAGTGCCTCTGGCGTTGAGGATTCGGGGTTGGAAACATCACTAGAAGAGGGCGAGGGCGAGTTGGGCATTCTACGCGACTTCTTCTTGTGCCTTCGCTTCCGCCGCTCCTCTTTTTCTTTTGACTTAGACTTCCTGTTGCGAGAACTCTCCCATGACTTCTTCCTAGATTGGTGCCTCCTCCGCCTTTCCAGGTTCTCACTATCAGAAGAGAAAGAGAAAGAGGCAGAGTAGAAGCCACGATCATCCTGGCTCTTTCTGCTGCTACCATAGTCCCTTCCCATCTCTCCTCGCCCTCTCTACGCTGCCTTCTGTTTTCTTTAACAAACTAAAGAGTACGATTGGTTCGTGCAATTCAGACTGAGGAAAATATACACATTGCAGACAGTGATTGAGAAAAACATATATGTGGCAGGAGGTAAAAGCTTTGGTTTTAATATATATATATATATATGAATAGATTAAAAGATAAATCTATTAAACTAGGATATGATCCTACCATGCAAATTTTGACCTTATCTTGGACTACCACAAATCAATAATGATAGGTTTCCTACTCAAAGTCCCATCTCAAGACCTAATCAGATTTGGAATCTAATTTTATATGTCGCCCCAAACACTTGTATGACACCTTAAAGTGCTCCTAATCAGATCCAGAAAAGGATATGTTCACATAAAAGTTATTTAATTAGGTGTGTAATTAAAACTAGCAAGTTTATAAGAATTCTAGTTGGCTTAGGATTCTGTTTAACATAATCTTTCTAGTTGGCTTAGGATTCCGTTAAACTTAATCTTTTGGAGACCTGACCATTGCACCTATGATCCTACTAGGTTGGACATTTTTAGTCACCCAGCTAAGCATGTCTAAGAGCCAATTTAGTGGTACAAAAGCGTGCCATTAAGTCAGCCCTAATCAACCAATAACTGGTATTAGTGCAGCCCTAATTTCAACTTAGCAGACAATAGTTTGTGCAATTGTTTTTAAATGGGTGCATTTTTAAAGATATGGATTTTTTTGATACTGTTTATTGCTAATCTTAGTATATATCATGTTGTATTTAAATCAGAGAAAGGCAGTGATATAATTTTAGTTAGGTTGGATCCAATGCATCTAGTGCAGTTTATGTACCAGCATCTCTCTTGCTACAACCTCTACCATCATATCTATTCCCAGGCTTCACTCATTGCCCGCTAGGCAACCTTGGCTGCATCTTCTCTGGCTCACTTGGCACGAAAGCGATTTCCTACAGGCCTAATAGGCCTAGCTATGGAGTTAGTTGAATTTTTGCTGAAAATTGATCCCATGGGTTAGGTAAGATTCACATTTTTTCAATATACTTTGCAACAAGATTTCTGTCGGTCAAGATTATATATTATTGGTGTTTACTACGACCGCTAAATCACTGACTACAGTCAGGTTCTACGAGGATAAGCACCAGATTACATGGGGTTTAAATTTCCACGGGTATGTCATAATAAAATAGTTACCTAATACTACTTGGTCAAGTATATTACATGACCAATTTACCTTGACACCTGTCACCAGGTTAGAGAAGATTATTTGGGCTATTTTAAGGCTCATCCATGGGTTATATTACTCATAGATAAAAATAAATTATTCGGGATATCTTCCCTTATTCTATTTCATATAGATAATTACCATGATTGAAAATTAGATGATAAACTGTACAATTTCAGATGGCAAGTATGCTTTATTAGAAAATTATATAGACATTATCGTTTGTTTCTCATCATTATTTAATAATTTTAGATTTGAGGAAAAGATTTTGCTATCAATAGAGAACTGAAATGGTTCTTTACCTCAAATTAAAAAATAATTCATCCAAGCCACTTCAAATTGAATATTTTGGAGTAGTACCAATGCAGAATGCCAAACCCGCTGGTTCAGAGTCGGTTCGGATTTTGTGCTCTCCTCCCCTTTGCTCCAATAATAGAGCGAGATGTTGAGAAAGCCTTTGGCACCTTCTCAACCATTTTTTTTAAATTTTTTTTAAAAATTTAAAAAATTTAAAAAATATCAGATTTTGCACCATGTGAGCCATATTCAAGGTCAAATTAGGGGACGTTCCTCTCCCCTCCTTATTTTATGCTTTTCTTGCTTAAACGCTGAAAATTGGCTATAAAGTAGGAAAATATGGGAAGGTCATGCTAATTTTTTAAAATTCTCATATGATTTCATGATAGATTATAGATATATATGATCTATACAATACCACTAAAATAATAATTATTATTAATCTTATAATTTTTAAATTTAAAAAAGTTTTGGTTTAAAATTAAAAATAAAATTATTGTCACAAAATTTATATCAATATTATGATTATGGGTATGCATGCTACTCTCTACCAAAATTTGGGATTAATTTATTTAAGTTTGGGTATAATTATGCACATTGCGATACATGCTCAAATTTGAATAAATTTGAAAAATAGATGGTATTTTATGCATGTCCATGGATTTTTAAAAAAAATGCAATATCATTAGAAGGATGCTATACCGATCTAAGTAAAATTTTTTTAAATATTTTATATTTTAAAATTATTTTTAAAAAATAATTAAAAATATTTAAATAGTAAAAAATATTTTAAAGTTAGATAATTTATAAATATTTTTTAAAGTAGAAAACTAATTTTTTATTTTATAATGAAAAATCACTATTTTAAAAAAATTAATTAAATAATGATATTTTGGGATAAAAATACATATAGCATATATATCTATTAAGGTTCTACACTATTTTGAGTTAAAATAAAATTTTAGATTTTTTTTAATTTAATACTAATTTATTGGCTAAAAAATAACTAAAAATTAGTAATTAAGGGTAAAAATTTTAAATGAATCTTTTTACATGTAGATAATGTTTAATTATTTTTTTTGGCTAGTCAGAAATATGGTAGATAAATTTTAAAAAAATGGTTCCATGTAAAACGGACATAGAGCACTATATTAGTTAGGAGCATGAGTAGATGTTTTTAGGTAGATACCATTAGAAATATAGATGGTGCAACACTGTGTTCAAGAGGAAAGGATAACCACATTGAAATATCTAGTAGTAATTACTCGACACGTCCAAGTACCGAAAAAGCTCAAAAAAGGTTTGATAGCTTATGAAGAAGCACTTTACTGATTTTAAGATGACAAAATAAAAGATTATTCGAAAGAGAGTGGAAGTGGAATATTGAGTAGCACAACTACCTTCATATCACTATAGGCTTTTAGAGGGCAATGAGGGATTCTTGATGATGAGAAGTCACAAATGCGGGTTGCTATCTAGACAAGCCTGAAGGACTAGTGGTAGCGGCACGAGATTGATGGGCATAGTGCATAGTTTCAGTTTGGAACTTCTCAGTATGAGTTAGGCTTCATGACCGCTAAGGTAGATTCGGAGTTCCTCCTCAATTAGGAAAATAATCGATAGAGGTGACAACTAGTTAGCATCTATATTTCGAACTTTCGATAGTAGAAAAAGAAAAAGGTTCTTCAAGAATATTCTACCATGGGCTATTATTCATGATCTATTTCTATATTCCTTTTCAAGCAGAGATTCTAAACAATAGATGATAGATACCATGCTAGCTAAGGACAAGAAGAATAATATATGAGAGTGATTGCATCATGTTTCCACTTTAGATATATCCTAGCTAATACGAATGTGTACCATTGGTTTGCAATTACTTTCATTCCAAACATTGGATTGGGTGTAGATCTACCAAAGTTGAAGAATATCTATGGTAATATTCTAAATAGTAATAAGGAGGAGTTGTATAATTAGATGACCTCCTTTAAGAGTAAGTGGGATATATATAGGTTGACTATCCTATATAATGGATGGACAGATCCTAGTATGCAAAGAATCATCAACTCTCTAATATACTATGACATGAAGACTCTTTTACAAGTTAATTGATGCATTCAATCAAGTACAGATTACTTAATACATTCTTAGATTAATAAAGAAGATCATTGATCAGGTAGGAGAGCACAATGATGTGCAGGTGGTCATTAATAATTGACCATAGGGCCATTAGGAAGATGTCGATGGTTGATATCGATCGAACTATTTCGATCTTCATCTATGGACTCTTCAGATGCTCTGGATCATTAGTAGACATAGAAAAGAGGTAGAAGAGGTTCTCCACAAAATTCCGTGGGCTTAGGATACTCGTAGCTCACAAAATATATTTTCGAACCCTAGGTTGAAATCCTAGGGTTGCACCCTCACCCTAAACCCTGCACTCTCTATATTTTTCTCTCTCAGAAAATTTTTGACTTTTCTCACGCACACTTGGGATGGCTTACAAAGGAAAGGAGTCTTCTTCAGATATTGCACATGCCCCAGCATAATTTTTTTTTTAAATGTGCACCAAATAAAGTAGATATTGTATGGAGGGATAAGATTAGGTGGTTGCTCATTTGAATTCAAACTCTATTTGAATTCAAATGGTAACTGTTGGGGATAAACCCCGCTCCCACCGAAGTCCAGCTTGGTGCTTAGCTTAATGCAGTTGGTAATCATGAAAGAGCTTCAATCAAAAATTCTCTCTCTCCAGCGGTCGAACCCCACCCGATCTCTTCTAGCGGTCGAACTCATCCAGTGGTCGAACTCCTCCAACTAGACTCTGAACCCAATCGAACTTCTCCAATGACCGAACTTCTTCTGAATTTCTCCAGCAGTCGGGCTTCTATGGAAGACGAACTTCTTCTGGATTCCTCCTTCAGTCAGACTTCTATGAGAGCCTAACTTCTTCTAGATTCCTCCTTTAGTCAGACTTCTATGAGAGCCTAACTTCTTCTGAACTTCTCTAGCAGTCGGGCTTCTATGGGAGCCAAACTCCGAACTTCTTCCGAACTTCTCTAGCAGTCAGACTTCTACGGAAGCCAAACTTCTTCTAAATTTCTTCTTCAGTCGGACTTCTACGGGAGCCGAACTTCTTTCGGATTCCTTTAGCAGTCGGACTTCTATGGGACCCGAACTCCTTCCGGACTTCTTTAGCAGTCGGACTTCTACAGGAGCTGAAACTCCTTCCAAACTCCTCCAATAGTCAGGCTTCTATGGGAGCCAAACTCCTAGATTTCTCCTTCAGTCGAGCTTCTATGGGAGCCAAACTCCTTCCGAAATTTTCTAGTAGTCGGGCTTCTATGGGAGCCAAACTTCTTCTAAATTTTTCCTTCAGTCGGGCTTCTATGGAAGCTGAACTCTTTTTGAATTTTTTCAGTAGTCGGGCTTCTACGGGAGCCGAAACTCCTTCTGGACTTCTCTAGTAGTCGGGCTTCTACGAAAGCCAAACTTTTTCTGGATTCCTCATTCAGTCGGGGCTTCTATGGGAGCCAAACTTCTTTCAAATTTCTCCAATAGTCAGGCTTCTATAGGAGCCAAACTTCTTCTAGACTCCTCCAGCAGTCGAGCTTCTATGGGAGCCAAACTTCTTTCGGACTTCTCTAGCAGTCGGGCTTCTATGGAAGTCGAACTCATGGATTTCTCCTTCAGTCGGTCTTCTATGGGAGTCGAACTTCTTCTGGATTCCTTCTTTAGTCGAACTTCTATAGGAGCAAAACTTCTTCTAGATTTCTCCTTCAGTCGAGCTTCTACGGGAGTCGAACTTTTTTTTGGACTCCTCCAGCAGTCGGACTTCTATGGGAGCCAAACTTCTTCTGAATTCCTCCTTCAGTCGGACTTCTATGAGAGTCAAACTCCTTCCGAACTCCTCCAGCAGTTGGACTTCTATGGGAGCCGAACTCCTTTCGGACTCCTCCAATAGTTAGGCTTCTATGGAAGCCAAACTTCTTCCAAATTCCTCCAGCAGTCGGATTTCTATGGGAGCCAAACTCCTTTCGAATTTCTCCTTCAGTCGGACTTCTACGAAAGCCAAACTCCTTCTGGATTCCTCCTTCAGTTGCACTTCTATGAAAGTCAAACTCCTTTCCGACTCCTCCTTTAATCGGGTTTTTATGGGAGCTAAACTTTTTTCAAACTCCTCCAGCAGTTGGACTTCTACAGAAGCCAAACTCCTTCTAGATTCCTCCTTCAGTTGGACTTCTATGGGAGCCGAACTTCTTCCGGACTCCTCCAGCAGTCGGACTTCTATGGAAGCCGAACTTTTTTCGGATTCTTACAGCAATCAAATTTTTATAGGAGCCGAACTTCTTCTAAATTCCTCCTTCAGTCGGGCTTCTATGGAAGCCAAACTCCTTTAAGATTTCTCCTTCAGTCAGGCTTCTATGAAAGCCGAACTCTTTTCGGACTCCTCCAGCAGTTGGGCTTCTATGGGAGCCGAACTCTTTCCAGATTCCTCCTTCAGTCGGATTTCTATGGAAGCCAAACTTCTTTCGGATTCTTCCAGCAGTCGAGCTTCTATGGGAGCCGAACTCCTTCGGGACTCCTTCAGTAGTCGAGCTTCTATAGGAGCCGAACTCCTTCTGGATTCCTCCAGCAGTCGGATTCCTCCAGAAGCCAAACTCTTTCTAGATTTCTCCTTCAGTCGGGCTTCTATGGGAGCCAAACTTCTTCCGAATTCCTCTAGCAGTCGAGCTTCTACGGGAGTCAAATTTCTTTTGGACTCCTCCAACAGTTGGATTCCTCCAAGAGCTAGACTCCTTCCGAATTCCTCCAACAGTCGGATTTTTTCAGGAGCCAAACTCCTTCCAGACTCCTCCAGCAGTCGGATTCCTATAGGAGCCAAACTCCTTCCGGACTGTTCCTTCAGATGAATTCTTACAAACGATTCCACTACTGAACGATTTCAATTGGCATTTATCAGAACAGTTACGATTGTCATTTTTCAGGATGATTATGATTGTCATTTATCAGGATGGTTATGATTAGCATTTATCAAGATGGTTACCATGGTCATTTATTAGGATAGTTACAACAAGCTCCATCTATAAAACGAAACCCTCCAGATACATTTTCTTTAAGCTCTGTTTTTCTTTCTGAAACTCTGCCGAACTCCTCTCTAAGCACTCCATTTCTATTGGCCAGAAGAGCTAACTTGACCGTCGGAGGGTCCTACCGGAGCCACCACCACCAACTCTGGATGAAACTTTATTTTGTAAGTCACCGACGGCGACCTCGTCTTCCTCAACTTCAGCTCGATCTGACGTCAACCAAATTTTGTACTAATAGAATTGGCGCTAGAGGAAGGGCCCTCTGTTCCTAAGATTTTCTTGATCTTAAAGGAGTGCTCAGTAGCGATCTCTTTTCTTTCTCTCTAAAGTTCTTCCCAGAAAAAATACCTCTGAAGAAAGCTTTGACCAAACGATCAACGGCCTCTACGATCAGATTCCATCCAGATACATCCATTCCAGCTTCGGTAACTCAAGCTCCATCTGCAGTCATAGTGGATGCGGAGCAGTTCAATCTACTGGTCCAGTAGGTTCGTGGTCTTGTGGAGGTGATACAGGCCATACATCGATAGGCCCCGGTACCAATTCGATCAGAGCAGGCTTCTCCAAAGCCCCATGGTCCGATCTACGAATGATCGACCTCGACTGTCCGACCTCTGATCTCCAGAAAGGAGAAGCAGAGGATGGAGGACCTTTGCTTGGACCATGACTCGACCCAGGAGGAAGCTTCACATCCGTTCCACCAAAAAACCCTGAGGATCAATGATCGTGAAGATCTCTTAGATCAAAGGCTCTTAAAAATGAGCCGATAAATTGAAGAGCTTCATCATACTCCCTCCTCATACGGTAATGATATTTGCATTAACCCTTCTTTTTCTTAGAGAATCATGCAGGAACCAATCCTACCGAACTTCAAGCTCCCGCAGTTCAAGAGTTACGATGGAACCATCGATTCAATCGATCACTTGAAGGCCTTTTGGATAATAATGTTGCTCCATGGTGCATCGACGCTATTTTATGTCAGGCTTTTCCATCCACCCTTAAGGGAGCCATCAAAAATTGGTACTCGACACTTAAATCGGATACCATTTTTTTCTTTGATCAGATGAGCCATCAGTTCGCGGCTCACTTCATCAGCAGCCGACGTTCGCACCGAGATTCAGATTTTCTGATGAACATTAAGCAAAAGGAGGAGAAATCCATCCGAGCTTATGTCATCCGATTTAATGCTGCTACATTGGAGGTCCGAAACTTGGATCAATCAGTCACAATGGCCGCACTCAAGGGCGGCCTCCAGAAGAATGATTTGCTGTTCTCCCTGAAAAAGAAGTATCCTAAAAATTTTGCCAATCTGCTAGCTCGGGCTGAAGATTACGCTCGAGCTAAAGAGGCCTTCAAGGCCAAGGACGATGAAGCCTTTGGTAAGCGGTGAATCATTGAGCCAGGTGGGCCTACCGAGGAAGGAAAGCTGAGCGAAGCTCGACTGTGCTCCTGAACTCTCTCTGAGTGAAAGCGAGTTCAAACTTTTCTTCGAGCTTGGAGGAAGGAAAGCTCGAACAGAAGGGCACGGTGGGATTCTCCCCAATGAAGATTTCATAACTACATCCCTCTCAATGCTCCAAAAACCCAAGTGCTGATGAAAATCAGGAAGCAACTGCCAAGACTAGAAAGGATGCGATCTCACCCCAGTAAGTGCAATCCTAATAAGTTTTGTCTTTATCATCGTGATCACGGTCACGATACTAAGGAGTGTCCAACTCTAGGATGAGATCGAAGAGCTCATCAAGCGAGACAGATTAGGCCGATTTCTACGGCGATGGCCTAAAGGGCGGAAAGATCAACCAAGGGCATTGCCGTAGCTTGAGCCACCAAGGGAGGAGGATCAATAAAGAGATCAGCCACCACTCAGCATCATCAACACGATCTCGAAGGAACTTCGATAAGGAGAGGTCAGTGGATCCGAGGGATCAGTGAAGAGATGGAGAACTAGAGAACCCATAACCTTCACAGAGGCAGATGCTCTGGGGGTCCAGTTCTCATACAATGATGCAGTTGTAATATCTTTAAATATTGCCGACTATGATGTATGCCGTATTTTGATAGATAATGGAAGCTCGATCGACGTATTATTTTATGATGCTTTCTCGAAAATATCCTTACTCAATAACCACCTGGGGCCTATCAACTCTTCGTTGATAGGCTTCACTGGCGATGCCATACCAATCGAGGGCATAATAACTTTAGCTGTGACTGCAGGGCAATGCCCAAAGCTGATAAAGATATAGGTCGATTTTTTAGTCATATGGACTCCATCCGCCTATAATGCTATTCTCGACTGACTTAGTTTAAATGTACTTCGGACAGTGATATCAACTTATTATTTGAAGATGAAGTTTTCGATGAGTTATGGGATCGAAGAGGTCAGGAGAGATCAAGCTCTAGCAAGGCACTACTACTCAATCATCCTATATAAGGAAGAATAATCCGACCCTTATCCTATTGACGAGCTGGATGTCCGCGATGACCTTATCAAGGAGCGGGGCGAGCCTATGGAGGACCTTGTATTTGTGCCCTTGAACGATGGAAATGCGGAGCACGCTGTATAAATTGGCTCCAACTTGGGGGATGAGGTTTGGGAGAAACTCGTCACCTTCCTTAGAAAGAACGTGAACGTCTTTGCCTGGGCCCCAGTGGATATGCCAGGAATTGATGTCGAAGTTATAAAACATCAGCTGGCCATTGATCCAAAGTATTGGCCGATAAAAGAGAAACTTCACAGCCACACCCTGGAGAGGTAGAAAGCAATTGTGGAAGAAGTAGGCAGGCTCCTCAAAGCTGAATTCATCTAGAAAGTCAACTATCCGACTTGGATCTCAAACGTGGTCCTCATCAAAAAGGCAAACAATAAGTGGAGGATGTGTATAGACTTCAAAAAGCTGAACAAAGCCTGTCTAAAGGATAGCTACCCTCTTCTCAAGATTGATCAACTGGTAGACGCAATCTCAGGCCATGAGCTCCTCACCTTTATGGATGCCTTCTCTGGTTATAACCAGATACGAATGATGTCAGAGGACGAGGAGAAAACTACTTTTATTACTGATCGTGGTCTTTACAGTTACAGGATTATGCCCTTTGGGCTTAAGTATGCAGGGATAACGTACCAGCACTTGATCAACAAAATCTTCAAGGAGCAGATTGGCCATAATATGGAGGTGCATGTGGATGACATGCTCGTCAAAAGCCGAGCTTCTATAAACCATCTTGTTGATCTTGAAGAGACCTTCAGTGCACTTAGGAAGCATAAGATGAAGCTGAACCCGACCAAGTGCACTTTTGGTGTAACCTTTGAGAAGTTTCTGGGGTTTATGGTGTTGAGGCATGGAATTGAAGCAAATTTAGAGAAAATTTGAGCTATTTAGAAGATGACTACTCCAAAAATAATCAAAGAAGTTTAGCACCTAACTAAAAAAGTGGCATCCCTAAATCGCTTCATCTCGAGATCGGTCGAGCGATGCATGCCCTTCTTCCTAATTCTCAAGCAACCAAAGAACTTCTACTGGATGATGGAGTGCCAATAAGCATTTGAGGAGCTCAAAAACTATCTTGGCTTACCTCCACTACTGGCAAAGTTCGAACCTAAAAAAGAATTATTCTTGAACCTAGCGATCTCCCTAGCGGTCTTGGCAGCAGTCCTAGTCAAAGAGGAAGCGAAGATACAGCGATCGATCTACTACATAAGTCGGATCCTAAGGGATGCAGAGATCAGGTATTCTAAGCTAGAAAAATTAGCTTACTCTCTTCTAATTACTATCAGGAGGCTCCGACCTTACTTCTAGGGGCACACCATAATGGTCCTCATGACTCAACCAAGAAAGGCAGTCTTTCAGTGAATGGATGCTTCTAGGAGAATTACAAAATGGACAATCGAGCTCATAGAATTTGATATCATTTATCGACCCTGACCATCGATCAAAGTTTAGATATTAATAGATTTTATAGTGGAGTATACCATTCCCAATGATTTCAAGCTTGAAGAGAATAAGATCGATGCTCTGCTGTCGTAATCGAGCCTTCCTGAAGAGATAGCCGACCTTACCGAAGGTTTTTGAGTTCTGTACGTGGATGGTTCATCCAACTCTACTGAAGTGAGTGTGGGGTTAGTCTTAGTCAGCTTCGAGGGAGTCATCGTCGAGTATGTGCTGTGCTTCGAATTTCATGCGACTAGTAATGGGGCCGAGTATGAAGCGCTGATTGCTGGGTTAAAAATTGGAAGAGAATTAAAAGTAGATCGGCTTCAAATCTACAGCGATTTTCAACTAGTGGTCAGCCAAGTTAGTGGCAGCTATGAAGCGCAAGAGGAAAGTATGATGAAATACCATGAGAAAATAAAGGACTTGACTCTGACCTTCAGCTGTTTCGGCATTCGACAGATTTCGAGGGCAGAAAATATAAGAGCTAACCTCCTCTCTATGTTGGCCACTTCAGCTCCAGTCAAATTGCCCAAAGAAGTATTTTTTGAGATCCTGAAGTACCCAAGCCTAGAGGAATCATAGGTCATTTTGCAGATAGAACTCGAGCTGAGCTGGATCGACCCATTGGTTGCCTACCTCAAGGAGGAAGTCCTTCCTCATGATTTGAAAGAAGCTTGAAAACTCAGGAATCAAGCCTTCCGATACGTTTTGTACGAGGGCAGATTGTATAAGAGGTCGTATTTGAAGGGAAATCCTGATTTCCCGGTCCAGGTTCGTCCAGATCTGATTAGATCAAGAGATATATTTCAAAAATTTTCTCTTGATCTCAATCAGATCTTGATATGTTTTAGATCTGATTCTTATTATTTTAATAAATAAAATAAAACAAGATAAATTAAATCAAATTCAATTTACCTGATTTGGGTAATCCTATTACCCTGTAGATGATCCTGATTGCAGCGGAAGGTTCTGGATCTTAGCCACGCAAGCGCCTGGCCTCTACCGATATCCACTAGGGTTGGATCTGGAGATCCTCTTCTTCTCTATCACACCTCCAAAAAATCAGATCTGGATCTGATCTGGAGGATCTTCAAAACTCTTTTGAAGATCTGCAGTCGTCCTTTTGCAGCAGCGCAGCCTTCTTGCTTTTTGATCGCCTTTCCTTGATCTGAATCGCACCAAACTAAGTCCAAAACACCTTTTGGACGTGGAGAGCAAGGAGGAGAAGAGACTATGGCATGGAGAAGGAGGGGAGAGGCAGCCTTGGGGCGTTATCTAATTAGCATTGGAATTTTAGGGTTGGGCGCAGGGTCTTATTTATAGACCTCTTGTGATCCAACTCCTCTTCCTCTCAACCAATCACAACCCTTTGTGAAATCAGATCTAAATCTGATTGGTTGGAATAGAGACCCCTGGATTCCTCCTTAGAGGGTGCCTAAGACCAGTCAAACTGGATTCTTAGTAGAACTCTGATTGGAATCCAAAAGGGAGGTGGAGTCCTTGTCCAACAAGGACTCCTAGGCGCCTCCTACTTGGGCTCACGCCACCCTTGGCGTGCGCCCTTCTCCTTGCCAGGTTCTGGCAGGGGGACAAGGCCCCCACCAGCTCTCCAATAGGTGCATGACATGTGGTCAAAAGTCAAAGGGTCAATGGTCAACGTTTGACCAGTCAAAGGTAGACTTTTGACCAAAGTCAAAGAACAAGAAATGGCAGGTGACCAAAAATGGCAGGTAATGTCTTACAAATAAAGACAACCTATTCTGACTTGGACAACCTCCAGTCAGACCATATGAAGGCCTCTGATTGAGCACAAACTCCTTTGGCTCAGTCAGGACAACTTATTTATGATAGTAAAAGAAGAACGTTAGGTTCAATCGAGTGCTAGCACGATTTCCTTGAACCTAATTGAATCTCATTCAGATCAATTGAACTAGATCAGTTCAATTGATGATCACCAGATTCAAACCCTTGTTTGTGTGACCCAGTTAGGTTCAGTTCTGTATATGGTAATGGGATATGTCATGATCTCTATCATCGACATCATCGAAACTCCTTTCGATGGATCAGAACTCTTCTGATTCGAACAGCTAGAATGATCGATCATCTAAATCATTCTAATTGCTCCCAAAATCCACCAGTGACACCTAGCAGTATATGGTGGCAACCCATCAGAGCTGAATGCGAACCTCTTGGTGCAGCTACCTGTGTGATTAAGTTCTTCTATCTTGAGCCCCGATCAGATTAGGGTTAAGGTGAACTCGTTCAAACCCTAGTCTCTGTCATATGATGTAATCATTCGATTCGAGTCCAATGTGAAAATCTAAATAGAAACTCTTTCTATTATTTCACTCTACCATGGCCATGGATTTCTGGACTTGATTCTCATGATCATCATAGGGCTGCTCCTCTACCACCGAGGTAGATAGATTCCCATCTTGATGCAATCCAGTTCCTACAATGAACATGCTATAGCCAACATACACCTCAGGGTTCCATATGGCTAGGAGACCGAGTAATGGTGTAGTCAAACTATAACACCCTCAAGGTGAACTGCCGATGCATCTCAGGTCAAAGAACCAGACACACTACTGCAGCATCGAGTCAGTCATTGACGAGAAGGTAGACTTCCTAATGACTACTCAAGGTGGTCACGCTCAGTGCCCTCGTTCTCTAATGAGTACCTGTACTCTCGCTCCGGTGTCTCCACACCGTAGACTCAAGACTCATCTACTAAAGAGAAGCGATCGTACACCAACCTTCCGGATCAATCACCATCCTCGTGATGATCCTATGGTCGGGAGCTGTTTATGAGTTAATAATGATTATTCATGTCTTAAATTTTCAACTCTTGAAAATATGAATTATCATTACCATTAACTCAAAGGATGTATCACAGACACTAAATACACGTGTGATAGAAAATAACCCATTTTATTAATTATAGTCAAAATTATAATTTTGCCCCTAGAAGTGTATTACAAGTGTCAGCCAATTCTGGCTTCTAGGGCACATATATCTAACAGTATTCACTACCACTACTAAGATGTCTCAGACCTTTAGAAGTCGACTTTGCATTATGAAAAGTGCACGAAGAAATCTATGGAAGTCATGTTGGAGCTAGGTTCATATCGCAAAAGCTACTTCGACAAGGATACTATTGGCTGACCTTGTACCATAATTCTATGAAGTATGTTATGAAATGTGATCACTGTCAGAAGAATGCAAATGTATAAAGACAGCCGACCTCCAAGCTTACTCCGCTAAGCATGCCTTGGCCATTTGCATAGTGGGAAATGGATATACTTGACCCTTTTTCAATGACATCAAGGCAACGAAAATTCCTCCTAATCATGATCGACTACTTCATCAAATGGGTCAAAGCCGAACCTCTAGCCAAAATTACCGAGGTCAAGGTACAGAACTTTATCTGAAAGTCAATAGTCTATCGATTCGGTTTGCCTCAAACTCTCATAATCGATAACGGACGATGGTTCGCTGGGATGAGGTTCACCGAGTTCTGCGAAGACCTAAACATCTCCCACCACTTCACATTGATAGCTCACCCACAGAAAAATGGGAAAGTTGAAGTGACCAACCGAACTCTGCTACAAGGCATCAAGACAAGGCTCGATAGAACAAAGGAGGCTTGGGTGGATGAACTCTACCACATTCTCTGGGCATACCAAACTACTCAAAGGCTGCCAACTGAGAAAACATCATTCGCCTTGGCCTTTGGAACAGAGGTAGTCATCCCGATTGAACTTAAGCTTCCATCAGCACGGGTTGTGGCCTTCAACGAGTAGCACAATCCACAGGACCTTAGAGTCAACCTCGACCTATTGAAAGAAAAAAGAGAGAAAGCTCAGGTTCGGATGGTAGCCTATAGATGAAAGGTGGCTCGATACTATAACTCTAGAGTCAGAAGTAAAATATTCAGAGTAGGAGACTTAGTGCTTCGATGAGTTGCCATCTCTCAGCCTCAGAATTAGGGGAAGCTCACCCCAAATTGAGAAGGTCCATATAAAGTGGTGGAGGTCATCCGATCTGAAACTTATTATCTGAAGGAGCTCGAAGGAACAACGCTCCCACGACCTTGGAACTCAAAAAATCTGAGAATGTACTATCAGTAATTTTTCTATAATAAAATTTTTTCATTTCAACATTATTATTTCTTAGTGTAAAAGTTATGTGATGATAGGAAAGAAGCAATTAGAAGTGGCTATGTTATAAACAAGAGGAGGACCTCTTCCTAACGTGAGCAAAGTCGAAGGCCTCATTCATTTTAGACAAGATGGAGGGAGAGACCCTGATAATGGTCCTTATGTGTCTCCATAGTCCGTTAGGAATTGGAAAAAGATCTCGTCCTAACATGAGCAAAGTTGAAGATCTCGTTCATTTTAGACGAGATAGGAGAGGCCCTGACAATGATCCTTATGTATCCCCATAGCCCATTAGGAATAGAAGGAGGACCTCATCCTAACATGAGCAAAGTTGAAGGCCTCGTTCATTTTAGACGAGATGGGAGGAGAGGTCCTGACAATAGCCCTTATGTGCTCCCACAGCACCTTAGGAACAGGAGAAGGACCTCATCCTAACGTGAGCAAAGTTGAAGGCCTCATTCATTTTAGATGAGATAGATGGAGAGACCCTGACAATGGCTCTTATGTGCTTCCATAGTCCGTTAGAAATAGGAGGAGGATCTCATCCTAACGTGAGTAAAGTCAAAGACCTCGTTCATCTTAGATGGGATAAGAGGAAAGGCCCCGACGATGGCTCCATTGTGCTCGACAATAATTGGAGAAAAGATCTCTTCCGAGTTTTAACCTAAACTGATGCAGAGCCCTGAAGAGGACTTCGACTGTTGACCTTTTTGTACTCTCTTTCTTCGAGTTTCGAACTCGAGAGTAGGAAGACTATTGTTGGGGATAAATCCTGCTCCCATCGAAGTCCAACCTGATACTCAGCTTAATGCAGCTAGTAATCATGGAAGAGCTTCGATTAAAAATTTTCTCTCCAGCGGTTGAGCCCCATCCGATCTTCTCCAACGGCCAAACTCATCCAGTGGTCGAACTCCTCCACCTGGACTCCGAATCCAATCAAACTTTTCTAACGATCGAACTCCTTTCGGATTCCTCCAATAGTCGGGCTTCTACGGGAGCCGAACTTCTTCTAAATTTCTTCTTTAGTCGGGCTTCTACGGAAGCCAAACTCCTTCCAAACTTGTCCAGCATTCGAGCTTCTACGGGAGTCAAACTCCTTCCAGACTTCTCTAGCAGTCAGTCTTCTATGAGAGCCAAACTTCTTCTGGACTCTCCCTTCAGTCGATCTTCTACGGGAGTCGAACTTCTTCTGGATTCCTTCTTTAGTTAGACTTCTATGAAAGCTGAACTCCTTTTGAATTTCTCCAACAGTCGGACTTCTATGGGAGCCAAACTTCTTTCAGACTCCTCCAGCAGTCGAACTTCTATGGGAGCCAAACTTCTTCTGGATTTTTTCTTCAGTCGAACTTCTACGGGCACCAAACTCCTTCTAGATTTCTTCAGCAGTCGGGCTTCTATGGGAGCCAAACTTCTTCTAAATTTCTCCTTCAGTCGGGCTTCTATGGGAGCCGAACTCCTTTTGGATTTCTCCAATAGTCGGGCTTCTACGAAAGCCGAACTTCTTCCAAACTTCTCCAGCAGTCGAACTTCTATGGGAGCCAAATTTCTTCTGGATTTTTCCTTTAGTCGGACTTCTATGGGAGCAGAACTCCTTCTAGATTCCTTCTTCAATCAGACTTCTACGGGAGCCGAACTTCTTTCAAATTTTTCCAGCAATCGGGCTTCTATGAGAGCCAAACTCCTTTTAGACTCCTCCAACAGTCGAGCTTCTATGAGAGCCGAACTCCTTCTAGATTCCTTCTTCAGTCGCTCTTAAATAAGAGCCAAACTTTTTTTGGATTCCTCCTTCAATCGGGCTTCTATAGGAGCTAAACTCATTTTGGATTCCTCCTTCAGTCGGGCTTCTATGGAAGTCAAACTTTTTTTGGACTCCTCCAGCAGTCGAGCTTCTATGAAAGCCGAACTCCTTCTGGATTCCTCCTTCAGTTAGGCTTCTATGAAAGTCGAACTCCTTTCGGACTCCTCCAGTAGTCGAACTTCAATGGGAGCCGAACTCCTTCCGAACTCTTCCAACAGTCGGACTTCTACGGGAGCCAAACTTCTTTCGAATTTCTCTAGTAGTCGGGCTTCTATAGGAGCCAAACTTCTTTTGGATTTCTTCTTTCAGTCATGCTTCTATGGGAGCCAAACTTCTTCTGGATTTCTCTTTTAGTCGAACTTCTATGGGAGCCAAACTCCTTTTGGACTCCTCCTTTAGTCAGGCTTTTATAGGAGCCAAACTTTTTTTGGACTTCTCTAGCAGTCGGGCTTCTATGGAAGTCAAACTTCTTCTGGATTCCTTCTTCAGTCAGGCTTCTATGGGAGTCAAACTTCTTTCAAACTCCTCCAACAGTCGGGCTTCTACGAGAGCCGAACTCCTTTTGAATTTCTCCTTCAATCAGACTTCTATAGAAGCCAAACTCCTTTAGGATTTCTCCTTCAGTCAGGCTTCTATGGGAGCCAAACTTCTTTCGGACTCCTCCAACAGTTGAGCTTCTACGGGAGCTGAACTCCTTCCAAACTCCTTCAGCAGTCGGGCTTCTATGGGAGCCAAACTTCTTTTAGATTTCTCATTCAGTCAAACTTCTATAGAAGTTGAATTTCTTCTAGATTCCTCCAGCAGTTGGGCTTCTATGGGAGCAAACTCCTTCCGGACTTCTTCAGCAGTTGGGCTTCTATGGGAGCCAAACTCCTTCCAAATTTCTTCAGCAGTCGGATTCTTCTAGGAGCCAAAATTTTTCTGGATTCCTTCTTCAGTCGAGCTTCTACAAAAGCCGAACTCCTTCCGAATTCCTCCAGTAGTCGGGCTTCTATGGGAGCCAAATTTTTTTTGGACTCCTCCAGTAGTCGGATTCCTCCAGGAGTCGGACTCTTTTCAAACTCCTCCAGCAGTCAGATTTCTTCAAGAGTCGAACTCCTTCTGGACTCTTCTAGCAGTCGAATTTCTATAGAAGTCAAACTCCTTTTGGACTATTCCTTCAGATGGATTTCTATAGGCGATCCCACTACTGAATAGTTACAATTGGCACTTATCAGGATAGTTACGATTATCATTTATCAGGATGATTACGATTATTATTTATCAGGATGATTACGATTGGCATTTATCAGGATGGTTAGACGATCATTTATTAGAATAGTTACAATAAGCTCTGTCTATAAAAAAGGATCCTCTAGATATATTTTCTCTAAGCTCTCTTTTTCTTTTCAAAACTCTATCGAACTCCTCTCTGAGCACTCCATTTTTATTGCCTAGAAAAGCTAACTTGACTGTCGGAGGGTCTTATCGGAGCCACCATGACCAACTCTGGATGGAACTTTATTTTACAGGTCATCGATGGTGACCTCATCTTCCTCGACTCTAGCTCGATCTGATGTCAATCAAATTCTACACCAACAGTAACTAATCTGATATTATCCACTTGGGGCATGAGAAGGCTGGGCATGCACCCCCTTGTGTGTAGGAGAAGTTTCATGAGAAATATTTTCTCGTAGAAAAATTGGCACAGGTCAAAAGGATGTAGCACTTGGGAAAAGAAATGGTTGTTGCTCATTCAAATTCAAACACAATTTGAATTTGAATGGTAACAAACCAATGGTTATCCATTTAGGATGTGGAGAGACCAAGTGTGCACCCTTCTTAGGGTGGAAAAATTATTACGAGAAACAATTTCTCATAGAGAATAAAGTAGGCGTAGATAAGGTGAGGTGGCACAGGTAGACTAGTCAAACTAGTCTAAAATTTATCTCATCTAATTGAACCAACCCAATTAAAACTAGCCAAGACTAATTAGACTAGATTAAATTCAACCAATTTAGACTTAATTAGGCTTAATTAAATCCTAATAAAATCAAAAATTGATCAAGCCCAATCTATGATCAAATTAGAGATCAAACCTCCTCGGTAATTAGGTCATTTTGTAACCTAATCAGGTCAAACCCAACTAAATCCAATTCAATTGGACTTAATCCAAAAATTAATACATAATCAAATTGAGTTAATTAGAGATCAAATCACTAATTAAATCTCTTATAAATTAGAGTCCAAATTTGGTAGATGTTTGGGCAACAAAGTTCCATCAAAATGAAACTCTTAATTGAAGAGTCCCAAACTAGTGGGACTCTTGATCCCGATATTTTAAATAAATAAAACTCATGATCACAGAGTTCTAGACTAGTAAGACTCTCGATCATAGAATTTTAGATAAATAGGACTCAGAGTTAGTCTAGTAGGACTCTTGGTCGAAGAGTTTCAATCTAATGAAACTCTTGACCATAGAGTCTTAGTCAAGTGGAACTCTTCACCAGCCATCAGATCAGGTAGGAATCTCTAGTATGTGTGACCCCATAGGTTCAATCCTAAATCGATAGCACAGGAATCACTTTTTGTACCAATCGTAGTGACCATCTAGCAATGATATCCGACGTTCGGATAGGTCGAATAGTCACAATCGCAACATTCAGAACCTATGTGAATATGGTTACCATATAATTCATCCATTTAATCTCTATGTATAGGATGACTTAGAGTTAAACTATCAACTTTAAAAAATATATCCAAATTATGTCTCAATGCAATTAGTCCCATGACTCCTCACTAGGGCTACCTTGGCCAAGATTTTGCTAAATTAAAACACAATAGAACATAGCTCCTGAACCGGAGTGGTCAATTTCATCTTGATTCATACACCGACTTCTCAAGTACTTGACTGTGCCTAGAAATTTTTCATCACTGAATTAAAAATTTAGATAGTTCAGCATCAAAGCATAGTGAGTTGCTTGGAAGTCACCATGGTGATCTTAGGTTGGAGGGACACTTATACCCATATTCCATCAGAGCAAATCTTGACAGTAGAAAAGCTTCGGAGTTGACCATGTTCAGTGTAGATGTACCCCTATATCTTACTTGCATGCCATATCAATATCTCCATACTCCTTGGTTAAGAAGATAATCAATCCATATGGCACACAATGACCTACACTTGATAAATATTATCGTTCTTAGTAACAACGTATTATTTAATCGTGAACAGGTTTAAGGACTAAATAATAAATCCTTCTTTGTTGATTCTAAATAGTTTTAAGGACTTCACCATAATACCGGAGTTCATTAGAAGATGTAAAAATTTATGATGAAAAATATCAAAATAATTTTTATTCATTTATAATTCATATATAAATATAAAAATTTAGCTCAACCGTCAATAGGTTGATGATTGGCTTTGGGATACTATTCCCAATAGCTTGGTCACAGGCCAATAGTTTTGATAGTGGACCGATAGGATGGTGAAGGCTATGAAGCCAATATATGGATTGTTAAGGGTAGTGAATTGCGAGAGATACCTCCAGATGATCTTTCTTTACTATATGATGATGACCACGCTAAGGCTTACATTAGGAAGGTAGACCCTAAGCATGTGTAGGAGTATATTAATATCATTGACCACAGGTAGGATTATTAGATATGTAAGGGGTCACATTTAGCACTTAATTTTACTCATCATATACTGCTATGTGTTTTAACACTATTCACCATATACTGCTATATTTTTTAAGTATAACTATTATACTAAATTGATTGCAAATTGTATTGATAATCAACTATTTGAACTTGAGGTTCTAGTACATTGCCCTAGGGATGGGTATAGATAAAGAAGTTCTAGCTGCCCTATATAGTATTATTTATGTTTTTAGAGTTGCTGACCTATGTCTGGAAGAGATGAGTTAACTTTATCAAATCATATAAACAATTGACATCATATAATATTTATCTTTTCTATAGATGAAAATAATTAAGGAGGGCTTGAGTAGCTTCAGTGACCATACAACTATAGCAAGCAAACAAAGAATGAGCTCAAGTATTTTAAAAAATGAATGTAATTTACTTGAATGTTATGCAACTATTATTTAGAAGTATCCGAGTCTAGTTTTCTAGAATTTTTTTGAAGCCATATGAGGCATCCACTTCGGCCTATCATCCAAGAACCTAAGATGGCTAGCAGTTTGGATCCTCTCATAGATGGTCCCTTCTAGTGGTCATGAGCATAACCAATATACATTCACCTACATCCATAGCAAATAAAGAAACTGTCACATGTAGAAGTGGTTGAATGATATTGAATACATCCATTACAATCTATATCTGCATTGAGCTGCAAGTGGCTGAGTGATATTATATACATCCATTATAATCTATATCTGCATTGAGATACATTGAAAAGAAAGTCAAGCTAAAAATTCGATGATCTACTTCAAAATATTTTCATGCATGATGAAGAGGATCTGATGATTAGATGGCTTAAGGGCCAATAGTAGGAGCTAGAGTTGGATTAGCTAAGAACACCTCTTTGACTAGTTAGTTTCATAGCTAAAAAGGCTAGAGTGGATGCAAAGCAATTGGTAGAGTAACATATTCTATATTTCTAACTAATTAGCCACCAGGGTTGTGGAGGAGCCAATTATCCCATGATTCCATATCAAAGATATCCTCTTAGTGGTTTAATTGAGAGATGTTGAGGAAAGACCACCATGTTATTCGATCTAATCTTGGTGAAGGGTATAGTTGATCTTTCTAGTAGAGCCAGAGCAAGAAGGTGGCCATTTAAGCTGGCAAGAAAGGCAAAGAATAGATGATTGCATCATTTTTTGGGAAGATTCGAGTAGGAACCCATCCACTTTAGAGAGTAGCAAGCCATCTGATGATCAGTAGCCTAGATCATCACATGATAAACTATACAAGTATAGATGATAAATTATTCAGGATATCTTCCCTTTATTCTATTTCATATTGATAATTACCATGATTGGAAATTAGATGATAAACCATATAAGTATAGATGGCAAGTATGCTTTATTAGAAAATTGTATAGACATTATCATTTGTTTCTCATCATTGTTTAATGATTTTAGATTTGAGGAAAAGGTTTTGCTGTACGACCCTGAATGAATGAACGGTACCAATAGGGAATTGAAATGGTTCTTCACCTCAAATTGAAAAATGATCCATCCAAGCCACTTTAAATCAGACATTTTGGAGTAGTACCAATGTAAAATGCCTATTGCACTGGTTCAGAGGCAGTTCGGATTTCGTGCTCTCCTCCTTATCGCTCCTATAATAGAGCGAGGTGTTGAGAAAGCCTCTAGCGCCTTCTCAACCGCTTTCTTTCTCTTTTTTTTCTCTAAAATTTAAAAAAAATTAAAAAATATCAGATTTTTCACCATTTGAGCCATATTCAAGATCAAATTAGGGGATGTTCCTCTCCCCTCCTCATTTTATGCTTTTTTTGCTTAAAAGCTAAAAATTAGCTATAAAGTAGGAAAATATGGGAAGGTCATGCTAATTTTTTAAAATTCTTATATGATTTCATGATAGATTATAGATTTATATATGATCTACACAATACCACTAAAATAATAATTTTTATTAATTTTATAATTTTTTAAATTTAAAAAAGTTTAGATTAAAATTAAAAATAAAATTATTGTCACAAAATTTATATCAGTATTATGATTATAGGTATATATGCATGCTACTCTCTACCAAAATTCGTGATCAATTTATATAAGTTTGGGTATAATGATGCACATTGTGATACATGCTCACATTTGAATAAATTTGAAAAATAAATGGTATTTTATGCATGTCCATGGATTTTTTTAAAAAAATGCAATATCCTTGGAAGAATGCTATACTAGTCTAAGTATTTTTTTTGGATATTTTATATTTTAAAATTAATTTTAGATAAATAATTAAAAATATTTAAATAGTAAAAAATATTTTAAAAATAGTATTACTTATGGATAATTTATAAATATTTTTTGAAGTAGAAAACTAATTTTTTATTTTATAGTGAAAAATCACTATTTTAAAAAAATTAATTAAATAATGATATTTTGGGATAAAAATACATATAGCATATCTATTAAGGTTCTACATTATTTTGAATTAAAATAAAATTTTAGATTTTTAATTTAATATTAATTTATTGGTTAAAAATTATTAATTAAGGGTAAAAATTTTAAAAGAATATTTTTATATGTAGATAATGTCTAATTATTTTTTTTGGCTAATTAGAAATGTGCTAGATAAACTTGAAAAAAATGGTTCCATGCAAAATGGACGTAGAGCACTATATTGTTTAGGAGCATGAGTAGATGCTTTTAGGTAGATACCAGTAGAAATATAGATGGTGCAACACTGAGTTCAAGAGGAAGGAATAACTATATTGAAATATCTAGCAGTGGTTACCTGATGGGTCCAAGTATTGGAAAAGCTTATAAAAAGTTTGATTGTTTATGAAGAAGCATTTTACTGATTTTTAAGATGGCGAAATAAAAGGCTATTTGAAAAAGAGTAGCTAGAGGTGGAACATCGAGTAGCACAACTACCTTTATATCACTATAGGCATCTAGAGGGCAATGAGGGATTCTTGATGATGAGAAGTCACACATATGGATTGCTATCTAGACAAGCCTAAATGACTAGTGGTAGCGGCACGAGATTGATAGGCACAATGCATAATTTCAGTTTGGAACTTCTTAGTATGAGTTAGGCTCCATGATCGCTAAGTTCAGAGTTCCTCCTTAATTAAAAAGGTAATCGGTAGAGGTGGTAGCTAGTTAGCATCTATATTTTGGACTCGATAGTAGGAAAAGAAAAAAAATTCTTCAAGAAGATTCTACTATAGGCTACTATTCATAATCTATTTCTATATTCCTTTTCGAGCAAAAATTTTAAATAATAGACGATAGATACCATGCTATCCAAGGACAAGAAGAATGACATATGGGAGCGATTGCATCATGTTTCCACTTTAGATATATCCTAGCTAATACGACAAACAACATGTGCTATTGGTTTGCCATCACCTCCATTCTGAACATCGGATTGGGTGTAGATCTACCAAAGTCGAAGAATATCTATGGTGATCTTCTGAATAGCAATAACGAGTTGTATAATTATATGGCCTCCTTTCAGAGTAAGTGGGATATATATAGGTTGACTATCCTATATAATGGGTGGACAGATCCTAGTATGCAGAGAAATCTACTGTGACATGAAGACTCTTTTACAAGTTGATTGATGCATTTGATCAGGTGCAAATTACTTAATACATTCTTAGATTGATAGAGGAGATCATTGATTGGGTAGGTGAGTACAATGATGTGCAGGTGGTCATTAATAATTGACCATAGGGCCATTGGGAAGATGTCTGGAGAAGTGGCCCCATATATTTTGAACCCTTTGTGTTGCGCATCACATTGATTCATATTGATGGACATTGAAAAGATTTGCAAAGTCAAGTAGGCCATGGAGTTAGCCTAGTACATCACATGGTTCATATATAACCATATATGTCTTCTTGCTCTAATGAGGAAGTACATAGATGGTAACATCTTGAGGCTAGTAGTTACATGGTTTGTGATCCAAGAGAATCATCAAATTTAATATGGATCATTTTTAGCTACTATATATAGGGCTAGATAAGGTCTAGGAGCAAGATTGGCCAAATAGGGAAGCCAAAACATATATCAAACTTTCAAAGGTCATAATTTAGTTATATGATACTCGATTGAAATGATCTTTTCTATTTTTAAATTGAATAACTTTTCAAGGTCTACAATATTATGCCATGCCTTAAGGGGGTGATGCAATTAGTGATCATACCCAAATTCTATCATTTAGGCCATAAAATATACTGGTCAAATAATTTTTTTAGAGAAAAATTTTAATTAGATGTATCTCTCAATCTACAAAGAATTAGATGGAGCGAGTGTTGGAGAAGTTAATGTACGAGTCGAGATCTATATCATATAAAATTTTAGCTTTTTTATATTTATTTTCACTGATATCTATTTTGGAAAGGCTAGTCCTATTCCAATTAGAAGAAGAATCTGACTCGAATTGTAAAAAAGTGAACCTTACTATTATAAATAGAGACTATGTATTTTAGTTTATGATTAATGATCAATGAAAGAAACATGGATATAAGCCTTACTTTTGCCAATCTTTTCCATTTTTTTGTAATTTTTGAGACATTTGAGTCAGCGGGTTAAAAAGTTCTTCTTTCTCTCCGATTAGATCAATTTTTTGCAAACTACATTGCCATTGATAATCTTTTTAAGAAGAAAGCTTGCCTACGTCAGATGTTTGTTAGTACCGAATAGCAAGAAAGTATGTATGCTAAAGTTGGCACTAAGAGGAGTCATATGGTGGGCTCAAACAGGCCAATAGTTTTGGCAATGGACTAATAAGATGGTGAAGGCTATGAAGCCAATATATGGATTGTTAAGGGTAGTGAATTACAAGAGATACCTTTAGATGATTTTTCTTTACCATATGATGATGACTGCGCCAAGGCTTACATTAGGAAGGTCGATCCTAAGCAGGTGTAGGAGTATATTAAAATCATTGACCAGAGGTAGGATTATTAGATATGTAGGGGTTGCATTTAGAACTTAATTTTACTCATCTATATGTTTTAACACTATTAACCATATACTGCTATATTTTTAGTATAACTATTATACTAAATTGATTCCAAACTGTATTGACAACCTACTGTTTGAACCTGAGGTTCTAGTACATTGCCCTAGGGATGGGTATAGATAAGAAAGTTCTAGCTACCCTATATAGTATTATTTTTGTTTTTAGAGTTGTTGACCTATGTCTGGAAGAGATGAGTTAACTTTATCAAATCATATAAACAATTGACATCATATAATATTTATCTTTTCTATAAATGAAAATAATTAGGGAGGGCTTGAGTAGCTTCAACAACCATACAACTATAGCAAGCAAATAAAGAATGAGCCCAAGTATTTTAAGAAATGAACATAATTTTCTTGGATGTTATGCAACTATTATTTAGTAGTATTTGAGTCTAGTTTTCTAGAATTTTTTTGAAGCCAAATAAGGCATCCACTTCAGCCTATCATCCAAGAACCTAAGATGGCTAACAGTTTGGATCCTCTAATAGATGGTTCCTTCTAGTGGTTATGAGCACAACCAATATACACTCACCCACATCCATAGCAAATAGAGGAACAATTACATGTAGAAGTGGTTGAATGATATTGTATATATCCATTACAATCTACATCTGCATTGAGCTACAAATGGCTGAATGATATTGTATACATCCATTACAATCTATATTTGCATTGAGGTATATTGAATAGAAAGTCGAGCTAAAAATTTAATGATCCACTTCAAAATATTTTTGTGCATGATAAAGAGGATCCGATGATTAGATGGCTTGAGGGCCAATAGTAGGAGCCAGAGTTGGATTAGCTAGGAACACCTCTTTGACTAGCTAGTTTCATAGCTAAAGAGGCTAGAGTGGATGCAAAGCAATTGGTAGAGTGATATATTCCATACTTCTAACCGATTAGCCACAAGGGTTGTGGAGGAGCCGATTATCCCATGACTCCATATCAAAGATATCCTCTTAGTGGTTTAATTGAGAGATGCTGAGGAAAGACCACCATGTTACCCGATCTAACCTTGGAGAAGGGCATAGTTGATCTTTCTAGGAGGGCCAGAACAAGAAGATAGCCATTTAAGCTGGCAAGAAAGGCAAAGGATAGATGATTGCATCATTTTTTAGGGAGATTCGAGGAGGAATCCATCCACTTTAGAGAGTAGCAAGCCATCTAATGACCAGTTGCCTAGATCATCACATGATGCTAGTGATGATAGTTCATCCATTGATGCATATGATAGTTAGGGAGATAATAGGGCATAGGGCAATATAATTTATGACTCAATCCTAGGATGGTCTTCAATTTATTTGTGAGTCCTAATTTATACATACCATATAATATAGAGACCATAGTGCATGACTTGGTAAAGCCCATATGGACATCATTGTATATAGAAGTTGGGCTCCTTATGGTCGGTTAGAAGGTGATACTATTATGGCCGATGGAATTATATGTAGAGTAGGGTACTTGTGTTGACCCAAGATTTGATTTTGATGATACAAAGCATTTGAGTATAAAGATACTATTGTACATTTGAGAATGATTGTAGGATCTCTAGAAATCCCCAAAATAGTTAACTAAATTGATGAAGGAACTTAAATTATCTAAGTCAAAAAGGTTTTTAAGCAATATTTTATAAGTTTTGACTTAGAGGAGTCAGTCCTACAAAATCAAGAGCTAACCCCTGAATGTCCATAGTGTCAAATAAAATACCTTTATTTTGAAAGGTTTTAGGAGTCTACCTCTATGAAAAAAGAGTTGACTCCGTCACATTGGAGCAGACTGGCATACTTAATATGTCGACCCCAGGATTGGATGATTTGACTTTTAAACAGTCTCATATAAAAGACAAAGAGTAGGAAAAAACAACCTTCTTGAGAGTCGACCTTGGAGCTTTATGAGTCCACCCTAGTCAAAGATGAGTCAACCTCATTTCTAAAAAAGTTGACCACAAAATGGTCTCAGGAGGAAGATAGAACACAATAAAAAAACAACCCCTTTGAGAGTCAATTCTAGTTCTTTAAGAATCGACTCATGCTAGATACGAGTCGACCCCAGAACAATTTTAAATGAAAGATAGAGGATGGTCAAAAATATAGTCTTCTAAGAGTAGACTCGAAGATAAGTCGAGTCGATCTCTAAAGAAGAGGAGTTGACCCTTTTGTGCCTGCTAACATAATGGCTAGTTTTTTTAGGAGTTTTCAATGGCTAAATCTCTTCTCCAATAGCTAGTTTTGCCCCTCCAATGGCTAGTACACTTGTATTAGCCAATTTTAAGGATATTTAAGGTCTAGATTCAATTAAGAAACAAGATCCAAAAAACTATTAAGTGAAAAGAGAAAGGCCTAGAGTTCATTAAATATCTTTGAGCAAGTCAAAGAAAGAGAGGAATTAAGTATAATTAATTAAGTGAGCTACAAAGAAAACATCTATAGCCATCAGTATTTAATCTTTCATTCATTAAGAAGAAGAAGTCAAAGCTTCAAGAGCAATTCACTTGGACCTTTTTGTAGTTCAATGAGTTTTTATTTTTTGAGCTTTTGGCTTACTTGTTCTTTATGCTATTGTATTTCTTTGCTTTGTTAGAAGTTTCTAAGGTGAAAAATTTATGAGAAAGGTTGGTCCAAGCCTGAAATTGGATGTAGTGTGAGACAAAGCCAAAGGGAGGCTTCGTTGGAAGGTTGTAGTCGATTCCTTGATCTAAAATCGATTGGGTTGATTGTAAGCCTATGTAAAATAATAAAACTATAATTATTTGGATTATGGTTGAAATCCCAAAGCAAGGATTTTTAAGGAGTGGATGTAGGTGCTGAGTTAGGCACTGAACCATAATAAATTTTGTTATATGTGTGCATATTTTTTATTATCTTTCTATATTATATTAGTATACATATGCACTCATTCATTTAATATACTTCACATTCACATAATTGAACTGAAGTTAGTATACATAATTGTTTAAATTTTTAAAGAATCTAATTCACCCCATATTTTGGGTTGTATATTTGGGTGATAACCTAAATGTATTTGGTTATGAGTCATACTTTGGAGTATATTCCACACTAGTAGCCTATGACCTAAATGCATATAGATCATTTTAGGCATCATACTTGGGTGGCTACTATCCTTCGCAGCATTAGCCATCTTTTAGATTGGATTTGTCGATCAATATCTTTGGATTGCCAAGCCGTTCTTAGAATCAGACAGAACTCCTCCTAGAGTAGCTATCCAGTGGACCATGGAATGATCATGGAGGACTGTTGCAATATGAATCTCTTGGAGAGTTGGTGTGATGCTCTTCTGAAATACTATTATGATCTTGATATTTACGAGTTACATCGACACTTCACTAGATTCTAGATGTTAATATATATTTTATACTTTCAATACATCAATTTCAATTCAATTTGTTGTATTGTATGTGTATGGAGCCATGTGGGTATATATTTAGTTCCATGTTGGTTATTTATCGAGAAAATCTTGGATACTTATATAGGACAAAGAAATCCTAATACTTATTAGCTAGACTTTTTGGGTGAGGTGGAATGACCCAGGACGCCAACCAAAAAGGACCAAACAGAAGGTAGTATTTGGGTTCTTTAGCCCTGTATATGTCCCAAGATTTGCTCGGTGCATATATAGCTAATGTGGAACTAAATATATGTCCACGTGGATCTTCATATGCTCCACTCGCTTAAGTCTTGCCATCCTCTCCAGGCTAAAGGGTTAAAATCTACTAGTATCCATATGATTAGTGGATACCGAGCATAAGCCCATTGGATTGACCATGAGTTGATCATGAAGTTTATGATTGAATTTGAATGGATTTGGACTATTAGCTTGGTGAGGATGCTATTAGCTTAAATGCTGAGAGTATATAAGGATCCATCTAGGTGTGTGTTTAGTCCTATATTAGTTATTTGCCAAGAAGAACTTGGATACTTATACAAGATTGAAGAATCCAAATAACACATTCTAGCTAGTCTTTTTAGATGAAGTCCTAGGTTGTGATAGTATATATTTTTCTTTACTTATAAAGACATTGGTTGGTCAACTTTAATTCCATTTCATGATAAGAAGACATCAAAATAAGATTAGAAACATAATTTGGATAGAATTCCTAATAAAATTTTTAAGTACAAATATAAAATAATTGAAAAAAAAAAGTAAGAAAATAATATATCGGTCAGCTGATGCATAAGTGTTAGTTTGGTATTCAACTATTATTATACTATATTGGTGGCTGGCCTATACAGTTTTTGGTATCGGTTTGATAGATCTTAGATAGGATATTTACTTCAAAATTGGATATTTGCTGAAATAATTGATGAACTATATAGTTTTTCCTTGCATCACAAGATAATAGTTTTATTAGACTAGTGGAACTAATCTAAAAATACTTGTATTAGAGGATTGTTTTATTCAATGGTTTGATCTTATTTAGAACTTCTCTTTGATAAAGTTCTTAGTTGGGGTTAGACCCGCTCCTACCGAAGTTTGGCTTGGCATCCTATCTCAGAATGATCCCAAGATGGCCATCCTCTAGCGGATCTCCTTCCGGGCTCCTCCAGTAGACTTTCGTCTGGGCTCCTCCAGCAGATCTCCTTTTGGACTCCTCCAGCAGACTTTCTTTCAGACTCCTCCAGCGGATCTCCTTCCGAACTCTTTCTAGCAAACTTTCTTTCAGGCTCCTCCAGCGGATCTCCTCCAGACTTCTCCAGCGGATCTCCTTCCAAACTCCTCCAGTAGACTTTCATCCAGACTCCTCCAATGGATCTCCTTTCGGGCTCCTCTAGCAGACTTCATCTGAGCTCCTCCAGTAGATCTCCTTGCGGACTCCTCCAATGGATCTCCTTCCAAAACTCCTCCAGCAGACTTCCTTCCAAACTCCTCCAATGGATCTTCTTCCAGACTCCTCCAGCAGACTTCCATCCAGACTTCTCTAATGGATCTTCTTTTGGACTCCTCTAATGGATCTCCTTTCAGGCTCCTCCAGCAAACTTCCATTCGAGCTCCTCCAGTGGATCTTCTTCCAGACTCCTCCAGCAGACTTTCATCCAGATTCCTCCAATGGATCTTCTTTCGGACTCCTCTAGCAGACTTTCAGACTTTTTCAAGCTGGACTCATCTAGTCACAAGCCTTTCGAACTCCTTGTAGTCGAATTTAGCCAATCGATAAGAAGAATTCCTTCCGATCGTGCCTCCTACGGTCACCCAGAAGAACCTCATCATCTACGTAAATTTGGCTCTTAATACAATGCAGACCAACCTATGTGCAGGTGATCCTAATGGAGCCCAAACTTTTCTGAAACTATTATGACTTGAAGCTCTTCACTACCAGCATCTACTCCATCTGAACTTCGACTATTAATCCCTTACAGACTGGCAAGTCATGATAATGAACACCACTCTCGACTGATAAGTCGCAATAATGGATACCACTCTCCATAACAAACTTCGTATGACCCCGAGCAGCCACTACCAGATGGTTACGACTGTCACTATCAGTTTGTTATACGCTTTACCTATAAAAGAGATCCTCCAGATATATTTTCTCTAAGCTCTCTTCTTTTTTCTAAAGACTCTGCCTCAATTTTTCTAGGCACTCCATTTCTGTTGGTTAGAAGAGCTGACTTGATTGTCGAAGAATCCTATCAGAGCCATCCCCAACTCTGATCAGGGCTTGTCTTGTAGATCACTGATGGCAACCTCGTCCTCTTCAGCTCCAGCTCGCTCTGATGTCAATCAGATTCTACATCAACAAGATTGACGCTAGAGGAAGGATTATGAGCTCTTATTCTAAAAGGAGTGCTCAGTCAATTTTGTTCATTTTTTTCTTTGATCCTTTGAGATTCATCTTTGTTTGATCTTTTTTAGCACCAAAAATGCCCCCAAAGAAGATGACCATCGAGTGGTCTACTGCTTCTACCGCCAGATCTAAGTTAGATCCATCTGTCCCTATCCCACCCCCAGCACCTCAACCTCCTCTACTAGCGACCATGGTGGATCTAGAGCAATTCCACCTGCTGGTGCAGTAGGTTCGAGGACTCACCAAAATAGTGTAGTCCATGCAGTAGCCTCCGGCAGTAGTTCAGTCAGAGAGACCCCTACTGGAGCTTCAAGAACCGACATAAAGGAGGGCTACTTGGGTCAGCAGACTCATTACCTCTAGGAAGGAGAAATAGAGAGCAGAAGATCCTTCTTCTGATCATGACTCCTTCCCAAAAGAGACCTTCCTCATCTATAGCTAGAAGTTCTCAGAATCTATAATCGAGATGATGCTCTCGATCAGAAACTTCAAGACATAAATCGATAAATTGAGGTGCTCTGCCATGCCACTCCAGTCCACTATGATGATATCTGCACTGATCCTCCTTTTTTTACTATAATCATGTAGGAGTCCATCCCGTCGAACTTCAAGCTTCCTCAGTTTGAGAGTTATGATGGGACCACTAATTCGGTCGACCATCTGAAGGTCTTTCGGATCATGATGCTACTCCATGGCATATTGGACGCTATCTTGTACTAAGCTTTTCCATCCACTCTGAAGGAAGGAGAGTCCATCCATGCTTATGTCAACTGCTTCAATGCTGCTATTCTAGAGGTCCAAAATCTAGACCAATTTATTGCGATGGCCGCACTAAAGGACGGTCTTCAAAAGAATGATCTTTTGTTCTCTCTAGAAAAGTACTTTAGAAATTTTGCTGATATGCTGGTGTGGGTTGAGGGTTACACTTGAGCAGAAGAGGCCTTCAAGACTAAGAATAATGAAACTATAAGAGAGCGGCAGGCGGGTGAATCTAGTGAGCCCACACTTGAAGAAAAATCGAGTGAAGCTTGGCCACGCTCCTGGACCCCTTCTGAGCACAAACGAGATCGGACTCCTCCCCAAGCTCATCGATAAAGGAGTCCTGATCGAAGGACATGGTGGAACTCTCTCTCCAAAAGATTTCATAAATACACCCTCCTTAATACTTCGAAGACTCAAGCACTGATGGAGATCAAGGAGCACCTATCGAGATAAAAAAGGATGCACACTCATCCTGACAAGCACAATCCTAACAAGTATTGCCTCTACTATCGTGACCACGATCATGATACTGAAGAATGCATCCATCTCCAAGACGAGATCGAGGAGTTCATCAAATGGGGCCAATTAGGATGATTTCTGTGACATCATTCTGAAGGAAGAGAGGATCGACCGAGGGCACCATCATAACCAGAACCACCAAGAAGGAAGGAGCAATAGGGAGATCGACCTCCTCTTGGTATTATTAACACCATCTTTGGAAGACTTCGGTAGGGAGAGACCGACAGGTTGGTAGAGCCTATGAAAAAGTAGAGGATTGAAGAACCCGTAACTTTCACTAAAGAAGATGCTCAAGGGGTTTAATTTCCTCACGACGATGCGATTGTAATTTCTTTGAACATTGCTGAATATGATGATGATACCCAAGGCAATCTAGAGCACAAGTAGATTTTCTGATGGTGAAAGCTCCATTTACTTATAATGCAATCCTTGGCCGACTTGGTTTGAATGCACCATGAGCAGTGGTGTCAACTTATTACCTGAAAATGAAGTTTTCAATAAACTATGAGATTAGAGAGATTAGAGAAGATCAAACTCTAGTGAAACACTGCTACTTGATTGCTTTGTAAAGAGGCGCACAATCAGACCCTTGCCCCATTGATGGGTGATAAGTATCATAAATTCATCAATAAAGTATTAATTTATTAATTAATTTATATTAATTTTTTAAAATTAATGATCAATTTATATATAATTTTTAAGAAATTCATATTTTTATTAATTAAAAAATTAATTAAAAAATAATAAAAATTAAAAAATAAAATTTTATAATCAATGGAAAGAACTCATTTTTTTGATCATAATGAAATAAGTTTGAAGCAAAACGGAGCTAAAACGAAGAAGATATGAATTTCTAAAGAAATAAAATAAAAATTAAATAAAAAAAGAAAATGGCTCAGTCGGCTTCGTAAGCCAAGCCAAGCCATCAAAGCCGACTCAACTGTTGAAGCCATCAGCCAGTCCATGATCCAGGCATGGACCGCCAGCTCAGTAGAAACCAGCGAATCACAGTGCGACACTTGACGGACCTAGACCCTTAAAGGGTCCACAGAAATCCATCGTGGCTCATAGGGTATTTTGGACTTTTCACTCATCAACAGGAGGCACTGATTGGTTGCGGTGTATGGTGAAGTCAATCCACATGGTCTATGGGAACAGTAATTGTGCGATCGGATGGCTGCGGTTGATTGCGGTCAGGATCGGAGGGCGGTGGTTATTTCTGGGTTTGATTCGAATTCTATCACCGATCTGGTGTGATCCGATGGTGGTGAAGATCCAACAGTCCAGGAAGCTCCCAACTTGATTAAAACATCTCAAAACTTGATCAACGGCCAGATTTTTTCCATCAAGATGCGATTGGATGGTCAGAATTTAATCTGACCTGATCTGGGTCGATACACATCCAATTTTAATGATTTTTGATCGTTCGATTCCTATCAATGGCTAGATTTCATCCAGAGCAATAGAATTCATCCAGGACTCTTTTTAATCTAATTTTTACTCAAATTTTTTCATATTTCGACAATCAAAGAGCTCCTTAGTCCCACATTGCCTAGAAGCAAACTCTCCAGCCCTCCTAGCTCTATAAAAAAGGAACTCAGACCTCCAGAAATCAACATCTTCAATCAAGGTGAAGCTTTGGTATAGGATGAAGCTAGGCTCTGGATTAATGGCTGCTTTGAGGCAACTGGTGCTGAGAGAAAAAGCTGAACTTCTACATCATCTTTCCACCTATGCCGATCCAAGATTAGAGATCAGGCTATTTTATTTTATTTTTTTTTAATTTTATGTATTTAAATTCTAAAATTTTAATTAATAAAAATTTTATTATTATATTTTAATTATTATTTTTTATTTTTATTAAAATTTAATTTTTATATTTTAATTATTATTTTTTTATTTTTCTGCAAGTAGATGCTAAGATCTAACTAGTAGATCTTAGTACCAAGTTTACTTTTCTGCATAATTTAATTTTTACTTCATAATTTTAATTTTTGACTTCAAATTTTATTTTTATTTTTTTTTAAAAAAATTAAAAATTTTAAATATAAAAATACTACCTTTCCTATGGATTCGATCCGAGTCACTGCTATCTTCATATTTTTAATTATTTTAAGAAGTCGAATTAAACTGATAAACATGGTGTCTTAGCGACAACATCGCATTCCTATCAAGTTTTTGATGCCGTTGTCAGAGATTATTTTTGATTTTTGATTTTGATTGCTTTGATTTATTTTAAATAAATTAAAAATAATTTTAGCAAATGCATCAAGTTTTTGGCACCATTGTCGGGGAAGGCACGGATAATAAATTTTTGATCTCTTTGATTTTTTTATAAATTAATTATAAATATTTTTTTAAATATTATTTGCTAATTTTTTTTTATTTTACAGAAAAAGAGGTTAAAGAACAAAAAGAACTAGGACAAGTAACAAATTATTTAGTTTTGCTTGGTGAGATCAATCCTATCCCTAGTCATTTTCTTTTTTATATATTTATTTTATTTTAAAATTAAATTTAAAAAAATATATATATCCACTTAAATCTAATAAAAAAGTTTCATGATAAGATTAGAAATCCTAACTGCTTAGAGCATACATCATATTAGTTTTATTTTTATTTTTATTTTTTATTTTTTTTTGGTGATCGCTGGAGATAAGGTAAGCTCTTAAGTTTAATCAATTTGATGCATCTATTTTAGTTGCATAGAATTCCTTATTGAAAGTGATTGTGCATATGCATCTTTAAATCAAATTAAGGGCACAACCCAATTAAATAAGATAAGGTGGGGATTTGATCACCCTTCCTTGGCCCATAAACAACCAACCAGCATCCTGCATTGACCTAAGCCTTTAATTTTAAAACTAATTAGACATCAGCCCTAGGAGCTTGAACTCAATAGGATAAGAAACCCTAAGAGTTGAACCGAATTAGGATTAGTCAATTTGACTGGTGTCTAGGAAAGTGATTCAGAAATGACTGGACCTAAAGGAAGGTGGTTTCTAATTGATTCTGTTCGCTTATCTGGTCAAGCACAATTGGTGTCTAAGACAAGCAATGGGGGGACTCCTACCGATCTTATACTTATCTGGCCAGTTAATTGACTGATCCTATACTTGGAGGGCTTGAAGGTGACCTTAACAGTTAGGAGCTGTTTAGATCTAGGATAATTCTTAGTCAGGATTGATTGAGCAATTTGATTGCTAACCAACATCAAATATAATTAAACCTAATTCTTCTCTCTCTTCTTAATTCCAAAACTCCTTAAGAATTTTTTTTAGAACTTTTATTTTTTTCTCTCTTTAAAAATAAAATAAAATAAAATAAAAAATTAAATTAAACTAACTTAAAAAATATATATTAAAAATAATAATTAAATTTAAATTAAATTAAATTAAAAATAATAATTAAAATAATCTAAAAAAATAATAATATAATAAAATAAAAATAAAATATAAAAAAAATTAAAAATTTTAAAAAAATTTTGAACCACACGTTAGGGTTGCACTAGTACATATACGGTAGGAAATTACTTTACCTAATCTAGTTGAACCCAACCATAATATTGAAAGGCTGAACCGTATTAAACTCGATGGCTGAAAATTTTAGAGAACCACCTAAGCAGATTAAGGAGTATTTTATCCCTTCTACCTATAGCCCATCGACTTGTATCCAGTTATCTGATATTCATGCTATCCACTATGAGATCAAGCCGACTACAATTTAGATGCTTTCATCTTTCTATGGGAACACCAATGAAGATCCTTATAAACATCTGGATAAATTCTTAGAAATCTGCTCTACAGTGAGAATTCAAAATTTAACTAATGATGCCCTCAGACTAATTTTATTTTTCTTATCATTAAAAGACAAAGTCAAGTATTGGCTTGGCACAATAGGGAGACCAATTAAAACTTGGGCTAAATTGCAAAGTGAATTTCTTAAGAAATTTTATCCCATAGGCCGAACCAACATTATGAGGCAAACTATCACTGAATTTGCTCAACTTCCAGGGGAACAGATTCACGAGTCATGGGAGAGACTTAAGAAACTTCTTAGAAAATGCCCACACCATGGTCTATCTAAATGGCAAATAGTTCAAGCTTTCTATGAGGATTTAGGAGATCAATACAGATAGATGGTAAATGCATCCTGTGGAGGTGCATTCATGAACAAGAATGAGGACGAAGCCTATACCTTATTTGAAATCCTGAGTAAAAACTCAATTAACCATGCTTCGTTATCTTTCTACCAAACCTGGGCAGGGATTCATGAATTTAAATATCTAGAATCTAGTCCTAAGGCTGATTAAAATTTGATAAATAAAGTGGACTTTCTTGCTCAAAAATTAGATCAAGTTTTAATCCTAGGTCAACAATCTCCTGCACAATTTACATCACCTTCTAAATATTAGGAGACTTGTTCAATCTGTGCTAGCCCAACCTATCGTGTGAATGAATTCCCTATGGCTGCACAATTTTCACCTTTTATCTAAAAATAAGTTGCTCAAGGCTACTTCAAGCCGGTTAATGATCCATTTTCAAATTCATATAACCGACATTGGAGTAATTTTAATTTTTCTTGGACATCCCAACAGACTCAGGCTCAGACCTAAATTTCACCTATACAAAATTATCAAAATAGATGCCAATACCAAAATTATGCCTATAATAATAGTTAGCCTAGTCAGTTTACCCAGCCATCATATTACAATCAGCTCTCATACCCACCTCCTCAATAGACCAATCTAGCCGATGATAAATTCAATCAACTTCAATAATTAATTCTAACTCAACAATAATCAATCGTCAGGCTAGACGCTCAAATAGGACAATTAGTTGAGTCTAACATAAGGAGAGAACTAGGTCAATTATTGAACCTACCAATTTCAAACAATCCATCTAATGTCCACCAACCACCTAGATCAAGTTTTCAATTTAATATCTCACCTAAGAATCCTTAATTAGAGAATGCCAAAGTAATTTCTGAACTTAAAAGCTATAGAATTCTTATGGACCCTTACCAAGATCAGGTGAGAGAGGCTACTACTGATGGTAGCCAAAATAAAAATTTAGAGAAACTGGTTAGTACTGAGACTAACCACATAGAAGAACTCGAGCCAGAAATTAGTATTGATGCTAGTTCTAGTTTAAATGAGATAGAAAAAGAAAAAAAGAGAATAGATGATTTACACGAAACTTATAAACCTAAAAGCCTGTTTCCTTCAACCCTAGAAGCAGGTTCTTCTTACAAAAATCAAGAGACATGTAATAAAGAGTCAATGTAATTGTTTAAGTAAGATCACATTAATTTACCTTCAGAATTAAAATCACCTTTAGTCACCCTTCCAACACCTATTGAATCAAACTTAACTCTTAACACAAAAACTCAATTCATGAGCATTTTAGAAGAACAAATAGAAGAAATTCTTAATAAACATGGGTTTGAGAATGGGATCACAAATTATGTCCCTAAAATTATCAATGAATATATCAATAATAGGATTATAAATCAACTTTCTAAGATTGGCAATCCAAAACCATTGGAATTTATCAATCCAATATTTGACACAGGATAGTAAGCTGCATTATGTCCGACAAAAAATGATAAACTTAGTGCTTGTTGGGAGGCAACCCAATATTTAGTTTTCTTTAGTCTAATTTATCTTTTTAGTTGATTTTCTTTTTAGGACAATTTGAATAAGCTGGAGGGAGAGCTCAAATTTTTAAAGACATGTACTGAACCAAAAATATACTAAGTTAGGTGTATTCTTCCATGCTCTTTATTACACCCTTTATTTTTTCTTCTTCATTGAGGATAATGTTGATTAAGTTGGGAGAGAGAAAAATAAAAATTTTAAAATATTTAGTTCTTGAAAAAGTTAGTATTTAGTATTTAGACACCTGATTATGCTTAAGAATTAAATTAAACTAAGCATTTTTAAAAGAAAATTGATACACAGATCAAAGAATCTATGAGATATTGAGGAATCAAGTATTAAGAAAATTACTTAAAGAATTAAGTTTAGAATATAAAAAAAAATTTTATTAAGCATTTCTAATTTTTTCTACTAGCATCAAAGAAAAGTCTATTTTTTATAGGCTTGTGTAGGATAACTATATGTCTCTTCATATAAAAAAATTAAATAAAATAATTTTCAAGTGCTTCTCACTGAGTAACTGGATCTCTTTACCTAAGCAAGCATTGAGTTTTGCATCAAAAGGTGGGAAGGGCAAAGAAGCTCATTATAAAGCTAGTCTTAACTCGTAGCCTATTTGATTCGAGCTAGCAAGCCTAAGGGATATTCTATACCTAGTGCCCTAAAGTCAATTGGTTTGGAAGTCATTGGACCAAGACTCGCTACATGGATCAAATAGAAAGTTTAATGGGTTAAGACACTCAATAGTGGTACAACGTTAAAATAAAAATTAAAAAAAAATATTAGTTTTCCATCGAATAATCGAATCTCATTATCTAAGTAAGCAATCATATTCACATCAAAAAGTGGACAATGTGAAAATAAAAATCAATAAATGAAGGGCGAAAGTAGCAATACACTTGTCTATATGAAAGTTTAGACAAATCAAAGATAAAGGTAGGATAATTTAGAAAAAGTTTAGAAAAATTTAATATTCTTTACTTAATTTTTTTATTGATAAGTATTAATACCCCAATGATATATCTTATTTAAGCTCTACTGAATATCAATGGCTATTTTGAAAACTGCTTAGGTAAAATTCGAAACTCTAAAGTTAAAAGATATTTAAAATTAAATTCTTTCTTTACTCGAGGGCGAGCAAAACTTAAGTTGAAGGATGTGATAAGTACCATAAATTTATCAATAAAAGTATTAATTTATTAATTAATTTATATTAATTTTTTAAAATTAATGATCAATTTATATATAATTTTTAAGAAATTCATATTTTATTAATTAAAAAATTAATTAAAAAATAATAAAAAATAAAAAATAAAATTTTATAATCAATGAAAAGAGCTCATTTTTTTGATCATAACAAAATAAGTTTAAAGCAAAACGGAGCTAAAACGAAGAAGATATGAATTTCTAAAGAAATAAAATTAAAATTAAATAAAAAAAGAAAATAGCTCAGTCGACTCCGTAAGCCAAGCCACCAAGCCAAGCCAAGCCATCAAAGCCGACTCAATCATTGAAGCCATCAGTCGGTCCATAATCTAGGCATGGACCGTCAGCTCAGTAGAAACCAGCGAATACAACGCGACACATGGCGGAACTAGACCCTTAAAGGATCCACAGAAATCCATCATGGCTCACAGGGTATTTTAGACTTTTCACTCGACAACTGGAGGCACTGATTGGTTGTGGTGTATGGTGAAGCCAATCCACGCGATCCATGGGAACAGTAATTGCACGATCGGACGGCTGTGGTTGATTGCGGTCAGGATCGGGCGACGGTGATTATTTTTGGGTTTGATTCGAATTCTATCATCGATCTGGTGCGATCTGATGGTGGTGAAGATCCAATAGTTCGGGAAGCTCCTGACTTGATTAAAACATCCCAAAACTCGATCAGCGGCCAGACTTTCTCCATCAAGGCATGATCAGACGGCCAGAATTTAATCTGACCTAATATGGATCGATACACATTCGATTTTGATGATTTTTGATCCATTCGATTTTTATCAATGGTCATATTTCATCCAGAGCAATAAAATTTATCCAAAACTCTTTTTAATCTAATTTTTACTCAAATTTTTTTATATTTCAATGATCAAAGAGCCCCTTAGTCCCACATTGCCCAGAAACAAACTCTCCAGTCCTCCTAGCTCTATAAAAAGGACCCAGGCCTCCAAAAATCAATATCTCCAATCAAGGTGAAGCTTTGGTATAGGGTGAAGCTAGGCTCTGGGTTAATGGTTGCTTTGAGGCAACTAGTGCTGAGAGAAAAAGCTGGGCTTCTACACCATCTTTCCACCCATGCCGATCCAAGATTAAAGATCAGGCTATTTTATTTTATTTTATTTTAAATTTTATATATTTAAATTCTAAAATTTAAATTAATAAAAATTTTACTATTATATTTTAATTATTACTTTTTATTTTTATTATAATTTAATTTTTGTATTTTAATTATTATTTTTTTATTTTTCTGCAAGTAGATGCTAAGATCTAATTAGTAGATCTTATTACCAAGTTTACTTTTCTGCATAATTTAATTTTTACTTCATAATTTTAATTTTATTTTTAAATTCTTTTTTTTTTTAAAAAAAAATTAAAAATTTTAAATCTAAAAATACTATCTTTCTTGTGGATTCGATCTGACTCACTACTATCTACGTATTTTTAATTATTTTAAAAAATCGGATTAAACTAATAAACATGGTGTCTTAACAACAACATCGCATTTCTATCAATGGACTGGATGTCCAAAATGACCTTACTAAGGAGTGGGGTGAACCTATGAAAGACCTCGTAACCATTCCTTTGAATGATGAAAATATAGAATATACAGTACAGATCGACTCCAATTTAGGAGGAGAGGTTAGAAAGCAGCTCATTGCCTTCCTTCAAAAGAGTGCTGATGTTTTTGCATGGATTCCTACAGACATGCTGGGAATTGGGGCTGAAGTTATGGAGCATCATCTAGTTATTGACCCCAAGTATCGACCTATGGAGGAAAAGATGCGGAGCTATGCACCGGAGAGATAGAAGGCGATTGCAGAAGAAGTTGATAAGCTCCTTAATGCTGGATTCATTTGTGAGGTCAATTATCTAAACTAGATCTCCAATGTGGTTCTTGTCAAAAAGGTGAATAGTAAGTGAAGGATGTGTATCAACTTTAAGAAGTTGAATAAGATCTGTCCAAAAGATAGCTACCTCCTACCCAGGATCGACCAACTGGTGGATGCAACTTTGGACCATGAGCTCCTCACCATCGTGGATGCTTTCTCTGACTATAATCGAATCTGGATGGCACCAGAAGATGAGGAGAAGACTACTTTTATTACTGATCGTAGTCTTTATTGTTACAGAGTCATGCCCTTTGGACTCAAAAATACAGGTGCGATCTATCAACGCCTGGTGAATAAAATCTTTAAGAAGTAGATCGGCTGCAACATGGAGGTTTCTATAGATGACATGCTTGTCAAGAGCCAAACTTCAATTGATCATATTGCCGACCTTGAAGAGAACTTCGGTACTCTTCAGAGGTACAAGATGAAGCTGAACCCAACCAAATGTGTCTTTGAAGTAACCTTTAAAAAATTTCTGAGATTCATGATGTCCAGGCATTGAATCGAAGCAAATCCTAAGAAGATTAGAGCCATTCAAGAAATGATTGCTCCAAAATCGATAAAGAAAGTTCAGCACCTAACAAGAAAGATGGCGACTCTGAATCGCTTTGTCTCAAAGTCGGCCGAGCGATGCATGCCTTTTTTCCAAGTGCTCAAGCAACTGAAGAACTTCTGCTGGACTCCTGAATATCAATAAGCATTTGAAGAATTGAAAAGTTATCTTGGCTCGCCTTCACTACTAGCCAAGTCCAAATTTGGAGAAGAATTATTTCTATATCTGACGGTCTCCCTGACAGCCTTTGCCACAGTCCTGGTTAAAGAAGAGGCAAAAGTACAACGATCAATCTACTATATAAGCCGAGTTCTATGGGATGCCAAAATCATATATACCAAGTTAGAAAAATCAACTTATGCTTTATTAATTACAGCACAGAGACTCTGACCTTATTTTCAGGGGCACATTGTAATGCTCCTCACTGATCAACCAATCAAGATAGTCCTTCATCAAACAGATGTCTCTGATAGAATAGCAAAATGGACAATTGAGCTTACATAGTTTGATATCAACTTTCAACCTCGGCCATCAATCAAAGCCTAAATATTGATAGATTTTATAGTGAAATGCACCATTCTGGATGAAGCCGAGCTTGAGCAGAATGAAATTGGCATTTCATGGTTGCAGCCAAGCTTTCCTAAAGAAAGAGTTGACCTTCTTGAAGGTTTCTGAGCTCTATATGTGGACGGCTCATCCAATACTTCTAGTGTAGGTGTAGGATTGATCTTGGTTAATCCGAAAGGAATTATTGCCGAATATGCACTATATTTCAAATTTTTTGTAATAAATAATGGGGCTGAATACGAAGCTTTGATCGCAGGGTTGAAAATAGCCAAAGAATTGTAAGTAGATCTTCTCCAAGCTTATAGTGACTCCCAATTGATGGTCGGGCAAGTTAGTGGCAATTATTAACCTCAAGAGGAAAGCATGATAAAGTATTTTGAGAAAGTATAGAACTTGACTTTAGCCTTCGATAGTTTTGGCATCTAATAGATTTCAAGAGTGAAAAATGCTAGAGCCGACCTTCTCTCCAAGTTGGCTACTTTGGCTCCCATCGAACTACCTAAGAAAGTCTTCTTTGAAGTCCTGAAATTCCTAAGTATGGAGGAGTCATAGTCCGTGATGTTAGATATATGTGCCCTAGAAGCCAGAATTGGCTGACACTTGTAATACACTTCTAGGGGCAAAATTATAATTTTGACTATAATTAATGAAATGTATTATTTTTGATCACACCTGTGTATTTAGTGTCGTGATACATCCTTTAAGTTAATGGTAATGATAATTCATATTTTCAAGAGTTGAAAATTTAAGACATGAATAATCATTATTAACTCATAAACAGCTTCCGACCATAGGATCATCACGAGGATGGTGATTGATCCGGAAGGTTGGTGTACGATCGCTTCTCTTTAGTAGATGAGTCTTGAGTCTACGGTGTGGAGACACCGGAGCGAAAGTATAGATACTCGTTAGAGAACGAGGGCACTGAGCGTGACCACCTCGAGTAGTCATTAGGGAGTCTACCTTCTCGTCAATGACTGACTCGATGCTGCAGTAGTGTGTCTGGTTCTTTGACCTGAGATGCATCGGACAGTTCACCTTGAGGGTGTTATAGTTTGACTACACCATTACTCGGTCTCCTAGCCATATGGAACCCTGAGGTGTATGTTGGCTATGACATGTTCATTGTAGGAACTGGATTGCATCAAGATGGGATCTATCTACCTCGGTGGTAGAGGAGCAGCCCTATGATAATCATGAGAATCAAGTTCCTGAAGCCCATGGCCATGGCAGAGTGAAATAATAGAAAGAGTTTCTATTTAGGTTTTCACATTGGACTCGAATCGAATGATTATATCATATGACAGAGACTAGGGTTTGACGAGTTTACCTTAACCCTAATCTGATCGGGGCTTCAAGATAGAAGAACTTAATCACACAGGTAGCTGCACCAAGAGGTTCGCATTCAGCTCTGATGGGTTGCCACCATATACTGCTAGGTGTCACTGGTGGATTTTGGGAGCAATTAGAATGATTTAGATGATCGATCATCATTCTAGCTGTTCGAATCAGAAGAGTTCTGATCCATCGAAAGGAGTTTCGATGATGTCTATGATAGAGATCATGACATATCCCATTACCATACAGAACTGAACCTAACTGGGTCACACAAATAAGGGTTTGAATCTGGTGATCATCAATTGAACTGATCTAGTTCAATTGATCTGAATGAGATTCAATTAGGTTCAAGGAAATCGTGCTAGCACTCGATTGAACCTAACGTTCTTCTTTTACTATCACAAATAAGTTGTCCTGACTGAGCCAAAGGAGTTTGTGCTCAATCAGAGGCCTTCATATGGTCTAACTGGAGGTTGTCCAAGTTAGAGAAGGTTGTCTTATTTTATAAGACATGACCTGCCATTTTTGGTCACCTGCCATTTTTGGTCCTTTGACTTTGGTCAAAAGTTGACCTTTGACTGGTCAAATGTTGACCATAGACACTTTGACTTTTGTCCACATGTCATGCACCTATTGAAGAACTGGTGGGGGCCTGTCCTCCTGCCAGAACCTGGCAAGGAGGAGGGCGCACGCCTCATGCACCTATTGAAGAACTGGTGGGGGCCTGTCCTCCTGCCAGAACCTGGCAAGGAGGAGGGCGCACGCCACCCTAGGCGTGCGCCCAAGTTGGAGGCGCCTTGGAGTCCTTGTTGGACAAGGACTCCACCTCCCTTTTGGATTTCAATCAGAGTTCTACTAAGAATCCAGTTTGACTGGTCTTAGGTACCCTCTAAGGAGGAATCCAGGGGTCTCTATTTCCACCAATCAGATTTAGATCTGATTTCACAAAGGGTTATGATTGGTTGGGAGGAAGAGGAGTTGGATCACAAGAGGTCTATAAATAAGACCCTGCGCCCAACTCAGATTCTATGCTAATGCAATTCAATTGAGAAACCCCACGCCCCAAGGCTGCCTCTCCCCTCCTCCTCCATGCCATAGCTTCTTCTCCCCTTTCTCTCCACGTCCAAAAGATGTTTTGGACTTTGGTTGGTGCGATTCAGATCAAGGAAAGGCGATCAAAAGCAAGAAGGCTGCGCTGCTGCAAAAGGACGACTGCAGATCTTCAAAAGAGTTTTGAGGATCCTCCAGATCAGATCCAGATCTGATTTTTGGAGGCGTGATAGAGAAGAAGAGGATCTCCAGATCCAACCCGAGTGGATACCGGTAGAGGCCAGGCGCTTGCATGGCTAGATCCAGAACCTTCCGCTGCAATCAGGATCATCTACAGGGTAATAGGATTACCCAAATCAGTAAATTAAATTTGATTTAATTTATCTTATTTTATTTTATTTATTAAAATAATAAGAATCAGATCTGAAATATATCAAGATCTGATTGGGATCAAGAAAATTTTTTTTGAAATATATCTCTTGATCTGATCAGATCTGGACGAACCTGGATCGGGAAATCAGGATTTCCCTTCATGTGATGCAAGTTGAGCATAAACCAAGTTGGATTGACCCACTGGTTGCTTATCTCAGGGATGGAGTTCTTTCCTATGGCTTGAAAGAAGCTCGGAGACATAGAAATCAAGCCTCCCGATATGTTCTATATGAAGGCAAGTTACATAAAAGATCGTATTCTTAACCACTCTTAAGATGTCTTCAGTCTTTTGAGACTGATTTTGCATTATGAAAAGTGCATGAAGAAATCTATAGAAGTCATTTGGGGGCTAGATTCCCGTCTAATAAACTACTTCGGTAGAACTATTATTGGTCAACCATATACAATGATTTCATTGAGTATGTTAAAAAGTACGATCGATGTCAAAGAAATACAAACATACAAAGACAGCCGGCCTCCGAACTAATACCTTGAATGCCCCATGGTCATTTGCATAACGGGGGATAGACATACTTAGACTCTTTCCTATGGCATTTGGACAGCGAAAGTTTCTACTAGTGGCAACGATTACTTCATAAAATGGGTCGAAGCCAAATTTTTGGCAAAAAATACTGAAGCAAAAGTGCTTGACTTTGTTTGGAAGTCAATCATTTGCAGGTTCGATCTACCTTGGACTCTTATAACTGATAATGGATGCCAGTTTGTAGGGACAAAGTTTGCTGAGTTCTACGAAGATTTGAACATCATCCATAATTTTACATCCATGGCTCATCCACAAGCAAATGGCAAAGCCGAGGTAACTAACAGAATTTTGTTGTAAGGTATTAAAGAAAGACTCAAAAGAGTAAAGGAGATTTGGGTAGATGAACTTTATCATGTACTCTGAACGTATCGAACTATCCAAAGATTGTCGGTTGGAGAGACTCCATTTGCCTTGGCCTTCAGAATAGAAGCGGTCATTCTAATTAAGCTCAAACTCCCATCGGCACAGGTTGTGGCCTTCAATGAACAACACAACTCATAGGACCTCAGGGTTAATCTTGATTTATTGGAGGAAAAGTAGGAAGAGACCTGAGTTTGGATGGCTGCTTATAGACAGAAAGTTGCTCACTATTACAACTCCAGAGTCAGAGACAATATTTAGAGTGGGGGATTTGATGTTTCGGTGAGTAGCTATTTCATAACCTCAGAACCAAGGAAAGCTTATCCCAAATTGGGAAGGCCCTTATGAAATCAAGAAGATCGTCCGGCTTGGGACCTGCTACCTGAGAGAGGTTGGAGGAGTCGATCTATACCCTGCCCATGAAACTCGAAAAACTTACGAATGTACCATCAATAACTTTATTTTAATAAAATTTTCTTATTTTGGCATCTCCATTTCGGGTATAAAATTTTGATGGCAGGAAATTATCCCCTAAACATCATCGTTAATCAAAACTAACATCTTGTTAGAAACAGGAGGAGAACCTCATCCTAACAGACGTAAGATGAAGACCTCTGATTATTTAAGATAGGAGGAAACTTATTCAATAGCCCTTTTGTGCCCCTACTGTCATATTAGGAATAGGAGGAGAATCTCGTCCTAATATGAGCAAAAGCTAGCCATGCCAGGAATAGAAAGAGGACCTCGTCCTGATATGAATGAAGACCTTCGATCATTTAAGACAGGAGGAGGGGAGAGGTCTCTTAGATGGCTCTTTTGAGTCCCTAACATCCTGTTAGGAATAGGAGGAGAACCTCATCCTTGAAAGGAATGGTGTACAGGACGGAAGCACAGATTTCAAAGCAAAATATTGAAATTATATAAACCAAACCCGAACCCTAGGATCACCTTATTAGCAATTAAATCATATAACAAACATTTGTAATATAAAAAAAAATATTAGAACATACCTCTTATCGCTAAATCCTAAATTGACTCTGATCACCGACAGCAGTCTGTCAGGGATTTCATCAGGTGCCCACGTGTTCATCCTCTAATGTTGATCCATATAGAGACTTGATCAAGACACCAGCATCTTTGATTTATATAATTAAAATTCTATTAATAAGAACTTTAATTAAATGGGCAAGACCTTCTTTTAGCTTTTATGTCACCTTCCTTGCCTCTCTTTATTTATCTTTCTTTTTTTTTTCTTTTGTCTTCTTAATTTTTCTTCCTATTCTCTTAGTATTAAGATAACTTCTTGTCCTTGTAAGGACAAGGTCTAGACAAGAGAAATGAAGAAAGAAAATTGGACAAAAGAAACTCTTGTAAGAAAGAAAGATAATTTTTTCACATCTTCCAGACTCATGGTACGCACCCTTATTTATAATGTACGTAAGGGTGCCAATACAATTTCTCATACCCATTCAAAAAAATATCTAATGTTCCTTCAGCCAATCTCATGTCTCATCAGAAAATAACGAGATGTAGACTTAGTCCAAGAGGTGCCTTAAAGCAGAAGGACTCTTGGACTAATTCTACGTAAGTTATTTACGAAGAGTCGCAATATTTCATCTTTGGCGCCATCCTTTTCATCCATTAGATTAGATAAAAAGGCCATCCAATGGCTCTAAAAAGGGATGCCCATTTAGCAAGAAGGCATGTAGATGATCTTTGAATAGTCAAAGTCTCAAGAGACTTTGACTTGGTCCAAGAGGCATTAAGGAGGAGTGGGCGGCATGGAGTCCAGGGCGACAAGGAGTCTTGGGCGACAAAGAATCCTGAGCAACAAAAATTAAAAAGAAAATGAGTTTTTAACTTGTAGAAGGACTCTTTATTGCCCCATATCTGATGTCCATGCCTATTCAAAATTTTTACACGACATAATAAATGAGGAAAGTCAAAGAAGGTAGGCGCTAACTAATTCTATGCATCAAAAATGCTTTGCGCATGAAAGACTTCCCATACGCAAGAGAGAGACTCTCTGGCACATGGGATTCAGGTATGGGGCACCCCAATTGAAGTTCAATCAGTCTAGGTTAATCTAATTTAAGACTAAATCCTATTTGACTCAAATTGGACCTTAATTAGCCCAAATCGGAAGCCGATTCAAATCCAATTCGAATCCAGGTGCTAGGGTTTGCTACATGTGCTAGCATGTTCATCTTGCAAACATGGTCTAATCCAATTAGACCCTTAATCAATTCTCTTTGTGTGTGACCCATTGGATTCCACATCTAACTAGCAGTGGGTCTGGATGTGATTTGACTTAATCTGGTTAGAACTCAACCAAATCGATTTAGGTTAAAACTAGCCAACCCAATTTTGACTTAATTTAGAATACTTTCTAATTTAATGATCAAATTAAAATTTTAATTTGATCAAACCCACAAGATATGATTGACATCTAGCAACATATCGTGACTTTCCAAAAGATATGAAATTTTGATGGAAATACCAAAAAATATCCTTCAGTGAAAATTACCATGCAACTAGATCCTTTGATCTCCCTGCATCCTGAATATGACTCTGGATATGAAAATATATCAATGCCAATATCATATTGGTTTCTCTTTTAATCTTATGATGATGATTTATTTAATAAAACATTAGAAACCTTTTCTAATTTTCATCATGCTTTGATCAAAGTCTTCCTGAATCATCATTTGTTTGAAGTAGGTAGGATGCTATTTCCTCTTACCAGAAGTGATCGATTCTATGTTAACCTACTCACAACCTTCATATATAATCTACTATATCCAGATCATCCCATACATGACTGAGTGATGAATGAGTATGAACCAAAATATGGATTCATGTATATAAGATTCTATGGTAGTTTCAGCTCAAAGGATTATATGCACAATTCCACTATGAGAATCATCTATTGACATGTAGATAAGACTCCATTAGATATTCTCAATTTGGATCAATTCAGTGAATTCATTCTCTAATGAGCACCCATATCTTTGTATTATTATCATACACAAGTGATCGTGAGATCAATCACCCTCTTAATTGAGCATAAAAAGATGTGCTAGTCTTATCGAAAAATATTGATCCCTAACTTAATGTCCCATCGACTAAGAATATTTAAATTAAGATATTAAGGTTTTAGGTCTCATTGGTATGATCTCATCATAATCCTAAAATCATAGCCCTAATTTATGGGGTTCATCATAATCTTAAATAAATAATAAGACATTGCATATGATGAAATAAATGCCTTTATTAAAAGATGTCATTATATAAGTTTGGAAGACAAAGAATAGCCCAAGAATTGATTAGCTTGAGGGCATATTCCTTTTAGTTCTAACACGAGCAAAGTCTAATCATGTCAGGAACAGGAGGAGGACCTCGTCCTAATATGGACGAAGATCTCTGATTATTTAAGATAGGACGAGGAGAGAGACTCCTTCAACGGTCCTTTCGTGTCCCTACTATCTTGTTAGGAATAGGAGAAAAATCTCATCCTAACATGAGTAAAGCCTCACCATGTCAGAAGTAGGAGGAGGACATCGTCCTGACATGGATAAAGATCTTCAATTATTTAAGATAGAAGAAGGAGAGAGGCCTATTTAATGGCTCTTTTGTACCCCTACTATCCTGTTAGAAATAGGAGGAGAACCTCATCCTAACATGAGTAAAGACTAACCAGGTCAGAAATAGGAGGAGGATCTCATCCTGATATGGATAAAGACCTCCGATTGCTTAAAATTGGAGGGAAGAGGCCCTTCCAATGCTCCTTTTACGCTCCGATGGTCTTGGGAAGGATCTCATCCTAACAAGAATAGAGACTAGCTATGTCACGAATAGAAAGAGAATCTTGTTTAGACATAGAAGAAGATCTCCGATTAAGCATCCCCAACAACTATGTTGCCAAAAAGAAAAAAGGGGAAGAAAAGCAGAGCTATTGACAAACATCAAACCTACTCAGAGCAAAAATGAAAGAAGATATCATCTTATTAAAATCAAAATTGATTACAAAATAACGGTCTACAAGACTGGTTACAAAAAAAAAAAAATTGAAGTTCTAAGGAGGATCAGGTTCCTTGAACTTCAAACTACTAACCATCACCAAGGATTTCTTCAGGCTGACGATCTCCTCTTTGAGCTTCTTTGTCCTTATCAAGTTGTCATGAAACATCCTATCAGTCCTTTGGTAGTTTTCTTCTAACATCCGTAGTCTTTTTCTCAGAACTTCTTATTCAGCTTCAGCATTCTTGACAGCTTCAGCATTCTTGACAGCCTGCTATTTGCAAATCAATTGAAGCTTCAGCCATTGAACTTTAGCTTTCTCCATCTCGATCGATTTTGAGAGTTCGCCCATGATCCTCTTCAGGAAGGTGATCTTCTTCGACTTCCTACTTATGTTGGATTGATAACTATTGACAAGCTGCTATTGAAGTTGGACCACCTTGCTATTAGCAGCACGGAGCTTCTACTTTAGTGAGGATATTCTCCCATACTAGCCTAACTGGTAGGTCTCATAGGCGAGCTCGATATTGTGCAACTGCTTCTGGAGCACAGAAAATCTTTATGACCAATCCCATTCGTATCGGATCTTATCAAAAGACCATGGCGAACTTCCCTCTAATAGATGAATTTTCTCTTTCGCCGCCTTGAGCTCAACATCAAGGGAGCTGACCTTCGCGGTTAACGCCCAGAACTTGTCACTGGCACTTTTCTTAAGTTCGACCAGCTTTCTCTTGAGATTTTCTTTCTTAATGTTGAAGCTCATGGAATCTCTCATGTGCAACTTACAAAGGCGAGTGACTTCAATCATTGCCTCTGAAGCATTTTTTTTGGATCTCTAAAGCTCGTCTTTCATCTTCTTCAATTTCTTCTTCAGGTGATGGATTTTTCTCTTTAAACCTTTAACTATAGGACTTAGAGGGATACCTTCAAATAGTGGCTCAGCGTCGGTTGGAGATGATTAACCTTAACTTTGGTCACTAGAAGGATTATAAATAACATTCATCATAGTACAAGTATAAGAAAAAAAAACTCATTTTCATTTCTCAAAATATTTGAACATATACCAAAAAAAAGAAGTATAATTGTTTAAAATTTTAGACCTCAAAAGGAGCAGCGGTAGACAAGGTCGGAGCGTTCTCTACCACCTCTGGCCCCGGTGCAGGTTTGGGTGCCTCAACGGTATGTTTGGAGGGCTCGAGGATGGCTTCGATGGAAGAAGGGTCGATCACGACAGTGGACGGTTCCGCCTCTTCATTGAGGACTTCCTCATATAAAAAATCGAGATTGAGTTTGGGGAACTTGGCAGCCACTCAATCCTCGCAGAGTTCGTATTCATTCTGAAAGGCCTCCTAATCAAATGCAACATTCAGATCCCTCATTTTAGAGGAAACCTTAAATTCCTCCACTGCCTAGATCTTCATCTCCGAGATCTATCTTGAAGTTTGATCCTTCAGCTCGGCAACCTTAACCTCGACCTTTTTCCTCCTCTCCTCCTCCAAGGCCAAAGCGGCCTTCAACCCCACTGAGGTAAGTTCTTCTTTTTTGAGTGCCTCCTGAAGATCTTCGACCTCGATCACCTTCTCCTTTAGAAGATGGTCAGCCTCGATAATCTTCTTCTAGAGGTGGTCAACTTTGGCTTGAAGATCTTCTTAAGCCCTCAATGCCTCCAACCTCAAATGGTTCATCATTTTGATATGTGTGAGTATTTGGTGATCCGACTGTAGTAAATGAGCTCTATTATGCATGCAAAAGAAAAAAAAAAGAGAAAATAGGAGAGAAGGAAAGAGAGAGAAAAAAGAGTCAGCAAGGCGATTATCTTGAGAAAGATTCCAAAAGAATCCCACATGAGCTGCGGATGATCAAAATTGACCATTCGATCTACAACCTCGAACATGGCAAACTTGTCAATTAGATCCCGGACGAGATTTGAATCGCTGAAGGGATCTTCTTTCTGGGCGTTGTTGTCATTGTTGGATTTGCCAGGATGAGTCTTGCAGAACATCATGATGACAATCTTATTCTTTCCTTTCTTTTTATCCCCTTTATCCTTTTCGGTGGAAGGCTGTGGAGCTTGATCTTCAGTTGGAGGACTCAAGAATGTTAGAGGCACGAAGCCCCCATCAATAGCACCATCCTCGATGGTGGGATAACTTCGGTGCCCTCGGCAATCTCAGAGGCAGCGATGGTAATGACAGAGGTTGCGGAGCTCGGAGCATCGATCTTTGCCCTCTTCAAACTTTTATCAGGAGCTTTTCTTTTTCTTTTGCAGACCTGAAGCCCATTGACGAGCATCTTAGCTGCTTGGGTGTCCATCTCTACAATAAAGAAGAGGTTACAATTAAAATGTATATAAGAAGAATCCCATTAAAGCTCACAGAATATGAAAATATACCAGCAGGATCAAGAAGACTCAAACCTATGTTAAACAGGATCTGATGTTTTAGAAGTTCAGGTAGGAGAGGAGCCTGATAATTCCTGAGCTTATTGATGGAATCAAGGTTGCCCCTATCTAAGCTGGGGGCTTGGTGGATGGACTTTCTAAGAAAATCCCAAGGAGGAAGCCCTAACATCAAGGTTGGATAATGTACGAAAAAAATTTTTCTTTTAGTTATGGACAGAAGAAGGGGCACCTTTCTGTAATCCCTTCTTACTGAACTGGAAGGAAAAGTACCACCAGTCCTTTATAAAAGGATGGTGTTTGAAGGCATAGTAGTTTTTGAAAATAGAAATCGTCGGACGAGCTTTGGCTAAGTGGCAAAGAGAGAGGAATCCGATAAAAAACTTTAAAAAATTCGGCACTACGAAAGCTAAAAAAATATTCAAAGATAAAAAAAGCACAACTACAAAAGGTGGAAGTGGAAGTCTTAGCCTAGCACAAAGAGCTTCCAAGTACAGACAAAATCAATCGAATGGGGGAGAGCAGGCCCGGTCACTCGGGCTAGGGAGTTCTAGTTCATATTTTGGTGGAATCCCGTATCGTATTTTAATTAATGAAAGGTCATCTAGGGTCAAGGTGCAGTGGATCAAATCCGATACAAAGGTCAGATGGGGCATGATTCTAAGATCAGTCTCATCTATGGGATCAAGGTTTTGGAAGGTCGGACCAGATAGACTCTAGAAATCGACAGACTGAGAAGTTTTTGAAGACATTCGGATAAAAAAATGTCGAAAAATCTTTGAAAAATTGAGAAAACAAGGCGCATAACCTTTTTGAAGAAGTCGAAGGGAGAAGATGCGAAAGACACTAAAATGATCAGAGAAAAGATTATGAAACTAACCTAAATCGATCGAGAAGGGCAACGAGACAACTGGCATGATGAAAATCAAGCAGGAAAGCACTGGTGAGCGAAAGGAATGGAGGAAGAAATCGAAGAACACTCAAGCAAGAAAAAGGCTACCGAAGGAGGAAGGAGAGGAGCTCGAAGAGAAGTGAGGCCTTAGGAGAAGGAGATGAATTTAAATATCATGTAGAGCTCGAGATGGTTATGATGGCAGACTTCCTCCAATCGATCCTTGAGTGACATGTACCCCCTTATCATTATATATGACTGATGGCTGGTAGAACCATAATTACGCTGTACCTAGGGCAGAGTTTCAATGAAAATTTTAAAAAATTATCTTTTTAGATCACCTCATATTTAAGAAATTTCAGTGCCAGTGCAGTAAACGCCATGACTTTTCACCCAACGGGCATAGAACCCCAAAAAGAACTTCGGCAGTCATCTTTTTTATAGTCCCTTCCTTCAAATTTTGAACTCGAGATTAGGAGGACTACTATTAGGGTTAGATCCACTCCTACTGAAATTTGGCTTGGCATCCTATCTCAGAATGATCCCAAGATGGCCGTCCTCTAGCGGATCTTCTTTCAGACTCCTCCAACAGACTTTCGTTCGGTCTTTTTCAGCGGATCTCTTTTCAAACTCCTCCAGCGGATCTCCTTCCGGACTTCTCCAACATACTTCCTTCTGGACTCCTCCAGCGGATCTCCTTCTGGACTCCTCCAGCAAACTTCCATCCGGACTCCTCTAGTGGATCTCCATCCGGGCTCCTTCAGTGGATCAACTTCTGTACTTCTCCAGCGGATCTCCTTCCGAACTCCTCCAGTGGATCTACTTTCGGGCTCCTCCAGTAGACTTCCATCTAGGCTCCTCCAGTAGATCTCTTTCTGGACTCCTTTCAATAGATCTTCTTTCAGACTCCTCTAGCAGACTTCCATCCAGACTCCTCCAGTGGATCTCCTTTTGGGCTCCTTCAGCAGACTGCATCCGGGCTCTTCCAGTGGATCTCCTTTCGGACTCCTCCAGCGGATCTTCTTTTGGACTCCTCCAGTGGATCTCTTTCTGGACTCCTCCAGTGGATCTCCTTCTGATCTCCTTTAGCAAACTTTCATCTAGACTCCTTCAGCGGATCTCCTTTCAGACTCCTCTAGCAGACTTTCGCCTGGATTCCTCTAGCGGATCTTCTTTCGGACTCCTCCAGGGGATCTCCTTTCGGACTCTTCCAGTGGATCTCCTTTTGGACTTTTCTAGCAGACTTTCATCTGGGTTCCTCTAGTGGATCTTCTTTCGAACTCCTCCAGCAGACATTCGTCCGGACTCCTCCAGCAGATCTCCTTTCGAACTCCTCCAGTAGACTTTCGGACTCCTTCAAGCTGGACTCATCCAGTCACAAGCCTTCCAAACTCTTTGTAGCCGAATTCCACCAATCAACAAGAAGAATTTTTTTCGATCGAGCTTCCTACGGTCACCCAGAAAGACCTCATCATCTATGCAAATTTGGCTCTCAATACAATGTAGACCAACCTACGTGCAGGCGATCCTAAAGTAGTTCGAACTTCTCTGAAATTATTGTGACTTGAAGCTCTTCACCGCTAGTGCTTACTCCATCTGAACTTCGATTATTAATCTCCAACGGACTGACAAGTCATGACAACAAACACCACTCTCGATTGGCAAGTCGCAACAACAGACATCACTCTTTGTAACAAACTCCGCATGGCTCCGAGCGGCCCACTACCAGATGGTTATGGATGTCGCTATTAGTTTGTTACATGCTCCATCTATAAAAGGGACTCTCTAGATATATTTTCTCTAAGCTCTCTTCTTCTTTCCAAAGACTCTGCCTCAATTTTTCTAGGCACTCCATTTCTGTTGGTCAGAAGAGCTGACTTGATCGTCGGAGGATCCTGTCGGAGCCATCCCCAACTCCGATCAGGGCTTATTTTGCAGGTCACCAGCGGTGACCTCATCCTCTCCAGCTCCAACTCACTCTGATGTCAACTAGATTCTGCATCAACATTCTATATTAATCAATTTTTGGCATCAAAGCGGACTATAATTGTATATTTCTACACATAAGATGTATGAACCATTGCAAATGAATATTCTAGCGATAAGTGCCAATTTGCTATGGTGGTGAAATTTGTTGTGAATGTATGAAATTTTTATTTTATTAGTGTCTAAATTTAAATTCCTAGATATCAATTTTAGGATGCATCATAAGGCTAGTGTAAAGGGATTAGGTGCTTGCTTTTTCACCTATTGGCCACCTAGTTTTTTTGTAGTTTTCATATTAAAAGATTGTGAAGACTCAATCGAGACTGTCAGAGTGGTGTAATTGCATGGATCAACTTCAACAAGAACTAACTTGCAATTATGGTACCATGATCACCATATGGGGTTTTGAATTACTACCTTTATCTATTTACATGCTTCATTATCGGTGGTTTTTTCCCATCTAGATGTCATCATTTTTGAAAATAGTTAATATACATGCACACATGATATTATCTATGCATGCATAGTTGCATAATATGTTATTTATATGTGTTGCTATTATATACATTGTTGCATCCCAAAAATCAGCCCATTGAAGCTCACTAATTCCTTAGTAAGATCTTATATGATTAGTGTTTATGAGGGTAAGTACACGGCCAGCCATCATGGTCCTCAACTATCCACTATATTAGATACTAGCATGTGGTGGGTAACCATATGCCCATATTAGGGACCAACCTTATTTTTGTTGATGTGCTTGTAATAATATATAAATAAAAAAGGAGTATATTGAATGGAAAAATAAGCCTATATAGAGCCTGCTATAAGATTTTGACTTGTGACTGAAACAATGGGTTATTATTAACTAATGGATGCAACAACGATCCTATATGGCATTAGGCATTGTACTACATAGGATTAGATAGAAAGTTGAGTAACCCATCTAGGGAACCCTCATGGTGTTAATTATAATGTTAAGCTATCAAAATGTAGGTTTGTCTCTGAGCATATAGTCAAAATGATTGGCTATATACAAGAGTTGGAGGTCCCTGGACTAGAGATGGATGTAGATACCTCGATAGATACCATACTACAGATTATTTGAATCATATAGTAATTTACATTAAATCATGGTTTAAACAGCAAGTCTCTGACCCTCACTCAGCTATTCTAATAACTCCAGATAATAGAAGAACTCGTCAAGCTAGTAAAAGCTCTTGAAGTGCACTATGCATAGGCACGATGCTCTCAAAGAAAATTTTGGTCAAGCGGTGAAAAAAAATAAGAAAAGAGAAGCAATAGTAGCAGTAGATGCAACAACCACCAAGGCAAGACTGGGTTACAAAGGGCATCAACTAGAAGGGCAAGAAAAGAATTGAAGGATACTTCCATTGTGGCAAGCTAGGCCACTGAAAGAGGAAATGGCATGTATATCTAGCTTCCAAAACCAAAGGAAAAGAAGAAGGTGCTTTACCATTCACATTACTATATTGAGGTTGGAGTTCCTTTTCTTTGGCTATAAAGTAAGATAGTCCATGTTTTCCTCTTTTGTAGAGAAAGCTCTAAAGCTAGGACAAGGTTGAAGAAGATGGGATATTTGGTTGGAGTGGAGAGTTATGTCATATTATAATGGATATGTATTTAGTCCACAATCATATTTGCAGAGAATATTGAAAATTTTTATGTTTTGAACGTTTGACCTGAGAATGACAGATAGTAGTTCAAACAATTTTGTCGAATTGCAATTATTATTCTACTATGGATGATTTGATATGATCAACCCATATTGTAACTCCAACACAAGATAGTTTTGCATATATGCTATTTACACCACATTTAGATAAATGACTATGAAGATTGATATATACGCTAAGGAAGGTTTATATCAAAAAGCCTAGGGTATAGGTTGAATATACATACATACATACATACACACACACACACATGAAGGAAAAATCCAGATTTTCTGGATCAGGTTTGTTCAGATTTGATTGGATCAAGAGAGATATTTCAAAAATTTATCTTTTAAATCCAAATTAGATCTGAGATATTTCAAATATGATTTTATAGATCTAATAAAATAAAATAAAAGTAAATTAAATTTGATTTAATTTTGTACCTTTTGTTGGGTAATCAGATTATCCTATGATGATCCTACTGATTGCCTAAATTCTAGATCTAGCCATGCAAGTGCCTGGCCTCTACCGGTATCCACTCGGACTGAATTTGGAGATCTTTTTCTTATTTATCATCTCTCTAAATATCAAATCTAGATCTGATTTGAAAGATTTTCAAAACTTCTTTTGAAGATCTGGAATCATCTCTTGCAGCAGTGCTACCTTCTTCCTTTCTCGTCACATTTCTTTTACCTGGATCGCACCAAACTAGAGCCCAAATCCCCTTGGGCGTGGAGAGGAGAGAGGGGAACTGAAGATGGCATGGAGGAGGGAGAGGGACAGCCTTATGGCATGGGCTATTGGAGATCTCTTTTAAAGCTTAGCATAGATAGGGTTTTTATAGACCCTGCTACGCCATGCAGTGCCACATCATCCCGACCAATCACGTTGCTTCCTGCAATCAGATCTATATTTGATTGGTGGAATGACATCACCTGATCTAATTAGATGAGAGCCTCTCTTAATCATCCTTAGGTGGCACCTAAGACTGGTCAAAGCCTATTCCTTGGCGCCACCTAAGTAGATACCTCGAAGTAATTAGAGTCCCATTTGTATGGAACTCCAGACGCCTCTATCCATAGGCGCATGCCTCCCTAGGTGTGCACCTCTGGTCCACCTACTTTTTAGCAGGTTGATTGATCCAAAATAAATCTCCTATGGATGCATGACACATGGGTAGATGTTTAAGTGTCAAAGGTCAACGTTTGACCAAAGTCAAAAGATAAGAATTAGCAGGTGACGAAAAATGGTAGATGTTATCTTAAATTTATCTCATAAATTAAGACAATTCTTTTTTGATCTAGACAAGCTCCAGTCAGATCAAATAAAGATACCTGAGTGAGCATAAACTCATTTGGCTCAGTCGAGATAACTTTTAATGATTGTAGAAGGAGAACGTTAGGCTCAATTATGTGCTAGCACAATTTTTTTGAACCTAATTGAATCTAATTCAAATCAATTGAACTGGATTAGTCCAATTGATGATATCCAGATCCAAACCCTTGTTTGTGTGATCCAGTTAGGTTCAGTTCTATATGGTAATGGGATATGTCATGATCTCTATCATCGACATCATCGAAACTCCTTTCGATGGATCAGAACTTTTCTGATTCAAACAACTAGAATGATCGATCATCTAAATCATTCTAATTGCTCCCAAAATCCACCAGTGACACCTAGCAGTATATGGTGGCAACCCATCAAAACTAAAAATGAACCTCTTGGTGCAGCTACCTTGTGTGATTAAGTTCTTCTATCTTGAGCCCCGATCAGATTAGGGTTAAGGTGAACTCGTTCAAACCCTAATTTCTGTCATATGATTTAATCATTCGATTCAAGTCCAATGTGAAAATCTTAAATAGAAACTCTTTCTATTATTTCACTCTACCATGGCCATGGGCTTATGGACTTGATTCTCATGATCATCATAGGGCTGCTCCTCATACCACCGAGGTAGATAGATTCCATCTTGATGCAATCCAATTCCTACAATGAACATGCTATAGCCAACATACACCTCAGGTTTTCCGAATGGCTAGGAGACCGAGTAATGGTGTAGTCAAACTATAACACCCTCAAGGTGAACTGCCGATGCACCTCAGGTCAAAGAACCAGACACACCACTGCAGCATCGAGTCAGTCATTCGACGAGAAGGTAGACTTCCTAATGACTACTCGAGGTGGTCACGCTCAGTGCCCTCGTTCTCTAACGAGTACCTGTACTCTCGCTCCGGTGTCTCCACACCATAGACTCAAGACTCATCTACTAAAGAGAAGCGATTGTACACCAACCTTTCGGATCAATCACCATCCTCATGATGATCCTATGGTCAGGAGCATTTTATGAGTTAATAATGAAATTATTCATGTCTTAAATTTTCAACTCTTGAAAATATGAATTATCATTACCATTAACTCAAAGGATGTATCACAGACACTAAATACACATTTGTGATAGAAAATAACCCATTTTATTGATTATAGTCAAAATTATAATTTTGCCCCTAGAAGTGTATTACAAGTATCAGCCAATTCTGGCTTCTAGGGCACATATATCTAACAATCTCCCACTTGTCCTAAAGCCAATTGGCTACAAAGTCTAAGTCCCATCTTCTCAAGGTGGGCTTCGATCTTCTGCTGGCCCAACGGCTTTGTAAGTGGGTCTGCCACATTATCTGCGGAGTCGACTCTCTTGACCTCGACGTAACCCTTCTCGAGGTAATCGCGGATGAGGTGGTATCACCACTCGATGTGCTTGGATTTTTGGTGAGATCTCGGCTCCTTAGCAAGGGCTATGGTGCCATTATTATCACAATATAGAGGAATGGCATCTGATGGCATCACTCCAATCTCTATGGCAAACTTCTTATACCAGAATGCCTTCCTTCATGCAGCTTCTGATGCAGCGATATATTCTCCTTTCATGGTAGAATCTGCTATCACTGTCTACTTAAAACTCTTTCAACTAACAGCTCCACCATTACATACAAACAGACTTTCAGATGTCAACTTTCGATCATCTACATATATATCCCTGGACTTGGAGTTCTTCATTAATTCTGAGTCTGTATATTCCTGGACTTGGAGTTCTCCATTACCAAAAATCAACAACATATCCTTAGTTCTTCTTAAGTACTTAAGGATATACATTTCACAGAAGTCCAGTGTTCTTCACCTGGATTTGACTGATATCTGCTTGTGACACTCACACAGCATGGGCTATATCAGGTCGTGTACATAGCATGGCATACATGAGGCTCCCTATTGCAGAAGCATAAGGGATCTTGCTCATGCGTTCTATTTCCTCAGGTGTGCTAGGGCACATCTTCTTGGAAAGATGAATACCATGTCTGAAGGGTATTAATCCCCTCTTAGAGTTTTCCATACTAAACCTCTTTAGTACTTCCTCTATGTACATCTTCTGTGAAAGTCCTAGCATCCTATTCGGTCTATCCTCTATAGACCTTAATTCCTAGAATAAAGGATGCTTCACCTAGGTCTTTCATGGAGAATTCCTTTGGACAACCATATTTTGACTATGGTCAACATGGGAATATCATTCCCAATAAGGAGGATGTCATCCACGTACAATACGAGGAAGACAACAGCGCTCCCACTGACCTTTTTGAAAACACATGGTTCCTCTTCATTTTTGATGAAACCAAATATTTTTTGATCACATCATTGAAATGAGTGTTCCAGCTCCGAGATGCTTGCTTGCTTAAGTCCATATATATGGACCTTTGCAGCTTGCAAACCTTGTGATCAGTATCACTGGATGTGAAACCTAGCGGCTGTTCCATATAGATATCTTCCTCAAGATATCCATTTAAGAATGCCATTTTCACGTCCATTTGCCATATTTCATAATCGAAATAGGCTGCAACAGCAAGCAATGTGCGGATGGATTTTAGCATAGCTACTGGGAAAAGGTATCCTGATAGTCAATGCCTTCGCATTGACTATAACCTTTTGCCACTAATCTAGCCTTGAATGTCTCCACATTCCCATCTGCACCAATCTTTCTCTTGAAGATCCATTTACACCCAATAGGTACTATACCTTCTGGTGGATCTACCAAGGTCCAGACTTGGTTTGAGTGCATCGAGTCAATTTCTGACTTCATTGCCTCTAAGCCATTTCTCGGAGTCGATATCTGATATCGCCTCATTGTAGGTTTTGGGATCATCACCATGAGCACCATTACCTACGAGGAACATTTTCTCTATTTCCTCTGAAATAATACCTAAGTATCTTTCAGGGGGATGGAAAACTCTTTCCGATCTACGAGGTGGAGGAGGTAGTGTTCTTATTGGCTCAACCTGATTTGGTTCCATTTGGTCCTTAGCTCGTTGCTCTTGTGAGACTTTCTCATCAAGCTTGATCTGCTTTCCAATGCCACTATCTTGAATAAACTATTTTTCAAGAAAGATGGCATGTCGACTCACAATCACATTGTGGATCTTTCTGGAATGTAGAAATAGTATCCTAATGACTCTTTAGGATATCCTATGAATCGAGCTCTAAAGGACCTAAACTCTAACTTTGTCCGCTTGTTGTCTTTTGACATGAGCCGGACAACCCCAAATTCTGAGATGACTCAGACTTGGTTTCTTACCGTGCCATATCTCATACGGTGTGGTAGGAACGGTTTTAGAAAGGGAACCCTATTCAGTAAGTATATTGAAGTTAACAATGACAGTGTCCCCAAAAGAAAATCAGGAAGGTCTGTGAAGCTCATCATGGATCGGAACCATATCTAATAGAGTCCGATTTCTCCGTTCTGAAACCCCGTTGAGTTGAGGTGTTCCTGGTGGAGTCCATTGAGAGACTATGCCATTTTTCCTTGAGATAGTCTAGGAATTTCTGGACTAAGGTATTCACCTCCTCGATCTGATCGAAGAACCTTAATGGGTTTTTTCAGTTTATTTTTCTACTTCATGTCTGAATTCTTTGAACTTTTCAAAAGCTTCAGACTTGTGTCTCATAAGATACACATACCCATACCTAGACAGATCATCGGTAAAGGTAATGAAGTAGACAAAATTGCCTCTAGCCGGCACATCAAATGGGCCGCACACATCAGTATGTACTAGGGCAAGGAAGATCTGTGGCCCTTTCCCCATGTCCTACAAAAGGGAGTTTAGTCATTTTGCCTTGAAGACAAGATTCACAAGTTGGATATGACTCGAAAGTCAATGGACTCAATAGCCCATTTTTCTCCAATTTGTTAATCCTATCTTCTGCTATATGACCTAATCTTCAGGTGCCATAGATATCTATCGTTTGGACTATCCCTAGGTCATTTTGGCATTCACATTTTGCTCGATAGTTAAAAATAGGATACATCAATATGTAACTGATAAAGACCATTAATAAGGAAAACCATTTGCAATTTTATTTCTTTCATAAAGAATGTTACAATGGTCCTTAAGAAAAGGTAATCACATAGCCTTCTTAGTGCTAAGCATGAAACAGAAATCAAATTCCTGCTAGCTGCAGGCACATAATAACAGTCTTTTAAAACTAAGTCTAAACCAGATGGTAATCGAAGAGGGTATGTTCCCACGGCCACTGCAGCAACTCTTGCTCCATTTTACCGATGCGTAGGATCATGTCTCCATCCCTCAGCCTCCTGCTATCCTCAAGACCCTGCATGAAAGTGCACAGATGAGCACTAGAACCAGAGTCAAGCACCCAACTGGATGCAGAAGAAACCGTAAGGTTAGACTCAATAACGAGCATACCTCCAGAAGGACCTGCCTCCTTCTTGTTCTTCAGGGTGGCCAGGTAAGTAGGGCAGTTTCGCTTCCAATGGCCGTCGCTGTTGCAATGGAAACACTTTTCTTTGTCATCGGCCTTCTTCTTCAGCTCTGCCTTTTTTCTTCTTTCCTCTTCCATCTTTTGCTTTTTCACAGACTTCTTTTTCTTTCCAAAAGACTTTCTTTTGGAAGAAGTCCGTTCCATAGCAAGAACTGAGCCTTTAGAACCTTTCATAGAAAGCTCAGCGGTAACCAGCATATTCATAAGTTCGGCCAAGGAATTTTGAAGTTTATGCATGTGGTAATTCATGATGAATTGCCCATATGCATCAGTCAAGGATTGCAGAATAATATCATTCTGCAGATCCAAGTCCAACTTCACACCGAGCTTCTCAAGCTCTTCCATGTCCTTGATCATTCATCAGACAGTGATCTTGGACTGACTGCCCATCACGCATCTTAGCCTTAAAAAGTCATTTTGTGACTTGATATTTGGCTGCGCGACTCTGTTCACCAAACATCTCCTTATAGGTGAGCCAACATTTGGCGAGCAGTCCCTTGATATCTTCATGTTGGCGCTGGAGCTCATCAGACATCGAGCCCAACATGTAAGTATCTGGCCTTATTATCTTCGTCAATCCATTTTTCCAGAGATGCTCTCTGTTCAGTGGATGGACGAGCTGGTAAGGTGGGAGGGTCCTGGATCCAATACATGGGTTAACTTCTAAGAACCCAAAATAATTTTGTAGTTCCTGAGCCAATCTTTATAATTAGGTCCGATCAGTCTATGTGTGTCCAGGATACGTGCCAGTGGGTTGGAGGCAGATATTTTTCTGTAGAGAGTCAAAGATTCTAGTTAGATACTGTAATTTATGACTTGACCAATTTATTTAGGAAATTTTATTTTTAAATAAATTAGCTTCCACTATTTTCTCGGATCCCTACACTCCCTCTGTAGAGATGCAAAAATCTCCATGATTAATGATTTCTAGTGGGTGGTGCGGTCTCACCAACTGACTCATCACCTCACCTAACAGTTATTGGTGATGGGTTAGCCAATGAGTGAACAACTCTTGTTCAATGATTCTCTAATCATGGTGCACCCAAACTTGGTCTCTAATTCATGAATCTCACCGTATCCGAAATATTGATCCACTCCTTAGTTAAGTCAGACCCACCATTTGCATAGACTGGGATTCCTAATTGAGTCTCTCACCGTATCCGAAATATTGAGCCCAACTCATCCTCCAGCCCATAGCATCCAATGCCTAATAGACATGGTTGCATCTTTCCGGTGCAACTGAGCCACTGTATCCAGCCGAGAACAATCAACCCGGGAAAGGGCCCGCACATCTACAATGGTGGAAGACCTCAGACTTAATCTTTTCTTAGGAGAATTGATTCAGGTCTCATTAAACTAGACTTGGCATAGTCATAACAATTATGACTAACCTAGTGGCATGGGTTAGCTCGGATTATTGACCACCTCAGATCAGAACTGTGTCAACAGATATGGCCAGGTAAGTGAGACCGGTGGAAGGAATATGCCATTAACTCGTACAAGAACATGCATTCAGTCGAGTAGCTTCCAATTAAAAACCAGTCGGTCGTATGTGCCAAACTTACCTTAGACACCAAATTATTGAGTCAGAACCAATTGGGTTAGCCTACAATCCAGACTCTAACCTCTGAGCCTAATTAGGTCTTGCTTGATTGATCATCGTGACTCGATCTTGACCCAGACTTAATCCTATTAGGCTGGTCAATTTAAGCATTGTTGATCCCATCTAACCAACTCTTGATTCGGTTTGATCAACCGCTTAGACCTAATTGAGCTACCCAAGCCCGAACCCAGTATTATGAATATGTCTTAGATCTGAAATTCTCAATTTTAGACCTAATTAATATTCCATAAATCTTAATTCTTAATTAAGTTTAGGGTTCATAAACAAAATATGCACAATAAAATCCTAGGGTTTCAGGATCTAGGGTTTTGCAGAAAAGTAAGTTTTGGGATTTCTGATTAAGGACGAATGCGCAGCACCCCTACACATCATAAGAACACCCCATCGAATGGGAAGGAGAGGGCCTTTAAACCCTTCTTTGTTCTTATGACCGGACGGCCAAGGAGGAACGCCTTAATCAGGAACATATAATACTACAAAACTAGTTTTAGATCTATATCATATATCTCATATATAAAAATTAGATCTAATTTAAATGGCATATTTTGCATACATCTCATGTATCATATCATGCATATTTTTAGATCTAAATTATCTCATAATAATCTAAAAAATTAGATTTAAATTGATCTAATCAAAATAAATTCTAATCTAGATAATTATGTAGAACTATTCTACAACTAGTCTAAACATGCATCAATCATATCTCATATGATATTTAAAATTAAATAATTTTTATTTTATTTTTTAGATGTTATTATAATATTTATAATATCAAAAAATAGTAAATAAATAGATCTAAAATTATGATTTAATCAAATTAAATTCAATGACATGCAAGACTATTCTATAGAACTATTCTATTTTAGAACTAGTCATGCATATCTTGTAAAATCTTAGATCCAAATCATTTAATTTTAATTTTTTCTGATTTTCAGATCTGATCACATCTCATGTGACATCTAAAATTATTAATTTTTAATTAAAAATAAATTAAAATTAGATCTAAATAATTTTAGAACCATGGCTCTGATACCAGTTGAAGGAAAAATCCTGATTTTTCGGATCCAGGTTCGTTCAGATCTGATTGGATCAAGAGATATATTTTCAAAAATTTTTTTCTTTGATCCAAATCAGATCTGAGATATTTTAGATCTAATTTTATTAGATTCTAATAAAATAAAATAAAAATAAATTAAATCAAATTTAATTTTATACCTTGATTTGGGTAATCCTATTACCCTATGATGATCCTTACTGCATTGCTGAAGGTTCTGGATCTAGCCACGCAAGCGCCTGGCCTCTACCGGTATCCACTCAAATTGGATCTGGAGATCTCTCTTTCTTTATCATCTCTCCAAAAATTCAGATCTGGATCTGATTTGGAGGATCTTCAAAAATTCTTTTGAAGATCTGGAATCATCTTTTGCAGTAGTGCTGCCTTCTTCCTTTCTCGTCACCTTTCTCTTGCCTGGATCGCACCAAACTGGAGCCCAAATCCTCTTGAGCATGGAGAGGAGAGAGGGGACCTAAAGATGGCATGGAGGAGGGAGAGGGGCAGCCTTGGGCATGGGCTATTAGAGATCTCTTCTAAAGCTTGACGCAGATAGGATTTTTATAGACCCTGTTGCGCCATGCAGTGCCACATCATCCTGGCCAATCACATTACCCTTTGTGAAATCAGATCTAAATCTGATTGATGGGATGACATCACCTGATCCAATCAGATGAGAGC
>QRFJ01001428.1:0-49196 GCA_006176705.1 Cocos nucifera
GTTAGATCTAGAGATCCTCTTCTTCTCTATCATGTCTCCAAAAATTAGATCTGAATCTGATTTGGAAGATCTTCAAAACCGCTTTCGAAGATTAGTAGTTGTCCTTTGCAGCAGCGCAGCCTTCTAGCTTTCTGTCAACTTTCTCTCGCCTAGATTGCACCAACTAAGATCCCAAACTTCTTTGGGCATGGAGAGGAGAGGGAAAAAATGAACTTGGCATGGAGGAGGAAGAGAGAGGCACCCTTGGGGCATAGAGAATTGTTCTTCCTTTTAAGTTGGGCGTAGGGTCTCATTTATAGACTATGCGTGATCCAACTCCTCTTCATCCCAACCAATCACAACCCTTTATGAAATCAAATCTAAATCTGATTAGTGGGAATAGAGTCCCTTGGATTCATCCTTAGATGGCGCCTAAGATGAATCAAAGTTGGTTCTTAGGAGGAGTCTAATCAGAATCCAATAAGGAGATGGAGTCCCTGTCCAACAGGGACTCCTGGGTGCCTCAAGCTTGGGCGCACGCCAGGCGTGCGCCTCCTCCTTGCTAGTTTCTGGTAGGAGGATAAGTCCCCACCAACTCTCCAATAGGTGTATGATACGTGGACAGAAGTTAAAGTGTCAATGGTCAACATTTGACCAGTCAAAGGTCAACTTTTGACCAAAGTCAAAGGACGAGAAATGGTAGGTGACTAAAAATGGCAGGTATTGTCTTACAAAATAAGACAATCCTTTTCTGACCTGGACAGGCCCCAGTCAGACCAAGTGAAGGCCTTTGATTGAGCACAAACTCTTTTGGCTCAGTCAAGACAACTATTTATGATAGTAAAAGAAGAACGTTAGGTTCAATCGAGTGCTAGCATGATTTTCTTGAACCTAATTGAATCTCATTCAGATCAATTGAACTGGATCAGTTCAATTGATGATCACCAGATTCAAATTCCTTATTTGTGTGATCCAGTTAGATTTAGTTCTGTATGGTAATGGGATATGTCATGATCTCTATCATCGACATCATCGAAACTCCTTTCGATGGATCAGAACTCTTCTGATTCGAACAGCTAGAATGATCGATCATCTAAATCATTCTAATTGCTCCCAAAATCCACCAGTGACACCTAGCAGTATATGGTGGCAACCCATCAGAGCTAAATGCGAACCTCTTGGTGCAGCTACCTATGTGATTAAGTTCTTCTATCTTGAGCCTCGATCAGATTAGGGTTAAGGTGAACTCGTCAAACCCTAGTTTCTGTCATATGATGTAATCATTCGATTCAAGTCCGATGTGAAAACCTAAATAGAAACTCTTTCTATTATTTCACTCTGCCATGGCCATGGGCTTCTGAACTTGATTCTCATGATCATCATAGGGCTGCTCCTCTACCACTGAGGTAGATAGATTCCATCTTGATGCAATCCAGTTCCTATAATGAACATGCTATAGCCAACATACACCTCAGGGTTTTGAATGGCTAGGAGACCGAGTTATGGTGTAGTCAAACTATAACACCCTCAAGGTGAACTATTGATGCACCTCAGGTCAAAGAACCAGACACACCACTGCAGCATCGAGTCAGTCATTGATGAGAAGGTAGACTTCCTAATGACTACTCGAGGTGGTCATGCTCAGTGCCCTCGTTCTCTAACGAGTACCTATACTCTCGCTCCGATGTCTCCACACTGTAGACTCAAGACTCATCTAGTAAGGAGAAGCGATTGTATACCAACCTTTCGGATCAATCACCATCCTCGTGATGATCCTATGGTCGGAAGCATTTTATGAGTTAATAATGATTATTGATGTCTTAAATTTTCAACTCTTGAAAATATGAATTATCATTATCATTAACTCAAAGGATATATCACAGACACTAAATACATATATATGATAAAAAATAACCTATTTTATTGATTATAGTCAAAATTATAATTTTGCCCCTAGAAGTGTATTACAAGTGTCAGCTAATTCTGGCTTCTAGGGCACATATATCTAACAAGTTCATGATGAACTGTCCATATGCATCAGTCAAGGATTGTAGAATTATATCATTCTATAGATTCAGGTCAAACTTTACTCCGAGCTTCTCAAGCTCTTCTAAATCCTTGATCATCATCAGACAATGATCTTGGACTAACTGCCCATCATGCATTTTAGTCTTGAATAGTCATTTAGTGACTTGATACTTGGCTGTGCGATTCTGTTCACCAAACATCTCTTATAGGTGAGCCAATATTTGGCGGGCAGACCTGATATCTTCATGTTGGCGCTGAAGCTCATTAGACATGGAGCCCAACATATAGTATATGGCCTTGTTATCTTCGTCCGTCCACTTATCAAGAGACGCTCTCTATTCAGCAGATAGATGAGCTGGTAAGATGGGGGGTCCTAATCCAATACATGAGTTAACTTCTTGAAATCCAAAATGATTTTGAAGTTTCGGAGCCAATTCTTGTAATTTGGTCTGGTCAGTCTATGGGTGTCTAGGATACGTGCTAGTGGGTTGGATGTAGATATTTTTCTATAGAAAGTCAAAGTTTCTAGTTAGATATTGTAATTAAGATTTGACCAATTTGTTTAGAAATTTTATTTTTAAATAAATTAGCTCCCACTATTTTCTTAAATCCCTACACTTTCTCTGTAGAGATGCGAAAATCTTCACGATTAATGATTTCTAGTGGGTGGCGCGATCCCACCAACTGACTCATCACCTCACCTAACAGTTATTGGTGATGGGTTAGCCAATAGGTGAACAACTCTTATTCAATGATTCTCTAATCATAGTGCATCCAAACTTAGTCTCTAATTCATGAATCTCACCATGTCCAAAATATTGATCCACTTCATAGTTAAGTTAGACCCATCATTTGCATAGATTGAATTTCTAATTGGATCTCTCACCGTATCCAAAATATTGAGTCCAATCCATCCTCCAGTCCGTAGCATCCAATGCCTAATAGATATGGTTGCATCTTTTTGGTGCAACTGAACCACTGTAACCAGCCGAGAACAATCAACTCTGGAAAGGGCCCGCACATCTACAATGGTGGAAGACCTTAGACTTAATCTTTTCTTAGGAAGATTTGATTTAGGTCTTATTAGACTAGACTTGACATAGTCATAACCATTATGACTAACCTAGTGGCATGGGTTAGCTTGGATTATTGACCACCTCAGATCAGGACTGAGCCAACAAATATGGCCAGGTAAGTGAGATGGGTGGAAGGGATATGCCATTAACTCAACAAGAATGCATTCGAGTTGAGTAGCTCCCAATTAAAAACCAGTCGGTCGTATCTGCCAGACTTACCTTAGACACCAAATTATTGAGCCAGAATCAATTTGATTAACCTACAATCCAGACTCTAACCACTGAGCCTAATTAGGTCTTAGCTTAATCGATCACTCACGTGACTCGATCTTGACCCAAACTTAATCGTATTAGGTTAGTCAATTTAAGCACTCTTGATCCCATCTAACCAACTCTTGATTTGGTTTGATCAATTGCTTAGACCTAATTATGCTACCCCAGTCCGAATCTAATTTTATGAATATATTTTAATTCTAAAAATTCTTATTTTTTAGATTAATATATTTTATAATCTTAATTTTCAGTTAAATTTAGGATTCACAAACAAAACATGTAAATAAAATCCTAGGATTTCAAGATCTAGGATTTTGTAGAAAATAAGTTTTTTGAGTTTCTGATTAAGAACGAATGTGCAGCACCCCTACACATCATAAGAACACCCCATTGAATGGGAGGAGAGGGCATTTATTTCCTACTTTATTCTTATGACCAGACGGCCAAGGATATGAAAACTACAAAACTAGTTAGATCATATATCTCATATATAAAATTGATCTAACTTTAAACATGTTTTGCATACATCTCATGTATCATATCATGTATGTTTTCAGATCTAAATTATCTCATAATCATCTAAAAAATCTAATTTAAATTGTTTACATCAAAATAAATTCTATTCTAGATAATTATGTTGGACTATTCTATAACTAGTCTAAACATGCATTCATCATATCTCATATGAACCAAAAATTAAATAACTTTATTTTTTATTTTTTAGATCTTATTATAATATTTATAACATTAAAAAATAGTAAATAAATAGATCTAAAAATTATAACTTAATCAAATCAAATTATGATCATGTAAGACTATAAATAGAATAATTCTATCCTACAACTAGTCATGCATCTTGTACAACTTAAATCTAAATTATTTAATTTCTATTTTTTTTATTTTAGATCTAATCACATCTCATGTGATGTCTAAAATTACCTAATTATTAGATAAAAAATAAATTAAAATTAGATCTAAATTATTTATGGGAACCTGGCTCTGATACCAGTTGAAGAAAAAATTCTATTTTTGGATAAGGTTCATTCAGATCTGATTTGATCAAAAAAAATATTTTAAATTTTTTTTTCTTAGATCTAAATTAGATCTAATACTTTTAAATTTGATTTGATGAATCTAATAAATTAAATTAAATTAAATTAAATTAAATTTATATTTTATTTTTGGGTAATCTTTTATCCTGTGATGATCTTGCTGATTGCCTGAGGTTCTGGATACAGCCATGCAATCACCTGGTCTCTACCAATATCCACTTAAGTAGGATCTAGAGATCTTCTCTTTTTTAATCTTTTTTTAAAGATTAGATCTAAATCTGATCTTGAAGATCTTCAAAATAATTTTTGAAGATCCGATGTCGTCTCTTGCAGCAGTATTGCCTTCTTCCTTTTTTGTCACCTTTCTCTTGCCTGGATCGCACCAAACTTGAGCCCAAGGCCTCTTGGGCATGGAGAGGAGAGAGAGGATCAAAGGTTGGCATGGAGGAGAGGGGAGAAGGCTATGTGGCATGGGCAAGGAGAGAGCTCTCTCAAACCTAGGCGTAAATAGAGTTTATATAGACCCTGCTGCATCATGCAGTGCCACATCATCTCGGCCAATCACATCTCTACATGCAATCAGATCTAAATTTGATTGGTGGGATGACATCACCTGATCCAATCAGATAAGAGCCCCTCTCAAACATCCTTAGGTGGCGCCAAAACTAGTCAAAGTAGAGTCTTTGGTGCCACCTTGTTTGATACCATGAAGCAACCTGGAGTTCCGTCTGTATGAAACTTCAGACATCATTATCCCTAGGCGCACGCCTCCCTAGGTATGTACCCCCTTCTTTCCTCTTTCTAGTAGGAGGACAAACCCCCATCTGCTCTCCTATAGGTGCATGACATATGGACAAATGTCTAAGTGTCAAAGGTTAATGTTTGACCAAAGTCAAAAAGACAAGAATTAGCAAGTGATGAAAAATGGTAGGTGTTGTCTCAAATTTATCTCATAAATTAAGATAACTCTTTTTTGATCTGGACAAGCTCCAGTCAGACCAAGTAAAGGTACCTGAGTTAGCCCAAACACATTTGGCTTAGTCGAGATAATATTTGATGATTGTTGAAGGAGAACATTAGGCTCAATTATGTGCTAGCACGATTTTCTTGAACCTAATTGAATCTAAATTCAAATCAATTAAACTGGGTTAGTCCAATTGATGATATTCAGATCCAAACTCTTATTTGTGTGATCTAGTTAAGTTCAATTCCATATGATAATGAGATATGTCACGATCTCTATCATCGATATCATCGAAACACCTTCCGATGGATCAAAACTTTTTTGATTCAGATAACTAGAATGATCAATCATCAAATCATTCTAATTGCTTCCAAAATCTACCAGTGATACCTAGCAGTATATGGTGGCAATCCATTAGAGTTGAAAATAAACATCTCGAGGTAGTTACCTATGTAATTAAGTTCTTCTATCTTGAGCTTCGATCGGATTAGGATTAAGGTAAACTCGTCAAACCCTAATATCCATCATATGAATTAATCATTCGATTCAAATCTATTATAAAAATTTTAATAGAAACTCTTTCTATTATTTCTCTCTACCATGGCCATGGGCTTATAGATTTGATTCTCGTGATCATCATAGGACTACTCATCATCTACTGAGGTAGATAGATTTTCTCTTGGTACAATCCAATTCCTACAATGAACATGCTATAGCCAACATACACCTTAGGGTTCCGAATGGCTAGGAGACCGAGTCATGGTGTAGTCAAACTATAACACCCTCAAGGTGAACTACTGATGCACCTTAGGTCAAAGAACCATACACACCACTGCAGCTTCGAGCTAGTCATCGATGAGAAGGTAGACTTCCTAATGACTGCTCGATGTGGTCATGCTTAGTGCCCTCGTTCTCTAACGAGTACCTATACTCTCGCTCTGGTGTCTCTACACTGTAGACTAAAGACTCATCTACTATAAAGAAGCGATTGTACACCAACCTTTCAGATCAATCACGATCCTCATGATGATTATACGGTCAGGAGCATTTTATGAGTTCATAATGAAAATCCATGTCTTAAATTTTTAATTCTTGAAAATAAGAATTATCATTGCCATTAACTCAAGGGATGTATCATAGACACTAAATATACATTATGATAGAAAATAATCTATTTTAGTATTTATAATCAAAATTATAATTTGGCTCTTAGAAGTGTAAAACAAGTGTCAGCCAATTCTGGCTTCTAGAGCACACATATCTAACAACCAGCTCCGAATGCTAGGAATGTGGTCCGAGACACTTATTTGAAGTGGCTCAATGACCACACCACTGTTTGATGTGTAATGCTGGCGATAATGAATGATGAGTTCAGCCATAGGTTTGAAAATGCCCAGCCATAGGAGATGCTTCAAATATTGAACGACTCTTTTGGCACGCTGGATAACGTTAAAAGGCATAAAACAAGTTGTGCCATTTTCAATGCTTGGATGAGGGATGGGGCCTCAGTCACCAATCATGTATTGTACATGATCGACGATTGAGTGCCTTAGCAAGTTGGGCTTTCTCCTATAGGAGCAGCTTGATAAAGATGTGATCCTTAATTCTTTGCCCAAGTTCTTCCTCCCCTTCCTAACTCATTTTAGAATGACAAAGCCTACAGTGAACTACCACGACTTATTGGGGTTGCTACAAAAAGTTGAGAAGGATCACCAACTCCACAAGGAGATAATGAATATAGTGGGAGGGTCTTCTTTTGGTCGTCAACCCTTTGAGAAAGAGAAGAAGAACAAGAAGAAGATAAACAAGAAGGTGCAGCCGCAAGCTAGGATGACTGCATAAGGTCAGACCAAGAAGCGCAAGCCTAATCAGAGCTAGACAGAGTACTTCAAAAAGAAGTAGGGGCATTGGAAGAGGAATTGTCCTCTGTACATTACCTCTCTAAATCCGAACAGGTCGAGGAAGAAGCAAGTGGTTGCTAGGCAAGGTAATTATATAATAACACCTTACGATTTTTTCTTATTTGATTATACTGCCTGGGTATTAGATTCTGGAAGCTCTTATCATATTTGTAATTCTATGCAGGGCTTATAGGTCAGTAGGAGATTTGATCAAGATGAGAGGTTCCTAAACATTGAAGATGAAAGACAAATTCCAATTCTAGCTTTAGAAATTATGAACCTTATAATCAATTCAAATAAAGTTATTCTTAATGAATGTCATTATTGTCTAACTTTCTTATTGAATGCCATTTATGTAGGTCTTTTGGCCATGAATGATTTTGAAATATCAATAAAAGAAAAATTTTGTAATGTCATTTTGAATGGTGTTACAATTTTGATTGGACAATTGAATAACGAAATTTATTTACTTTCTATGCCTGTTAACATGGTTCAATCCTCTAGTAAATGTCCTAGAATTAGTGATATGTCTGATGTCTACCTTTGGCACTGTAGGCTAGGTCATACTAATAAGAATATAATTAACAGGTTAGCTTAAGAAGAAATTCTTGAGGTTAGTGATTGTGAGTCACTTCCGACCTATGAGTCCTGTCTTCTTGGTAAGATGACCAAGTCACCTTTTACTGAAAAAGATGAATGAGCCATTGAACTTCTGAGTTTAGTACATTTGGATGTATGTAGACCCATGAGCTCAAGTGCTAGAGGTGGATATTGCTACTTTATAACCTTCACAGATGACCTATCAAGGTATGGGTATGTCTATTTAATGAAGCATAAGTCAGAGTCGTTTGAAATGTTCAAACTATTTTGAAATGAGGTAGAAAAGCAAACTAGAAAAAGTATTAAAACTCTTCGATCTAACCGAGGGGGTGAGTACCTTTCCAATGAGTTTCTGATATATCTTAGAGAGAATGAGATTCTCTCTCAATGGACCCCTCCTGGAACACCACAACATAATGGTATGTCTGAAAGGAGAAATCGGATCCTGTTGGACATGGTTCAATCCATGATGGGGTTTGCTAGTTTGTCGATCTCCCTATGGAGATATGCGCTCGAGTCAGCTTGTTACATTCTAAATAGGGTTTCAAGTAAATCTATTAATAAAATATCATATAAAATATGGATAGGACGTAAGCCAATGCTTTCACACCATGTCAAACGTTTGATAACAGACAAGCTTGGACCTAGGTCTGATAAGTATAGTTTTATAGGTTACCCAAAAGAAATCAAAGGATACTACTTCTACCTTACTGATGAGCAAAAGGTATTTGTCAGTCTTAAGGCAGTCTTTTTAGAAAAGAAGTTTCTTGGTGAAGGAACTAATGCCTCCAAGGTCGAACTTGATGAAGTACGATAGATGGAAGAACGGACACAAGTTATTAAACTTAAGTTGGATCTGATTAGATCAAATCCAAAACCCATTGTAGAAACATCCTTAAGGAGATCTGATAGAGTACCATATCAACCGGATAGATACTATGATTTTCTGATCTGAGATGGGGATCCTATCAAACTTGATGAGAACGATAAGGATCCAATCACCTATATGGATGCAATGCAGAGATCCGACTCTAAGAAATGGCTTGAGGCCATGAAATTTGAGATGGAATCCATGAAGGTCAACGATGTATAGACATTGGTTGACCCACCCAAAGGGGTAAAATCCATAAGATGTAAGTGGGTCTTCAAAAAGAAAAGAGGTACAGACGGAAAGGTGGAGACCCATAAAGTCCATCTGATTGCCAAGGGGTATCGTCAACATTATGGTATTAACTATGATGAGACATTCTCTCCTATGGCAATGCTCAAATCCATTCGGATAATGCTTGTCATAGCTACCTATCTGGACTATGAAATCTGGTAGATGGATGTGAAAATAACTTTTCTGAACGGAGAGCTGGATGAAGAGGTATATATGATACAACCTGAAGATTTTAGATTCATAGATGAGTCTAAGGTGTGTAAGCTTCAGAGGTCTATTTATGGACTAAAGTAGACATCTCAGAGCTGAAACATATGATTTGATAGAATAATCAAAACGTATGGCTTCGTTAAGAATGAAGAAGAGTTCTGCATATACAAATAGACTAATGGTCCAGCAATAGTATTCCTAATATTGTATGTGGATGATATTCTCTTAATTGGGAATGATGTCCCTACATTATAAGGAATAAAGATCTGGCTGTCATCATAGTTCTTCATGAAAGATCTAGGAGAAGCTTCCTACATCCTAGGGATGAAGATCTATAAAAATAGATCTGAAAGATTGCTTGGATTATTCCAATCCATGTACATTGACATTGTGCTGAAATAGTTCAGTATGAAAAATTTTAAGAAAGGCTATCTACTGATAGGCCATTAAATTTCTCTTTCAAAGAGGGATTGTCCAACAACACCTCTAGACAGAGAGCGTATGAATAGGATACCATATGCTTCAGTAGTGGGTTCTATAATGTACGCCATAACATATACATGACTAGATATGGCATACTCACTAGGTGTAGTGAGTAGATACCAATCTAATCCATAGGAGAATCATTGAAAGGTTGTTAAAATCATCCTAAAGTATTTAAGAAATACTAAGGATCAGTGGCTTATATATGGTGAATCGGACTTAAAACTTATGGGATTCATAGACTCCAATTTTTAGTTCAATCATGATGATAGCAAGAGTGTGTTGGAATACATATTTACCCTTAATGGTGGGGCCGTCTGCTGGAAGAGTTTCAAGTAGCATACTATGGTTGATTCAGTTTGAGAGGTGGAGTATGTCGCTGCATCAGATGCTGTCAAAGAAGTGGTGTGGCTAAGAAAATTCATCATCGAGCTCGGAGTAGCACTCTTTCTTGATAGTCCAGTTCTACTCTATTGCGATAGCTCTGGAGCCATTGCTCAGGCGAAGAAACCAAAGGCACACCAGTGGACGAAGCATATTCTATGTTGCTACTATCTTATCCAAGAGATTATGGATTGAGGTGACGTCGACCTTCAGAAGATCGATGGAAAGGAGAACCTGGCCGATCTATTCACTAAAGCTGTTGCGGTGAAGGAGTTCAACGACTTTAAGTCGAAGATAGGTATTAGATACTGCACCGATTGGCTTTTAGTCCAAGTGGGAGATTATTGAAAATGTGTCCCAAGATCAATTATCAGTCTGTTGATGGTTGGACCATATATTTATAATTATATATAAATTATAAATTAATAAAAATTATTTTGGTATTTTTCATCATAAATTTTATTGTCTTCTAATGAACTTCCGTGTTGTGATGAAGTCCTTAGGACTATCTAGATTTGGCAAAGGAGGATTTGTCATTTAGTCCTTAAATAGTTCATGACCAAATGATACGTTGTTACTTAGGACGATAATGTTTATCAAGTATAGGTCATTGTATACCATATAGGTTGGTTCTCCTCATAACCAAGGAGTGTTAAGACATTGATATGGCATGCAAGTGAGATGTATGGGTATATCTGCACTGAACATGACCAACTTCGGGGCTTTTCCCCTGTAAAGATTAGCTTCGATGAAATATGGGTATAAATGTTCCTCCAACCTAAGATCACCACGGTGACTTCCAAGCAACTCACTGTGTTTTGGTGTCGAACTATCTAAATTTCTAATTCAATGATGAAAGATTTTTGGGTACAGTCAAGTACTTATGAAGTTGGTGCATGTATCAAGATGGAATTGACCACTCCTGATTTCAAGAGTTGTGTTCAATTATATTTCAATTTAGCAAAACCTTTGCCAGGGTAGTCTTAGTGAGGAGTCACGAGACTAATTGCTTTGAGATACGATATGGATGTATTTTCTAGGATTGACAGTCTAACCCTGAGTCATCTATTACATAGAGGTTATAGGGATGAATTATATGATGATCATATTTGCATAGATTCTGAATATTGCGATTGTGATTATTCAACCTATCTGGACGTCGAGTACCATTGCTAGATGGTCACTTTGATTAGTATAAAAATTGATTTCTGTGCTACCGACTTAGTTTCGAGCCTATGGGGTCACACACATTACGAGTTCCTACCTGATCTGATGGCTAATCAAGAGTTTCATTGGTTCAAAAATCTATGGTCAAGAGTTCCACTGGACTGAAACTCTATGACCAAGAGTTCTACTGGACTAAGACTCTGAGTCCGACTTGTCTGGGACTCTCTGATCAAGAGTCCCATTGGTCTGGCACTCTATGGTCAAAGAGTCCCATTGGTCTGGCACTCTATGGTCAAAGAGTCCCATTGGGTTGGGATTTTATGACCAAGAGTTCTACTGAACTGAGACTATAAGTCCGACTCATCTGAAACTCTCTAATTAAGAGTTTTACTAGTCTGAGACTCTATGATCATGAGTTTAATTTGTTTGGGATACTGGGTTCAAGAGTCCCACTGATTTAGGACTCTTCAAGAGTTTCATGTTGATAGGACTCTGTTGCCTAGTCACCCATTCAATTTAGACTTAGATATTTTTTGGAGGATTAATTAGCAATTTGATTGTTGATTAGCTCAATTTGATTGAACGATGAGGATTCGATCAAGTCCAATTGAATTTAATTCGATTGGATTTGATCCAATCTGGTCATGAGATGACCTAATCGCTATAGGAGTTTTGACCCTATTTTGATCAGGATGTAGATCTAATTAATTTTTAATTTGATTAAATTTTATTAGATTAGGCTAAGCCTAATTTGGTTGGATTTAACCTGATTTAATTGGATCTAAATTAATTAGTTTTGTTGAAACCAATTGGACCAAGTTAAATGAAATTTGAATTCAAATTCTCCCATGCACCCACCATTTTTGACTTTTCCACTCTGCTTCCCACGCCCTCCCTTTTATTTATCAAATATTTTTTAAGAAATAAAAATATACATGTAGAAGGAGAGTCCTTCTGCATGTTAAACATAAGGGAGGGGGCGTTGGATAAGGATAAGAGGCTCAATTGATTTTTGAAATCAAGTGAGTGGTTAAAACCTCTCAACCACTCAACCCTTATCATTTTCCATATAGTTTTCCCATGGTATTCATGTTAATAAATTATGAGAATTTTTGTACATGTAGGAGAAGGGTTAGAATTATGTGATAAAAATTTTATAGTGTTTGGTCATTAATTTTGGGTGAAAAAAAATCTTGGAATGAAGGTGAATAGGATCCTATAGCATTTTTTTTTTCCTTTATGCCTCTCTTCTCTTATGATTTTCACCTCTAAGGATATCCTATTTTTAGATATAATCTAAATAGAAATTATAGATATGAAAGTTATCTTTCCATAAAAACTTATTTCATGGAAAAACTCCATATAGAGAGGGCGTGATAGGATTTTTAGTATGTCAGGATTTTTGGGCCGACTGAAATCCTAAATTTGGGAATCTAGGTTTGGGTGAAGAGATCGAGTGCTGTGAGCATTGGATCGCCACCAAATTTAAAATACATCTTTATCATCCTTCAGTATTTATAATATCTAAGAAATTAAAAAGTATACGATCGATCAGATCGATCATGATCAGCCATCGAAGGCTCTAGCGAGGAGCTAGCACTCCAGTGGGGCTGATCGAGATCAAAAGCTCTATGTGGACCAACCATAAAGGCCGAACATGTGTGCAGCTATGATGTGATACTAGAGCATTATCCGATGAACTCAGATTATGGTGATCGACTATCCATGAAAAGATATTATATTCTGAACATGTAGATGTAGTAAATAGTTTATTACATAGTTTTATTTTCAGATCTATTGATGTATGCATGCATATTATGTTTAGATCCTAATGTGTAGGATTAAATACTCTGATATAATCGGTAGATAATTAGTTAGATTAATTATTTTTTACTACATCATTACTATTTTTGAAATATTTTTCAAAAGTAGCATGGCAAATCCTGCACTATTTTCTTCATCAAGTCCATCTTGGGTCTTGTTAAAGATATGGACTTGACCAACTACAACTATTATAATTGATCTAGATAATCCTTGACCTAATCTAAGATAATAATTGATTAGATTTAGTCAATTCTCTAATTAAGTCCACTCTTTAATCTAGACCTAGGTCTAACCCAATTAATGGACCTAATCCCTACTAACCCATTTAACCCAATGTGTTATGATTTGTGTCTAAAAATCTTCAATTCACAATCCAAGATCCTAATCATTCAACTTCTTAATTCTCAATTACATTTTGGGCTGAGGATTGAGGTTCAACTTTTTAAAAATAATTTTTATATTTATAAAATATTTTTACAATAAGGTTCTATCAACCAAGTTGCATGTTTGACTCATAATCAATATGTAAGTAAAATAAGCATAAAACTACTTTAGATCTAATCTAAACAGGTTCATGTAATTGAAACAGTTTCAATAATAATTAATCATAAATCTTCCTAGATCAAATCTAACATATTTATGATGATTGAAATTAGATTAAAATATTTTTAATTAGATCATAAAATCTCTTAGATCTAATCTAAAATTTTATGATCAATATTTTAGACCAGCACATACTAGAACAACCTATTCACTATAAGAGGTAAACCTTACAGTAGGACAACCTTATCGCAGTCCGTGAAATCTAAAATATTTTATTTTTTATTTTTTATTTTTAAATTTATTAATTAAATTATAAATTAAATATAATCTAAGAAATAATCTAGATATGTATAAAAATTATGTAATAAGAACCTTGCTCTGATACCAATTGAAGGAACCAGATCTAGGATTTCATAGATAGATCTTGAAATTTTATCAAGATCTTCCAGCAAAAGACTTAAATAAATATAAAATTTATTTAAATAACCATGTAAATACCTAGATCTCAAACCTATTATATGATTAAGGTATGATATCAAATCAAAAAATAAAATTAAATAAGAAAGAAAAAGATTGATCAAATCAACCTAGATCTATACTACATCAAATGCAGGTACGAAGTTTATAGATCAGATCTATTATCTGAGCAAGTTTAGATATTCTAACTTGTTGATCCAAGCTTGAGGATGAAGTCATGAGCTGCACATACGTTTAGCCTCTAGGAGTCATCCATACGAGCCTACGATCTCTGATTTGAAGTTCGATGTAGAAAATCAGCATAGCATGCTAGTACTTACTGATCCTTCTTCGATGGTCGATCCGATGCTTTCTTCTTTAAAATTTGGACTCTCCAAAATATGAAAAGAAAGATGAGAGTTTTTTGATCTGAGACTCTCTCAAAAAAACTCAAAAAAAAGAAGAGATTGAAAATACAACAGCCCTAGAAGAAAACCATCTTCTTCTTCTCTTTTCTCTCACCTAGACACCTAGTTTGGTGCCTATGGAACCCCCATGCCCAAGGATCCTCTTCCTTTGATTTTTACATACCCCCAATCTCTCCTAAAGCTCTATATTCTATAAAAAAATTAGAATAAAATTCATCCAATAAATATAGAAAATAAAGAGTCTAAGTTAGATTAAATTTCTAGACTAGGAATATCCAAACATGGAAAGTTGTTGGGGCACCCAACTCCAAGGCGCCTCCTCCATAATTTTTGGCAAGGACCAGCAAGGGAGGGTGCATAGAAAAGGAGATTATTTTTATGGAATAAGAGAAGAATTAATTAAAAGAGAGGGTGGCACTCAAGGGAAGATATTTTGGTCAACAAGGATTCTATCTCATAGAATCCTGAGCAAAACTAATTCCTTCTTTGACTTGGTCTTCCACCTAACTTCCAAATATGACTTGGAGGGAGAGAGGGGATATGAAAATCAGAAAGAAAGGAATTTTTCATTAAAAATATCTAAAAAATAGGTATGGAGGGCATTGGGACCAAGGTGGCACAAGAAGATAGGGAGTCCTAGTCACACTAGGACTCCTATTTTGACTTGGTCAAACTTTTAACCAAATAAAATCAAGATTAAACCAATCCAATTAAATAAGATCCTAACCCATTTAAAAACTTAATTAAATCATATTAAATCAGATTTAATTCTAATTTATTTTTTAATAAAATTAGAAAATTGGCCCTTGCACTTGGCTTATCCAATAAACCAATTGGACTTGATCCAATCAAGCCTAAACTAAATCTAATTAAATTATATTTAATTAAACTTAATCTTAGCCTATTAGTTTAATAAAATTAAATCAATTAGTAATTTAATTGCTAATCGATCCTCCTGCAATACTTACACTAGGTTAAACACCAATCGTATTGATTGTTTAACCCTAGAATGATTCTTAATCATTGATCAACCATCCGATCAGATCGTAAGCTCTAATGTGTGTGACCTCATAGGTCCAAACCTAAGCTGATAGCATAGGAATAAATTCTTATACCAATCAAAATAACCATCTAGCAATGATATTCGATAGCCGGAGAGGTCGAAGGTGTAGAACACCATCCTTAGAATCCATGTGGATATAGTTTCCATATAATTCATCCCCTTGACCACAATGCTTGTAGGACATATCAGAGTTCAACTATCAACTCTAATCAGGTTGTCCACATTGTATTTTAAAATACCAAATCCATCTGATGGATTACCTTGGCCAAGGTTTTGCTATATTAAAATATAGTGATACATTCTTCTCCAACTCTTGGAGTAGTCAATTCCATCTTGAACACACTCTGACTTTGCAAGTACTTGACTATGCCCAGAAGCCTTCCATTGCTAAATTAAAAATTCAGTTAGTCCGATACCAAAGCACTGTGAGTTGCTTGCAAGTCACTGAGGTGATCTCAGGTCTAAGGGACACTTATACTTATATCCCATCAGAGATATTCTTGACAGCAGAATTCTTTGAAGTTGGTCATATTCAATGATGATGTACTCATACATCTCACCTGTATGCCATACCAGTATCTCCATACATCTTGATTAAGAGGATAACCAACCTATATGGAATATAGCAACCTATACTCGATAGACACTGTCGTTCTAATTAACAGCCTATCATTTGGTCGCAAACAAATTTAATGACTAATCGATAAATCCTCTCTTTATCGAAACTAAATAGTCCTAAGGACTTCATCACAATAATTAATTTCATTAGAAGATGTAAACTTATGATGAAAAAAGATGCCAAAATATTTTTCATTAATTAATAAATCAATTACAATATCTCAACCATCAATAAGCTGATGATTGGCTTTGGGACATAATTTTCAATACTTCCATCATTGTAGGTGTGCGGGCCCTTCTCAGGATTGATTATTCTTGACTGGATACAGTGGTTCAGTTGCACTGAAAAGATGCAACCATGTTTATTAGGCATTGGATGCTACGGGTTGGAGGATGGATTGGGCTCAATATTTCAGATATGGTTTGGGACCTAATCAAAAATTCAATCTATGCAAATGGTGGGTCTGACTTAACTAAGGAGTGGATCAATATTCCAGACACTATGAGATTCATGAATTAGAGATCATGTTAGGATGCATTATGATTAGAAAATTATTAGACAAGAGTTGTCCACTCATCGATTGATCCATCACTAATAACTGTTAGGTGAGGTGGTGAGTCAGTTGGTAGAACTACACCACCCACTAAAAATCAATAATTATGGAGATTTTTGCATCTCTATCAAGAGAGGGTAGGGATTCGAGTAAATAGTGAGAGCCTAATTTATTTAAAAATAAAATCTCTAGATAAATTGGTTAAGTCTAATTACAAAATCTAACTAGAAACTTTGACTTTCTATAGAAAAATATTTGCGTCCAATCCACTAGCTTGTATCCTAGACACCCATAGACTGACCAGATCCAACTACAAGGATTGGCTCTGCAACTTCAAAATTATTTTGGATTTTAAAATGTTAACTCATGTATTGGAATAGGATCTTCCCATCTTACCAGCTCGTCCATCCACTAATCAGAGAGAATCTCTCGAGAAGTGGATGGATGAAGATAACAAAGTCAGGTATTACATGTTGGGCTCGATGTCTAATGAGCTTCAGCACCAACATGAAAATAGTAAGACTAGCCATCAAATGTTGGCTCACTTGCAAGAGTTATTTGGTGTTTAGAATCACGCAGTCAAATATCAAGTCACGAAAAGATAATTTAAGGCTCAAGTGCGTGATGGGCAGTTGGTTCAAGATCATTATCTGATAATGATCAAGAACTTAGAAGAGCTTGAGAAGCTCGGTGTCAAGTTAGATCAAAATTTGTAGACTGACATAATTCTATAGTTCTTGACTGATGCATATGGGTAGTTCATCATGAACTACCATATGCATAAACTTCAGAATACCTTGGTTGAGCTCATGAATATGTTGGTTACTACTGAGCTTTCTATGAAAGGTTCTAAAGGCTCAGTACTTGCTATGGAGCAGACTTCTTTCAAGAGAAAGTATTTTGAAAAGAAGAAGTCTGTGAAGAAGCAGAAGATGGATGGTGGGAAGAAGAAAAGGCAGAATCGAAGAAGAAGGCCGCTGATAAATAAAAATATTTTTATTGTCACACTGATGGCCATTGAAAGCGAAATTGCCCTCTTTACCTGGCCAATCTAAAGAACAAGAAGGAGGTAGGTCCTTCTCGAGGTATGCTCGTTATAGAATCTAATCTTATGATTTCTTCTACATCTAGTTGGGTGCTTGACTTTAGTTCTAGTGCTCACTTGTGCACTTCTATGCAGAGTCTTGAGGATAGCAGGAGGCTGAGGGATGGTGAGATGATCCTATGTGTCGAAAATGGTGCAAGAGTTGCTATTGTGGTCGTGGGATCCTATTCTCTATGATTACCATCAGGATTATACTTAGTACTTAGGAATAATTATATCTACTTCATCACCTTTATCGATGATTTATCTCGATACGAGTATGTGTATTTGATGTGACACAAGTTTGAAGCTTTTAAAAAGTTCAAAAAATTCAGACTCAAAGTAGAAAAATAAATAGAAAAATTGATTAAGATTCTTTGATCAGATCGAGGAGGCGAATACCTTAGTCGGAAATTTCAAGACTATCTTAAGGATAATGGCATAGTCTCTTAATAGACTCTACTTGGAATGCCTCAACTTAATGAAATTTCATAATGGAGAAATCAGATCCTATTAGATATGGTTCGATCCATGATGAGCTTCATAGATCTCTCAAAGTTTCTTGGGAGACATAGTCTGTTGATCGCTATATAACTATTGAATAGGGTTGCATCTAAAACCATTTCTACCACACCGTATAAGATATGGCATGGTAAGAAACCAAGTCTGAGTCATCTTAGAATTTGGGATTGTCTGACCCATGTCAAGAGACAATAGGCGGATAAATTAGAGTCTAGGTCCTTAAGAGATCGATTTATAGGATATCCTAAGGAGTTGTTAGGATATTATTTTTATCTTCCAGAAGATCACAATATGATTGTGAGTTGACATATCATCTTTATTGAAAAATAGTTTATTCAAGATGGTGTCATCAGAAGACAGATTAGGCTCGAAGAGAAAGTCTTCCAAGAGCCATAAGCCAAGAAACCTATGGGACCCAATCAGATTGAGCCAGTCCAATCACTACCTCATCTACCTCATAGATTAGAAAGAATTTTTTGTCCTCCTGAAAGGTACTTATATATTATTTCAGAGGATGTAGAGAAAATGTTCCTCATAGAAAAAGAGATTCATGGTGATGATCCCAAAACCTATGACGAGGTGATATCAGATATCGACTACGAGAAATAGCTAGAGGCAATGAAGTCAAAGATTGACTCAATACGCTCGAACCAAGTCTGGACCTTGGTAGATCCACCTAAAGGTATAGTACCTATTAGGTGTAAATGGATCTTCAAGAGAAAGATAGGTACTGACGTAGAGATATTCAAAGTAAGGCTCGTAGCGAAAGGATATAGTCAGCATGAAGGCATTGACTATTAGGATACTTTTTCATCAGTAGTCATGCTCAAATCCATTCACACATTGCTTGCTGTTGCAGCCTATTTCAACTACAAAATATGATAGATGGATGTGAAAATGATATTCTTAAATGGATATCTTGAGGAAGATATCTATATGGAACAGCCACTGGATTTCACATCCAGTGATACTGATCACAAGGTCTACAAGCTACAAAGGTCCATATATGAACTTAAGCAAGCATCTTGAAGCTGGAATGCTTGTTTCAATGATGTGATCAAATCAATTAGATTCATCAAGAATGAGGAGGAGCCTTATGTTTTTAAAAAGATCAGTGGGAGCGCTGTTGTCTTTCTCGTACTGTATGTGGATGACATCCTTCTTATTGGGAATGGTATTCCCATATTGACTATGGTCAAAATATGGTTTTCTAAAGAATTCTCCATGAAAGACCTAGAGAGGCATCCTTTATTCTAGAAATTAAGGTCTATAGAGATAGACCAAACAGAATGCTGGGTCTCTCACAGAAGATGTACATAGAGGAGGTGCTAAAGAGGTTTAGCATGGAGAACTCCAAGAGAGGATTGATGCCTTTTAGATATGGCATTCATCTCTCTAAGAAGATGTGTCCCAACACACCTGAGGATATTGAATGCATGAGCAAGATCCCTTATGCTTCAGCAAGAGGGAGCCTCATGTAAGCCATGCTATGTACACGATCTGATATTGCCCATGCTATGAGTGTCACGAGCAGGTATCAGTCGAATTCAAGTGAAGAGCATTGGACTTCTGTGAAATGTGTGCTTAAGTACTTGAGAAGGATTAAGAATGTGTTTCTAGTCTTTGGTAATGGAGAACTTCAGGTCCAGGGGTATATAGACTCAGATTTTATGTCCGATATAGATGATCAAAAGTCGACATTTGAAAGTCTATTTATTTGTAATGGTGGTGCTATCAACTGAAAAAAATTCAAGCAGATGGTGATAGCAGATTCCACCATTAAAGCAGAGTACATCGCTGCATTGAAAGTTGCAAAGGAGACATTCTGATACAAGAAGTTCACCATAGAGTTCGAAGTGATGCCATTAGATGCTATCCTTCTGTACTGCGACAATAATGGCATCATAGCCCTAGCTAAGGAGCCGAGGTCTCATTAGAAATCCAAGCACATCGAGCAGCAATACCACCTCATCTGCAATTACCTCGAGAAGGAATACGTCGAGGTTAAGAGAGTCGATACTGCAGATAATGTGGCTGATCTACTGACAAAGCCATTAAGCCAACAGAAGATCGAAGCCCATCTTGAGAAGATGGGACTTAGATTTATAGCCAATTGACTTTAGATCAAGTGGAAGTTTGTTAGTTTTATACCCTAGAAGCCAGATTGGTTGTCACTTGTAATACACTTCTAAAAGTAATTTTATAATTTTAACTATAAATTAATAAATAGGTTATTTTTCTATCACAGTGTGTATTTAAAAGTGTTTGTGATACATCCTTTGAGTTAATGGTAATAACAATTCATATTTTCAAGAGTTGAAAATTTAAGACATGAATTTTCATAATTAACTTATAAACTGCTCCTGACCGTAGGATCATCATGAGGATGGTGATTGATTTGGAAGGTTGGTGTATGATTGCTTTCTTAGGATAGATGTGTCTTGAGTCTATGGTATGAAGACATCGAGGCAAGAGTATAGGTACTTGTTAGAGAACAACGGCACTGAGTGCAACCACCTTGAGTAGTCATAAAGAAGTCTACCTTCTCATTGATGACTGACTCGATGCTGTAGTGGTGTGTATAGTTCTTTGACCTAAGGTTCTTCGGTAGTTCATAGAGGATTTTGGTGGAGATCAAGTTTTGAAGTCCTAATGGTCGAAAAAAATAAGAATTTTGGTCATAGAGGGACTCTAACTTGGTGCTATGCTTTTGTATAAAACCCTTGTGCCAAGGCTCTTCATGGAGAAATATTTTTTATACCCAAAGGCTATCATTTTAGATATCCCACACCCTCTCTATCCTCTCTCTCTCTCTCTCTCTCTCTCTCTCTCTCTTTCTTCTACATGCCTAAAAAGTTAGGCACAAATCTGAGAAGAAGATCTAATCGAATTTATGAAGAGTTCAGCATCTACGCGACAATGCTCGTGAGACAGACATGCTGCCTTCAAAAATTTTTTGAAGGACTTCTAGATCAGATTTAGATTTAATCTTTGAAAAAAATATTTGCAAGAAGAATATGTCTAGATCCTTCTCGAGTAGATATCGGTAGAGGCCAAGTGCATGCGTGGCTCCTTCCAGAACCTCAAAAAATATTAGGATCATCGTAGGATAATTAGATTATCCAAACAAGGTATGAAATTAAATCTAATTTAATTTTTATTTTTATTTTTAATATCAGATCATCATGATCAGATCTGAGAACTTTTAGATTGGATTAGATCATATCATTTAAAAATTTTTACGAAAATTCATCTCAGATCTGATCAGATCTGCACGATCCTATGGTGGAAAATAAGATTTTTTCTTCACATAAGAGTAAGAAGGGTTTAAAGGCCCTCTCTTCCCATTTAATGGGGTGCTCTTATGGTGTGTAGGGGTGCTACGCATTTGTCCTTAATCAAAAATCGAAAACTTTTCTACAAAATTTTAGATCCTGAAATTCTAAGATTTTTTATGCATGTTTTGTTATTGAACCCTTGGATTTAATTAAGAATTAAGTTTATGAAATTAATTAGATTTAAAAATTATAAATTTTTAGATCTAAGATACCTTCATAAATCATGGATTCGAATGTGGGTAGCTCAATTAGGTCTAGCGGTTGATCAAACCGAATCAAGAGTTGGTTAGGTGGGATTAAGAGTACTTAGATTTGACCAATCTAATAGGATTAAGTCTAGGTCATGATTGACTCACAGTCACATGTGGTCGATCAAGTTAAGACCTAATTTGGCTCTGTGATTCGAGCCTAGATTATAGAGTAATCCAATCAGTTCTTATTAGATAAGTTGGTGTCTAAGGTAAGTATGGCAGATATGACCAATGGTTTTTAATTGGAAGCTACTCGATCTGAATGCGTTCATGGCAAGTTAATGGCATATTCCTCCCACTGATATCACTTATCTGGCCGATTGAGTCGACCTAGTTCTAGTTTGAGGTGGTTAATGATTCGAGCTAACCTATGCCACTAGCTTAGTCATAAATGTTATGACTAGTTGAGCATAAGAGATCAAATCAAATCTTCTTAAGAAAACATTAAGTCTTAGATCTTCCACCATTGTAGATGTGCGGGCCCTTCCAGGGATTGATTGTTCTTGGTTGAATATAGTGGTCTAGTTGCATTAGAAAGATGCAACCATGTCTATTAGGCATTGGATGCTATGGATTGAAGGATAGGTTGGGCTCAATATTTTGGATACGGTGAGAAATCCAATCAGGAATCCAATTCATGCAAATGATGGATTTGACTTAACTAAGGAGTGGAGTAATATTTCGAGCATGATGAGCTTCATGAATTAGAGATTAGGTTTGGATGCACCATGATTAGAGAATCATTGGACAAGAGTTATCTACTCACTGGCTGATCCATCACCAATAATTATTAGGTGAGGTGGTGAGCCAGTTGGTGGGACCGCACCACCCACTAGAAATCAATGATCGTAGAGATTTTCGCATCTCTGCCAAGAAAGTATAGAGATCCAAAAAAATAGTAGAAGCCTAATTTATTTAAAAATAAAATTTTTAAATAAATTAATTGAGTCAAATTATAAGTCTAACTAGAAACTTTGACTCTCTATGGAAAAATATCTACATCAAAACTCCTAATTTGAATCTTAGATACCCATAAGTTGATCAACCAATTTACAAGGATTAGCTAAAGAACTTCAAAATTATTTTAGGTTTGAAAAAGCTGACCTATGTATTGGACCAGGACCAACCCCACTTTACTAGCATGTTCGACTGTGGATCAGAGAGCATCTCATGAAAAGTGGTCCGAAAGTAATAATATGATTAGATGCTACATGTTGGGCTCAAAGTCAGATGAGTTGCAATGCCAATATGAAGATATTAGGACTGCTTACCAAATGTTAGTGCACCTACAAGAGTTGTTTGATGATCAAAGTCGTGTAGTGTTTTATTAAGTCTCCAGGAGACTATTTAAGGTGTAGATGCATGATGGGCAATCGGTCCAAAATCATTACTTGATGATGATCAAGGATCTAGAAGAGCTTGAGAAGCTTGATGTCAAAATCATTACTTGACGATGATCAAAGATCTAGAAGAGCTTGAGAAGCTTGATGTCTTGATGGACAAGGATCTACAGATTGATGTGATCCTACAATCCTTGAATGATTCGTATGGGAGTTTATCATAAATTTCTATATGAATTAGCTCCAGTGTAGCTTGGTCAAGTTATTGAATATGCTAGTTACCATCGAGCAAAATTTGAAGAGCTCAAAGGACTCAATTCTGGCTTTGGAGTGAACTTCTTGAAAGAGAAAGTCTTTTGGACTAAAGAAGAAGAAGTCTATGAAAAAGCAGAAAATAGAGAAGAAAAGAAAGATGAGTCAAAGAAGAAGACTGTAGAGAAGAAAAAGTATTTCTACTATAACTCCGATGGTCATTAGAAGCAAAACTGCCCTGGAAACCTGGCCAGCCTGAAGACAAGCAGGAAGAAGGACCTTCTAAAGAAATGCTCATCATTGAGTCTATCGAGCAAAACATGAATGCCATAGCATCAAAATGATCTAGAGATAGTATTAATGAAAGGTATAGATGGCATCTTAAGGCTAGGTTATACAAATGAAGACAAGATTAACAAATTAAAAAAATCCAAACTAATGGATCCATTGATTTTCGAGTCATATCCGATTTATGAATTATGTCTTCAAGGCAAAATGACCAAGCTTTCTTTTATAAGACATGAGGATAGAGCCATAGACCTACTTATCCTAATACATATAGATGTGTGCGGCCCATTCGATGTGCCGGCCAGAGGCAATTATGACTACTTTATTATCTTTACTGATAATCTATCTCGATATGGATATGTGTACTTAATGTGACACAAGTCAAAGTCTTTGAAAAGTTTGAGGAGTTCAGACATGAAGTGAAAAAGCAAACCAAAAAGTCCATTAAGGTTCTTCGATCAGATCGAGGAGGTGAATACCTAAGTTAAAAATTTCTAAACTATCTCAAGGATAATGGCATAGTCTCATAATGGACTCCATCTAGAATGCCTCAACTTAATGAATTTTCAGAACAAAGAAATTGGATCCTATTAGATTTGGTCTGATCCATGATGAGCTTCACAGATCTTTCTGAGTTTCTTTAGGGACATAGTTTAATGGTAGCTACTGATTTACTAAATAGGAATCCATCTAAAATCGTTCCTGTCACTATACATTAGATATGGCATGGTAAGAAGCCAAGTTTGAGTTATCTCAGAATTTAGGTTATTCGATGGTGGATAAGTTAGAGTCTAGGTCCCTTAGAGCTCGACTTATTGGATATCCTAAAGAGTCATTAAGGTATTATTCCTATCTTCTCAAAGACCAGAATGTGATTGTGAGTTGACACACTATTTTTCTTGAAAGATAGTTTGTTCAAGATGGTGGCATCGGAAGATAGATTAAGCTCGAGGAGAAAGTCTCCAAAAAGCAAAGAGCCAAGGAACCTGAGGAATTCAGTTAGTTTGAGCCAATCCATAATTCACTACCTCGTCCACCTCATAGGTCAAATAGAATTTTTCATCCTCTTAAAGGTACTTAGGTATTATTTCAGAGGATGTAAAGAAAATATTCCTCACGGCAAATGAGATTTATGGTGATGATTCCAGAACCTATAATGAGGCGATATCAGATATTGACTGCGAGAATTTGTTAGAGGCAATGAAGTCAAAGATTAACTTGATGTGCTCGAACAAAATCTGGATCTTGGTAGATCTACCTGAAGGTATAGTACCTATTGGGTGTAAATGGATCTTCAAGAAAAAGATAGGTGTAGATGGAAATGTAGAGACATTCAAGACTTGGCTAGTGGTGAAAGGATATTAGGATACCTTTTTTCAGTGGCCATCCATCTGCACATTGCTTGCCATTGCAGCATATTTTGATTATGAAATATGGTAGATAGACGTGATAACAAAGTTCATAAATAGATATCTCGAGGAAGATATTTATGAAACAGCCATTTTATTTTCATATCCAGTGATGGTGATCACAAAGGTCTGCAAGCTACAAAGTTCCATCTATGGACTTAAGCAAGCATCTCGGAGTTGGAATGCTTGATGTAATCAAATTATTTGGTTTCATCAAGAACAAGGAGAAATTAAGTATGTTCAAAAAGATCAGTGGGAGCGTTGTTGTCTTCTTCGTATTGTATGCAGATGACATCCTCTTGATTGAAAATGATATTTCCGTACTGACATAGATCAAAGTATGGTTATCTAAGAAATTTTCTTTGAAAGACCTAGGTAAGGCATCCTTCATTTTAGGTTTATAGAGATAGACTGAAGAGGATGCTCGGTCTTTCACATAGAGGAGGTGCTGAAGAGGTTCCGTATGGTGAACTCCAAATCCAGGGCTATGTAGACTTAGACTTTATGTTTAACATAGATGATCAAAAGTCGACATCTGAAAGTTTGTTCCTGTATAATGATGGTACTATAAATTGGAAGAGTTTCAAGAAGATGGTTCCACCTCATCTGCGATTACCTCAAGAAGCAACACATTGAGGTTAAGAGAGTCAACTCCGTAGATCATGCGGTTGACCCATTAACGAAGCCTTTAGGCTCACAGAAGATCCAAGTCCATCTTGAGAAGATGGAACTTAGATTTATAGCCAATTGACTTTAGATCAAGTGAATGTTTGTTAGATGTGTGCCCTAGAAGCCAGATTGGCTGACACTTATTAAGTACTTTTTAGGGGCATTTTCATAATTTTGACTTAAAATTAATTAAAAAATTATTTATTCTATCACATTGTGTTTAAGGTGTCTGTGATACATCCATTGAGTTAATAGACAAGATAATACATATTCTTAAGAGTTGAGTTATCAAAATTAACTCATAAACTGCTCCCGATCGTAGGATCATCATGAAGATGGTGATCGATCTAGAAGATCGGTGTATGATCACTTTCTTAGGATAGATGAGTCTTGAGTCTACGGTGTAGAGAATCAGAGCAAGAGTATAGGTACTTATTGAGAACAAGGATACTGAGCATAACCACCTCGAGCAGTCATAAAGAAGCCAACCTTCTCGTCGATGACTAGCTCGATGCTACAGCGTGCATCTAATTTTTTGACCTAAGGTGCATTAGCAGTTCACCTTGAGGGTATTATAATTTGACTACACCATAACTCGATCTCCTAGCCATTCGAAATCTTAAGGTGTATGTTGGCTATAGAGTGTTTATTGTAGGAATTGGATCTCACCAAGATGAAATCTATCAACCTCGGTAGAGGAGTAGTCCTGTGATGATCATGAGATCGAGTCCTAAAACCCATGGCTATGGTAGTGTGAAATAATGGAAAGGAGTTTCTATTAGTGTTTTATATCAGACTCGAATCGAATGATTCATTCATATGATGGGTGTTGGGTTTGACGAGTTCACCTTAACCCTAATCCCATCGGAGCTCATGATAATAAAATCTAATCACATAGGTAGCTACATCGAGAGGTTCACTTTTTGGTTCTGATGGATTATCACCATATACTGCTAAATGTCACTGATGGATTTTGGGATCAATTAAAATTATCTTGATGATCGATGATTCTAATTGGATGAATCGAAAGAGTTCTGATCCATCAAAAGATATTTTGATGATGTCATTGATGGAGATCATGACATGTCCCATTACCATGCAAAATTGAACCTAACTAGATTATATAAACAAGAGTTTGGATCTAGATGTCATCAATTAAGCTAACCTAGTTCGATTGATTTGGATTATAACCAATTAAGTTTAAGAAAATTGTGCTAGCACACGATTGAACCTAATATTCTCCTTCTGTCATCTTTGTAGTTCATCTTGACTAAGCCAAATTAGATTTGGCTCATTCGAGAGCCTTGTATGGCTCTGTCCTAGTCTGACTAAAAGTTGTCCAAGTTAGAAAAGTCTTGTCCTAACTTAAGGCTTGTCCTAATCCATCGGATAGAAATAGGAGAATACCTACTAATTTCTGAAACTAGTTGATAAATGGTAAAAATATACTAATAAAAGTATTAAATTATAAAATAAATTAATCTATTTTTTTAAAAATTAATACTTTTATTAATCTTATGTAGGAAAGAAGGCCACCAATGTGAAGATCTTATTTTTCTGGTTTAGATGAAATAAATTTTAGGCAAAACGGACTTCAAACGAGCCCAGAATTGAATTTCAAAAAAAAAAATTGCCAATGCAACGCTGACGTCAGCATTTTTTGCGGCACACGGTGGACCAACCGGAGGTTATTTTGGGCATTTCACATCAGGAAAAGTGCTCTAATTGGCTGAAGAATGCGGTGGTCCACGTAATACCAAGCTCGCACATGGTCCATGGAGGGTAATTTGGAAATTTTGGCTGATCCAACAGATGGTTTTCACTGAAACTCGATCGAACGATCGAAATGAAGGCGCTAATGGATGGCATCCACAGCTCCCAATCGAGATCCAATGGTTGAGATTCATCCCGACGGTAAACTAAAGATTAGAAGCCTTCTTTCTATGTGATCGGATGGCCCAGATTAAATCTAAAGGTTGATCCAATGGCTGGCACTAAATCTGACTTGATCTAGGTTATTTTAAGAGATTTTTGAGTGGTTTTTGGACCGTTTGATCAACATCTAACGGCCAAAATTACCCAGATCTTAATTTGAGTTATTTTGGAAGTCTTAAACCTAGTTTTTGATGGATTTTGGGAGGAAATCTAACTCTTTATCTATAAAAACATGTTGTTGCCGTGAAAAAAAAATCAGAGAGAATCAGAGAGAGACAGAGAGAGAGATGGAGAGAAAGAGAGAGAGGGAGAAAAAGAGAGAGAGAGAAAGAGAGAGAGGGAGAAAAAGAGAGAGAGAGAAAGAGAGAGGAGAGAGGTAGAAAGAGAAGAGTGATTTGTAAGAAAATCAAAAAGGGTTTTTGATTTCTTTCGACGATCAAGACATCGATTAAGGAGCCTCTTCATCTTCGCCAAGTTCTCCACATCAAGAGCAGCAGACAATCAATTTCAGCAATCAAACAGTCTAATTTTTCTATGCTTTTTATTTTATTTGCTATTTTTGAACTTATTATTATGAACTAAATTTTCTTTTACTAAGGCTAAGGTGTAGCCACTCTTTTGATGCAATATTCAGTGTGATTTATTTTTAAATTTTATTCATGAGGAGTATATAAATCTGATCTTAATGCTTTTAGATTACTGGCCATCTTCTAATTGATCTGATGAACATAGATGTTACAGGACCAAGTACATCTATGTTAATGCTTCTTGATTATATACCTTGTATTATGAATCAAATTAGAATTCATATGCATGCGGAAATTTTAGTACGCTTTGGATGCAGCGTATTTTAATTAGAGGGTTTCACAAAACTTAATGCATTAATATTTATTTAAATTACACCTGGACCAAAGGATAATTAATAAATATTAATAGTTTTGCTATGCCTGGACCAAAGGGTAGTGAATAAATTAGGAGACTCTACCATCACATGAAATAAAATTAATCTAAAAATCTAAATATTGTATTGACTGAGTTGGTGAATCCGATTGCCTTAGTAATCCATTGCTCTTGAGTTTAAAACCCTAATAATTTACACTCTCTCTATTTAATTAAAAACTTTTAATTATTTTTTTTATTTATTTTCTTTAATTTCTTATTCTCATAAATCGATCTTCTAAATAAAGCATAGGAAAGAGCTTTTCAGTACTTATTTTTCAATCCTCTAGGGATGATACTCTACTCATTCACTTTATTACTTGATCGACTGGTGCACTTGCCATAGCTATAAATTAGCACGCATCAAGTTTTTGGCGCCATTGCCGAGGATTGTGTCTAAAATAATATTAAAATTTTTATCCTAGCTTTACTTTAAAAAAATTTATTTTTAATTTTTATTATTTAAAAAAAAAAAAAAATTTAGTGCATGACACGTACTGGACATAGTAACTTACTACCTCTAGATCCAAAAATTGAAAGAACTATTAGAAGACTACAACAAGAGAGAAACATGGCAGCTGAAGATCCTAACGACATCAATCTAGGATTGGATATGGCGACTGAAGGACAACATGAAGCTATTCGACCAGTACATCGTTCATTAAATGATTATATCACACCATCTATAGCCGATGCAGCTTCGAGCATCAGGAGACCGCCTGTACGAGCAAACAACTTTGAAATAAAATCGACGATGATCCAGATGATTCAATCAACTATCCAATTCAGTGGACACATGCATGATGATCCGAATGCCCATATTTCTAATTTTTTTGAACTTTATGATACTTTTAAAATTAATGGGGTGTCGGATGATGCTATTAGATTAAGGTTATTTCCTTTCTCTTTACGGGACAAAGCTAAAAGTTGGCTTCATTCTCTTTTTGCAGGTTCTATCATAACTTGGGATGTCCTAGTCCAAAAATTCTTAGCTAAGTACTTTCCACCTTCCAAGACTGCCAAGATGCGCAACGATATTACTTCCTTTATGCAGATGGACATGGAGACACTATATGAGGCTTGAGAGTATTTCAAAGAATTACTGAGGAGATGTCCACATCATCAACTATCCATATGGCTTCAGGTACAAACTTTCTATAATGGTTTATCTCCTACTAATCGTTCTATGATTGATGCAGCAGCAGGAGGAACCATTAATCAAAAAATAGAGGAAGAAGCTTTCGATCTGATCGATGAGATGGCATCAAATAGCTATCAATGGCAGATAGAACGTATGATGCCAAAAAGATTAGCAGCTGTGCAGGAAGTAGATTGCGTACCAACCTTACTAGCTAAAATTGCAGCCCTTAGAGTCGAAGTCAACAACTTAAAGGGAAAACAGCTATGCATTACATCTGTTATGGAGGAGGACAGAGCATTACTTGTGATCTATGTGGAGGAGGATATGATACAGGCAATTGCATGGAGACACTATGAGGCTTGGGAGCAAATAGATAATCCTTTTGCTAAAATAACTGATACAACTAATTATATTGGTAATTTTTTTAGGCCGCAACAAAACAATCCCTACTCCAACACATACAATCAAGGGTGGAGGCAGCACCCAAATTTCTCATGGAGTAATCAAAATGCAGCACAACAGCCACCCTCGGGATTCCAAGTACCTAAAAAAAAGTCCAATATGGAAGAGCTGATGGTCAAATTTATGCAAAACCAACAAAACAACTATAAAAAATTTGGAAGCCAAACTTAGATAGGACCAAACAGCAGCAATTCGAAACTTGGAGATGCAAATAGGTCAAATGGCTAAGATAATCTCCGAGAGACCTCAAGGATCCTTGCCAAGCAATACGGAGACAAATCTAAGGGAGCAAGTCAATGCTATCACCCTAAGAAGTGGTACAAAGTTGGAGGAGCCACATCAAAAGAATGAGACTGAAGAGCCAACTACAAATAAGGAACCATCAACTAAAATTCGTCAGTCACCAATACAACCAGCAGATGGATGGTCTCCAAGTATATGATTTACCGATCCAAATGTGAAGCCCTACGTGCCGCCACTACCATTCCCAGAGAGACAAATACAGCATCCAGATAAGGAATTTTCTAACTTTTTCAAAATTTTAAAAAATTTACATATTAATATTCCTTTTGTAGATGCTATTACTCAAATGCCGAGGTATGCCAAGTTTCTCAAAGAAATCTTAACAAATAAGAAAAAGCTAAAGGAGCAAGAGAGAATAAATTTGAATGAAGAATGCTCAGCAATACTTCAAAATAAATTACCACAGAAGTTAAAAGATTCAGGGAGTTTTACTATCCCTTGCATTATTGGTGATTGTAGTTTTGATAAAGTTTTATGTGATTTAGGAGCAAGCATTAATCTCATGCTTTTTTCTATTTTCAGAAAGCTGGGTCTAGGAGAACCAAAGCCTACCACTATTACTCTTCAATTAGCCGACAGATCCATTAAATATCCAAGAGGTATAGTGGAGGATGTCTTGGTAAAGGTAAACAAGTTTATTTTCCCTGTTGATTTTATTGTTCTTGATATGGAAGAAGATTATGATGTACCCCTTATTTTAGGAAGACCCTTTTTAGCTACTAGAGGAGCTTTAATAGATGTTCAACAAGGAAAATTAATTCTTAGAGTCCAAGATGAATAAGTTATTTTTAATGTTTTCAAAGATACTAAACAAACTGATGATAATCAAACTTATTTTCTAATTGATATTATTGATAATCCATTATATGAGAATTCTGTAGAAAATAGGTTTGAGACTATAAAAACAAGCAATGTCAAATTGAAAGAGGATGCAATCAAACATGAAAGTATTCCAATTGAAGTGGCACCAGATTGATCCACTTTAGAACTCAAAGAAAGTCAAGCTGAAGACTATAAATCAGAACTACTAGATAGGTTATTTCTTTTCTTTTTAGTTTTGATCATTTTTCTTTGCTTTTATTTTTCAGTAATTTATGGTTGCTCTTTTACTGCTTTGGTGTGTATTTTCAATTTTGCAGAAAAATCAATGAGAACTCAAGCAAAATTTCAAAGCTCCAAAGAATCAGACTGAACCAAATCAGGTGTATTCCTTCCTATCCTTTATTGCATCCTTTATTTTTCTTTCTCCTTTAAGACAATGTAGAATAATTAATAATAATAATAATAATAATAATAATAATAAAAATCATGTGTCAAGAAGAAAATCTTGAGCAAGATAAATTGGATAAGTGATAAAAGATAGAATTATTTGCTAATGAATGTAACGAGTTAAAGAAGTAGATTAGTTGGTCAACTTTTAGCAGCCTACTTAGGTCATTAAAAGATTATTAGCACTTCTAATTGCACATGCACACTAACAAGGCAAAGTAGGTATTGATTATAAGGCCAACTGGGGATTCAATTATCACTGAAAATTGATAATTAATATACATTCTAATCAAAGAAACTTGAATTTAAGGAAAGAGCTACCTGCCTATAAATAAAGTGCAAAAGATAGAGTATATGTGGATTGCCCAAAGCCTAGTAACTGGGTCTCTGCACCTAGGTCAAGTGTGAAAATTTACGTAAAACGGTGAAGGAAAGGCCAAGATGCTCAGCACAGTAAAAAAAGGTAAAAAAAAAAAAAAAAGAAAAGGCAGTGTGAAAGTTACCTTAATTCATGAGTATAAAATTGAGAATGTATAGAAAATTGACCAAAATAGGTGATAAGAGAAGATACTTTTATTCTTTTAATTTAATACTGAAATGCTAAAGTTAGTCATCACGAACATAAGTGCTATAGATCTTTGATGTACTCTAAGAAAGTTTTTAATTATATTGACTGAAAAATTTGCTTCTGAAGCTCAATGCTTAGTTAGCAGTATTTTCTAAACTTTTTAACCTTTAATCCTAGATTTTATCTTTATGATGGATAATCTTATTGAAACATGGTATTAAATAAAATATTGCTAAGGGACTAGTAATGACTAAGTTGGGGGGTGTGATAAGTGGTAAAAATATACTAATAAAAATATTAAATTATAAAATAAATTAATCTATTTTTTAAAAATTGATACTTTTATTAATCTTATGTAGGAAAGAAGGCCACCAATGTGAAGATCTTATTTTTCTAGTTCAGATGAAATAAATTTCAGGCAAAATGGACTTCAAACAAGCCCAGAATTAAATTTCAAAAAAAAAAAAAATCTGCCGATGCAACGCTGACGTCAGGATGATGTCAGCATTTTTTGCGCCGCACGGTGGACCAACCGGAGGGTATTTCGGGCATTTTACATCAGGAAAAGCGCTCTGATTGGCTAAAGAACGTGGCGGTCCATGCAACACTGGGCTCACGCATGGTCCATGGAGGATAATTTGGAAATTTTGGCTGATCCAATGGGCGATTTTCACTGAAACTCGATCGGATGGCCGAAACGAAGGTGCTGATGGATGGCATCCATAGCTCCCAATCGAGATCCAACGGCTAAGATTCATCCCGACAGTAAACTAAAGATCAAAAGCCTTCTTTCTATGCGATCGGATAGCCCAGATTAAATCTAAAGGTTGATCCAACAACTGGCATTAAATCTGACTTGATCTGGATTATTTTAAGGGGTTTTTGAGAGATTTTGGACCGTTTGATCAACATCTAATGGCTAGAATTATGCAGATCTTAATTTGAGTTGTTTTGGGAGTCTTAAACCTAGTTTTTGATGGATTTTGGGGGGAAATCTAACTCTTTATCTATAAAAACATGTTGTTGCCGTGAAAAAAATCAGAGAGAATTAGAGAGAGACAAAGAGAGAGATGGGGAGAAAGAGAGAGAGGGAGAAAAAGAGAGAGAGAGAAAGAGAGATGAGAGAGGTAGAAAGAGAAGAGTAATTTGTAAGAAAATCAAAAAGGGTTTTTGATTTCTTTCGACGATCAAGACATCGATTAAGGAGCCTCTTCATCTTCGCTAAGTTCTCCACATCAAGAGCAGTAGACAATCAATTTCAATAATCAAACAGTCTAATTTCTCTATACTTTTTATTTTATTCGCTATTTTTGAACTTATTATCATGAACTAAATTTTTTTTTACTAAGGCTAAGGTGTAGCCACTCTTTTGATGCAATATTTAGTATGATTTATTTTTAAATTTTATTCATGAGGAGTATATAAATCTGATCTTATTATTTTTAGATTACTGACCATCTTCTAATTGATCTGATGAACATAGATGTTATGGACTAAGTACATCTATGTTAATGCTGCTTGATTATATACCTTGTATTATGAATCAAATTAGAATTCATATGCATGCAAGAATTTTAGTACGCTTTGGACGCAGCGTATTTTAATTAGAGGGTTTCACAAAACTTAATGCATTAATATTTATTTAAATTACACCTGGACCAAAGGATAATTAATAAATATTAATAGTTTTGCTATACCTGGACCAAAGGGTAGTGAATAAATTAGGAGACTCCACCGTCACATGAAATAAAATTAATCTAAAAATCTGAATATTGTATTGACTGAGTTGGTGATTTGATTGCCTTAGTAATCCATTGCTCTTGAGTTTAAAACCCTAATAATTTACACTCTCTCTATTTAATTAAAAACTTTTAATTATTTTTTTAATTTATTTTCTTTAATTTCTTATTCTCATAAATTGATCTTCTAAATAAAGCATAGGAAAGAGCTTTTCAGTACTTATTTTCCAATCCTCTAGGGATGATACTTTACTCATTCACTTTATTACTTGATCGACTGGTGCACTTGCCATAGCTATAAATTAGCCTGCATCACTAGTTGGACAAGGTTCATCCGAGAACTATATAAAAATTTATCTTGATCTGACTAGATCTTATCTTGGCCTGATCAAGGCTTATCCTAAATTCCATAAGATTGGAACAAGACAAAGGTTGTCTTTGCCAGATTAGGGCTTGTCCTAAAATCATGAGATAAAATTTTGATAAGCCTCTCCCAAAAATTCTAGATGGATTTTTCTTGATCTGACTAGATCAGTCCTGACCTGATCAAGGCTTGTTCTAATTTGGTTAAGACTTGATATAAATCCATTAGATGGGACTTAAAAAATGCTTGTCTTAAATTCCTTAAGATTGGAACAGGACAAGGGTCAAATGTTGACCTAGTTTGTAGGAAAGAAGAGATATGGCGTGCACCCCTTAGAATTTATTTGAGGGCACAAGTCCATATGGGATTTATGTGAGGAAAAGAAGGCCATGCCCCTTATGATGTGTGCCCTTATGGATATGTATGGAGGCATCCCATTCAAATCAAGTTTGAATGAATCAAAAGTTTGAATAGTTCAAACTCTTGGGAGATAAGAGTTGTGCGCCAACTTCCTCTTATCCCAAATTATTCCATGCCATTTCTCCTTTTTTTGTATGAAAAGAATCTAAAAAAAGGGGCATGGAGATCATTGAAGAGTCCTTCTACTTGTTGGCTTTGACCTGTTCAAAGTCACATGCGAAGGGACTCTTAGTTTGGTCTATAAAAAGTCCTTTACGCAAGCTGTTGTGCATAAAAATTTCTCTACAGCGAAGCCCTACCAAAATCTCCATCTTCATGCCTTCCTCGTCTGATCCTTTTCCTCTTCTTCATGACCAAGAGTTAGGCAAAACCTACAAGCAAAGATTAAGATCCATTGGCGCGAAGATAAGCAAGAGATGATGGTGTTCGTGAGATGAACGTGCAGCCTTTAAAGTTTGATTTGAAGGCTCTATAGAAAGACACCAGATATGATCTTTGGAGATCAGATCCAGAAGGAAGAGACTTCTAGATTTAGTTCAAGTGGATACTGGTAGAGACCGAGCGTGTGCACGGCTCAATCAGAATCTCAGATCAATCATCAGATCATCGCAATGGATTAACAGTTTACTCGCTCAGGTGATAATTGTTATCACTATTTTTTTATTTTACTTTTAATTTTAGATCAATATAATGAGATCTGAGAACTCTCAGATCTAATTGAATTGAAGAAAAGTTTTAAATTATTTTTCTACAAATCTGATCCGATCAGATGCATCCTATGGTAGGAAAATTTGATTTTTCCTTCATCTGATGCCATTATTAGGATAGATCTGTCAACTGCTAAACATGGATCACCTACCTAAGATCACCTATAGGAGATATGGAACCATCTATTGCTATGAAAAAGTAGAAGAAGATAAACAAACACAACCATATACGTGGTTCGGCCCAAGTGCCTATATTTATGGGACATGCAATACTTTACTACCGAGAAAGAACAATAGAGGAGATACAATCTCAACTCACTAACCCTCTCTCTCAATCCAGAAGCACCCACCCATACAATGCTCTTATAGTAATCCCAAGAAGATCTCCCTCATAGATCTATCGATCCAGGGTCCTCGACATCCCTGGACACTTTATGATCCTCTCAGCCTCTACATCAAGTCCTAGCCTTTGTCTATAGGCAACCCTGCCATTCCAAGACACTCCAGGCTTTCTTGATGATCTTGGTGCTCCCTGAGACCTCTTGGCACTACCTAAGATTAGGTGTAGATCTCCCTAAGAAGCTCCTAGCACTCTCTACTGAGATATCCTCCTCGGCTGCTACACCGCCAAGTCTCTCTCAGCCTTCGTGCCTTCAGGAGGTGCTACTACAGCACTCTAGTGCTTCCTACCTTATCTCTACATCATCTGAGAGGTTTTTTTGAGACTCACTCTATTTCTTAGGTTGGGAGGTCTTCTTATAAGCTTTAATTATTTCAATAGCCATCCGATCAGCTCCCACATGCTCTCCTAGCTGCAAGATAGTGTAGCAGCTCCATAGACCCTATGAGTAGACCTAGTCCATGAGTTGGGACTGTAGACCTCGTGAAAAGACTTTCGCTCATATGCTCGTGCGCTATTTGCCATCGTGCTATTTGACTCTGTCGAGCTAGCTCCATCAGAAGTCGAGCTAGCTTGACAGCGTCTCACTCGAGCATTACTTTCTATCCGCTTGAGAGAGCCGGCTTGAATCCACCTTGAGTCAGCTCAATCTTATCCCAAGCTGGCTTGACTGCGTATTCGAGCTAGCCCAATTGTATGTTGACTGATCTTTCTCATGGCTCCTGAATCTCGTTCTTGGCTTATTGCGGACTGAATCTTAAGGTGCTAGATTTCAACACCTCTTTCTTGACTACTTGCATATTAGGGTTGAGCCGTCTTTGCATTTCTCGAGTTGGTTTGGCATTATCTTTAGTATAAATATGGTGCATATATATTGATGGACTAATGCCTTTTAAATCGACGATGGTCCAATCTATGGCTTTCTTATATGTTTTCAAAACATCTACTATTTGATCTTCTTGTTCAGAAGTTAGGTCAGAAGCAATGATTACTGGCAGGATTTTCTCTGATCCTAAAAATACATACTTAAGTGATTCAGGCAAAGATTTTAGTTCAAATTATGGTGGGGCCTGAATTGAAAGATGTAATGGTTCAATTTTTTCCTATGATAAGGGCTCAATTTTCATTGACCAAGATAATGTATATGATGGATGAGGTGAATCAAGCAGGACATTCACCTCCTGGTCTGGAATTTTTTTGACAAGCTTATTAAGAAGATCATTCTTAAGTAAATCTAAGAAGGAATCAAATTCAATTATCTCATCTATTTGATCGATTTCAAAGTAGTCTTCCTCCTCTTTAGTATGCTTAGAGGCATTAAAAATATTTATTCTTATCTTTTGATCCCCAAAAGAAATGTCCATAGCTCCTATCTTACGATTGATATTGGCATTGGCAGTAGCTAGGAATGGACGATCTAGAATTATGAGATTTTGGTTTAGCTCTTAGGATGGTTCCATATTGAGTATGAGAAAGTCTACTAAAAAATAACATTTATCTACTTTAACTAAAACATCCTCAATTAAATCACATGGTATTTTTATAGATTTATCAGCTAATTACAAAATAACTAATGTCTGTTTAAGTTCTTCTATCCCAAAATTTTCGTAAATCGAGGTTGGATGTAGGTTCACACTAGCTCTTAAGCCCAATAATGCTCGGTTAAAGGTTATGCCTTCTATAACACATGAAATTAATGGAGCACCAGGTTCTTTTATTTTCTAAGGCAATGGGTCTAACAGAACTGCACCTACATCCTCAGATAGCATAATTCTTTTAGTTTGTGGCTCATGCTTTTGAGTACAAAGTTCTTTGAAAAATTTAGTATAGGCCAGGACATGCTGAATTGCATCGAGGAGGGGCAAATTAATATGCACTTATTTAAATAGTTTCATTAACTCCTCGTTACATGCTTTTTGCTTTTTATGGAAAGAGCCTACTTCTAAGGCTTCAGAAAATGGGGCTTTGGATTTATATATCTCGGGTAACTCATCTATTCTCCTCTTTCCTTTATCGATCTCATTAGAACCAGTATTAGTACTAGTTTTAAACTCAGGTTCTTCTATATGGTTAGCTTCAATACTAACCTCTTCTTCTAAATTTTCTTCTTGGTTAGCATCAGTACTAGTCTCTATCACCTAATATGGGTATGGGTTCTTAAGAATTCTACCACTTCAAAGTTCAAAAATTGCTTTGGCATTCTCTAATTGAGGATTCTTAGGTGAAATGATAGGTTGATGACTAAATGCAAGTAGTTGATGGACATTGGTGGGTTATTTTTAGGATTGGCAATCGGTTGGCTTGGTAACTGACTTGGTTTTATCATCATACTAGACTCAGCTAATTATCCTATTTGAGCTTCTAGCCAAGCGATGGATTATTATTGAGATAGGATTAATTGTTGCAGTTGGCTAAATTGATTGTCGGCTAGATTGGTCTATTGAGGAGGTGTGTATGAGGGCTGATTATAATGCGGTGGCTGAGAAGGCTGACTAGGTTGACCTTTGTTATAGGCATAGTTCTGGTATTGGGGTCTATTCTGATAATTTTGCACTGATAGAGTTTGGGTTCGAGCCTGAGTCTATTATAATTTTCAAGAAAAATTAGCATGATTTCTCCAGCCTGGGTTATATGTGTTTGAAAATGGATCATTGACCGATTTGGAGTAACCTTAAGCAGCTTGAACTTGTTCTTGGATGAAGGATGGAAATTATGTATCCATGAGATATTCACTCACATTATGGGTTGGGCTTGCATTAATAGAATAAATCTTCTGATAATTGAAAGGTGGTGTGTACTGTACAGTAGATTATTGACCTAGGTTTAAGAATTGATCTAATTTTTGGGCAAGAAGATCAATTTTATTTACTAGGTTCATGTCAGCCTTAGAACTTGGTTCTGGATGTTTGATTTCATACATTCTTGTTTTTATGAGAAATTGATCTTTCATAAGAGGATAATAAAGCATGGTTAATCAAATTTTTACTTAGAATTTTAAATAAGGTATAAGCTTCATCCTCACTTTTGCTCACAAATGCACCTCCACAGGATGCATCTACCATTTGTCTGTATTGTTCTCCTAAACTTTCATAGAAAGCTTGGACAATTTGCCACTTAGATAGACCATGGTGTGGGTATTTACTAAAAAGTTTCTTAAGTCTTTCTCATGATTTGTGAATTCATTTTCCTAAAAGCTGAGCAAATCCAGTGATAGCTCGCCTCATAGTGTTGGTTCATCCTATGGGATAAAATTTCTTAAGAAATTCATGTTGCATCTCTACCCATATTTGAATTGACTTTTCTATTGTGCCAAGCCAATACTTGGCTTTGTCTTTTAATAAGAAAGGAAACAAGGTCAGTCTAAGGGCATCATTAGAAAAATTATGGATTTTTACAGTAGAGCATATTTCTAAGAATTCATTCAAATGCTTGTAAGGATCTTCATTGATGTTCTCATAGAAAGATGGGAGTATCTGGATTGTGGTCGACTTGATTTCATAATGGCTAGTAGGAATATCTAGTAATTGGATACAAGTCGATGGATTATAGGTAGAAGAAATAAAATATTCCTTCATCTATCTAGGTGGTTTTTCATTATTTTTAATCATTTGATTTTTAGGTTTTATATGAATCAGTCGTTCAATTTTGAGATTTGGTTTAACTAGGTCAGGTAATAGCGATCTTCTACCATCCATGTACTAGTACAATCCTAATGTGTAATTTATTTTTTTATAAATATTTTTTATTATTTTTTATTATTTCTTAGAGAGAAAAAAAGAGAAGAGAAAGAAGAGAGTTCTAAGGAAGATTCCTAAGGAGTTCTGAATCTAGAGACGATAGATAAGAATTAATTATATTTATATTTAATGTTAATTAGCAAATAAGTTAGACAAGTAATTCTGACTATGGGTTGTCCTAGATCTAGACAGCTCCTAACTTCTAAGGTCATCTTCAAGCCCTCCAAGTAGAGAATCAGCCAATCAACTGGTCAGATAAGTGTAAGGTTGGTGAGAGTCCTCTGTTGCTTGCCTTAAACACCAATTATGCTTGGCCAGGTAAGCTAATGGAGTCAATTATAAACCACCTTCCTTCGGATCCAATCATTCCTAAACCACATTCCTTCGACATCAGTTAATTTGACTAACCTTAATCTGATCCAACTCTTAGGATTTCTTGTCTTATTGAGCTCAAATTCCTAGGGTCGGTGTCTAATTGATTTTAATTTAAAGACTTAGAGCAATGATAGATGCTGGTTGGTTGTTTGTGGGCCAAGAAAGGATGATCAAATTTTCATCTTATCTTATTTAATTAGATTGTGCCCTTAATTTGGTTTAATATGAATATGCATAAAAAAAATTCAAGCAAGGAGTTCTATGCAATTTAAACTAGATGCATGCAACTTAATTAAATTTTGAGAAGCTTACCTTGGCTCTAGCAATCACCAAAAGAAATAAAAATAAAAATAAAACTAATATGATGCATGCTCTAAGCAATTAGGATTTCTACTCTTATCATGATATTTTTTAATTAGATTTAAGTGGATAATTTTTAATTAATTTAGAAATAAAGCAAATAATAATAAATTTTTTTTAGGATTTAGGATTGATCTCATCAAATAGGATTGAAAGTTTCCTCCTTACCCTAATCTTTTTGTTCTTTTTTTCTTCTTTTCCCTTTTTTTATCTACAAAATAAATAAAAAAAGTTAGAAAATAGTTATAAAAAGAAAAATCAAAGAGATCAGAAAATTTTTTTTATGTCGTCCTGACAAGGACGCAAAAAACTTGATAGATCACAATACCGTCATTAAAATACTATAATTATCAATTTAATTCTAACTTTTTTAAAATAATTTAAAGTACGTAGATAATAGTGAGTTGGGTCAAATCCATAGGAAGGCAGTGATTTTATTTTGAAATCTTTAATTTTTTTATGTAAAAAAAGAAAAAAAGTTTGGAATTAAAATTTAAGTCAAAAAATAAAGTTATAAAAATTAAATAATATAAAAAAATAAATTTAGTACTAAGATCTACTATTTAGATCTTAGCATCTACTTGCAAGAAATTAAAGATCAATTAAAATATAGCAGTATAATTTAAATAGTAAGAAATTAAAGAATAAAAATTAAAAGAGCAATAAACTAAATTTTATATTAAATTAAAATTTAGAATTCAAGTACAAAAATTTAAAAGAAAAGAAATAAAAATAAAAAAAAAACTCTTAATCTTTAGATCAACAGTAGCATGGAGATGGCATAAAAGTCTGGCTCTTCTTTTCAGCATTGTCTATCTCGAAGCAACCTTCAGCCAAAGCCTGACTCCCATCCTTTACTATGGCTTCTCCTGGATCAGATATCTCAACTCTGGGGTCCTAAGATCTTTTTGTAGCTGCTGGAGAGCTGGAGACTTTGTTATCAAATAGTATGGGACCAAAAAGATTGTATGGATCCATGTTTGTTAAAAAAATCAAAAGAAAATCATTGGATCTATCTTTTGTGAAGTCCTTATGTATTCTGGCCATCAGATGGTGATTCAAGGCTTCAAAAAATACCAAAAATGGACGTGTAATAGCCTAGATCAAGTTAGATTAAGTTCTACCCATTGGATCAAGTTTTGATGAAAAAAATCTAGCCATTGATCGCACATCTGGGTGTTTTAATCAAGTCGAGAGCTTCATCAACCGTTGGATCATCGTCTAAATGAAATCTGACCGTTGGATTGTGTAGTGGAGGGCTGGGAAAACCAAATCAAAATTGGAAGAAATCGTAGATGTCCGATCTTGACTAGGATCCACTGCTACCATCCGATTGCATAATTATTATAGCTGTGGACCGCATGGACTGAGTGTGCCATAGACCTCGACCAATCAGTGCCGACCTTGGCTTATGAAATTACAAAACTACCCTTATACGCCATGATGAATTTCTTGTAGACCCTTTAAGGGTCTTGGTCCGCCGTGCGGCGGCTTGGAATTGGCCGCCTTCTACTGAGCTGGTAGTTTGTGGTTGATTTTGTGGACCGGCTACTGGTTCACTGTGCATCGACAGGCTTGGTTTGGTGGGCTGTTGGGCTTGCAGGCTAGTGAGCCATCTTCTCTATTGGGCCGACTAGTTGGCTGAGCCGGGATGCGCTGGCATACTGGCTTGGCTGGGCACATTTGGACACGCCAGCTGGAGGAAGTTCACCAGCTTGGCTGGCTGAGCCGGCTAAGCTAGATTTTTATTTTTATTTTTTTTAAAACTTAATATCATATTCATTTTAAATCATTTTTTTTCAAATTTATTTTATTATGACTAAAAAATTAAGCTCTTTTTATTGATAATAATATTTTATTATTATTACTTTATTATTATTTAATTTTTAATATTTTATTATTATTATTTTAAATTTATTATTATTATTATTTTAAATTTATTATTATTATTATTATTTATTTTATTATTTATTTTATTTTTATATTATTATTATTTTATTATTTGTTTTTATTATTTTTAAAATATTAATATAAATTAATTAATAAGTTGATACTTTTATTAGCAAATTTGGGATACTTATCATTTGCCTTTTATTCTCATGACTTAAAAATAAATTATAAATATTTGCTAACATGTTGAATTGCTTTAGTTTATTTTTTTTATTTATGAGTTAACTTCTAACATAATTCAAAATTTTTTTTTATTTTAATTACTTAAAAAAAATTCTTTACACTGACACCTCATAAGCCATTTAGGAAATTAGAGACCTAATCATAAAATCTAAAAAGAGAAATAAATTGATTTAATTTAGTCTTGACTGTGTGCTAATCATGAAAATTGGACATCTTGGTTTGTTGCATCTCATCTCTATAATTAATCTTAAGGGCAATAACCCATTAATCAGATAAGGTGAGGATTTGATCATCCTTTCTTAGCTCAAAAATCATAGCTTTCATTGTGCATTAACCCAAATCTTAATTTTAAAATCAATTAGATGTTAGCCCTAAGAATTTCAAGCTCAATAGGATAAGAATGCCCTAGAGTTGGACCGAGTGTATATTGGTTAATTGCTTGGTGTCTAAGGCAAGTAGTTTAAGAAAGTGATTTTCAATTGGTTCCATTGATCTGGCCAACTCAGTGTCTAAGAAAAATGATGAGCAGAGAACCTTCCACATCTTACACTTATTTGGCTAAGTTAGTTAGTCAATCTTAGGCTTGGAGTGCTCAAAGATGGCTTTGAAAGTTAAGAGCTATCTAGATCTAGGTTAATCCTAGGATAGATAATAGAGAGTCCATACTTGTTTAATTTGATTGCAATTAATACCTAAACATTAACTAATTTCTCCCTTCTCATAGATTTAGGATTCTTAGGTTCTTCTCCTTAGATTTTTTTTCACTCTTCTCTCAGTTCACTTTAAAAAAAACTATAAAAACTAAAATTATCTATGCTTGCTCTAAGATATAATTATAAGGTGTATACTTGATTGTAGATCATTATAACTAGAAATCTAACCCTTTGATTTAGAAATAGAAAGAACCTTTAGAGCCAATAGACACAAAAATATGGACCGAAATTAGGTGAATGATCCACCTAGATAGTTGAAGGAGTACTTTGCTTCTTCCATATATACCTACTCTCCTTGTATTTAAGTGCCCCCTATAGAGGCCACCCAATATGAAATTAAGTCTAGTATAATCCAAATGTTATCCTCAATTTATGGACTTAGTAATGAGGATTCGTATAAACATCTTGAAGAATTTCTTGAGATATGCTCAATCGTCAAGATTCACAACTTCTCTGATAATGCCCTTAGGTTGAAATTATTCTCTTTTCCACTTAACGACAAAACCAAATACTAGCTACATACTTTGGATTCCATGACTACATCAACCTGGGACCAGCTCCAAGAAAAGTTTCTCAAGAAATATTTTTTCATAGAAAAAACTAATCAAATAAGAAAAGTCATAACTTATTTTTTCTAATTAGATGGAGAAATATTCCATAAAATATGAAAGATGTTAAAGGACTTTATTAGAAAATGTCCCCACCATGCTGTACCCAAGTGGTAGTTAATCCAATGTTTTTATGATGGACTATCTAAAAGATATCGATAAATGGTCGATGCATCATATGGTGGAACATTCATGCTAAAAGGTGAGGAAGAGGCATGGCAACTGTTTGAAATTTTAAGTAAAAATTCATTATATCATATGTCTGTCTCTATTAAAGATAAACCCATGCTAAACCCAAAGAGAGATAAAATATATGAAGTAGGAAACTCCATAGATATCCATCATAAGGTAGATGAATTGTCCCAAAAGTTAGATCGATTATTAAGTATAGGACATTCCCCTTCTTCATCCTATCAGATGCAAGATATATGTGCATTATGTTCGACCCCACTCACTATGTCAGTGAGTGTCCAGTTGCATCATTATTTTTTGAATATGTACAAGAGCAAGTCCATTAAGCCCAAACTACTCATTGACCAGGGAACAATCCCTATTCTAATATGTATAATCTAGAATAGAGAAACCATCCGAATTTCTCATAGAAACCACAACTAGTGGTTCCTCTGGTGCAACAAAGATCAGGATACCCAGATGCGACTTATAGGCATCTACCCTAGTCACAATATCAGAACCCTCTTCAACCCACCTAGAGTACTCATAGTGCGGCTTTCGAAGAAAAGATGCTATAAGCACTTAAAGGACTAAAAATGAATACCCAACTCCTTCACTCCCATACACAATCAACAGCAAAGCTAGAGATCCAAATAGATAAGCCAGCAATAGCTTTTAGTAGGAGGAAAAAAGGTAAATTACCTAGTCAGCGCATCAATAACCCAAAAGGATAGTACATGGCTGAAAGCTTCATTAGTCCTCAAACTTTTTTCGAACATGCTAAATTGATTATGACCCTTAGAAGAGGAAAAACCTTAAATCAACCTGAAGTAACCCGACAATAAGAGCAACCAATTCCAACCACGTGAGAAATTAAAAAAGAAACCTAAAGAGAGGAAAGAACCTGTTAATCCAGCACCTACACCTAAGGCTCCATTTCTCAATGCTTTAGAATCCTCTCTACCTCTTGATAAGAAGGGTATAAAAATGAATAAAATGCTAGAACTATTTAAACAAGTCCAGATAAATTTACCCCTTCTCGATGCTATTAAGCAAGTCCGAACCTATGCCAAATTTCTAAAAGACCTATGTACATAGAAATGAAAATCTAAGGCATAGATATCAAGAAAAGTCCACCTAACTAAGTAGGCCAGCTCAGTTTTTTAGTAAATTGCCCCACCCAAACTAAAAGATCTAGGTACCCTAATTTTTTCTTGTGTCATAGGGGACATCATGATTAAGAAGGCATTATTAGATTTGGATGCAAGTATCAACCTTCTTCCGAGCTCTATATATGATTTATTTGAATTTGGATAGTTAAAATCCATGACGGTGACCTTATAACTAGCAAATCGATCCATTAATGTACCCTGTGGAATGCTGGAAGATGTGTTGGTGAAAGTATATGAATTATACTTTCCTATTGACTTTCTTGTGTTGGATATGGAATCTAGCAGCAACCCCAGCCAAATATCAATCATCCTAGGTAGACCCTTTTTAGTAACTACTAATGCTTATATAAATTGTAGGACTGGGGTTATGGATGTATCTTTTGGAAACAAGAAGTTGAGGTTGAATATTTTCAATGCATCTCAGGAACCACCTATGTACGACCATAACGAGATCAACTTGTTAGAGAAAGTTATAGAAGATAAAGCCTCTACCTTGCTTAACTCAAATCCTTTACAGGCATACCTAACACATTTTAGAGTGGATAATTTTGATATTAATGGATACACTGAAGAAGTACATGCTTTGCTAGAACCTCCCAATATTAGCACCACTCTCCCATGGACTATAAAGTATGAGCACTTACCAACTCTATCAAGCCCTCTAGTACCATCCTTAAAAGCACCACCTATCCTAGAGCTAAAGTCTCTTCCTACCATGCTGAAATATTCAATTCTTGGACCCAATGATACCCTTCCAGTGATCATTGCATTTGACCTAACCATTGATCAGGAAGACAAACTTACAGGGGGTGCTCAAAGAGCACAAAGAGGCTATAGGATGGTTGATTTCCGATTTGAAGGATATAGATCCTTCTATTTGCATGCATCACATTCATTGTGAAGTTGAGGCAAAACCACATAGGGACATGCAACAAAGATTGAATCCGAATATGTAGAAAGTCATGAAAAAGAAAGTGGTAAAATGGCTAGATGCTGGTATTATCTACCCGATTTCGAATAGCCAATGGGTTAGTCCAACCCAGGTAGTATCCAAGAAGTTAGGTATTACCGTAGTAGAGAATGATGAGGGTAAGTTAATTCTTACTCGTACAACAACTGGTTGGTGTATATGTGTAGACTGCCGAAAGCTGAATGCCGTTACTAGAAAAGATCATTTTCCTTTGTCTTTTATTGACCAAATTTTAAAATGACGAGCAAGACAAAGTTTCTTCTATTTTTTAGATGGATATTCAAGATATAATCAGGTTCCAATATTCCCTGCTGATCAAGAAAAGATCACCTTCACGTGTCCATATGGAACAATTGCATTCAGACATATGCCATTTGGTCTCTACAATGTACCAGCCACTTTTCAATGATACATTTTGGCCATCTTTTCTGATATGGTCAATAAATTCCTAGAGGTCTTCATGAATGACTTTTCAGTATTTGGTTCTACCTTTAATGACTATCTTCAGAACCTAGCCAAGGTTCTTCAATGATGTGTAGAGACAAATTTGGTTTTAAGTTGGGAGAAGAGCTATTTTATAGTTCATGAGGGAATCGTGCTCGAACATATTGTATCCAAATGAGGGATCGAAGTAGATAGAGCAAAGGTTGAAGTAATCTTAAAATTTCCTCCCCTAACCTTGGTTAAACAAGTGTGATCCTTTCTAGGCCATGCAGGTTTCTATAGGCGCTTCATTAAGGATTTTAGCAAAATATCACGATCCTTATGCAACTTGCTTGCCAAGGAAAATTCTTTCAATTTTAATAAGGATTGCCTGACTGATTACAATAAACTCAGAACTGCCTTAACCATGGCACCAATCATAAAACCTTCGAATTGGACCCTACCATTTGAAATTATGTGTGATGCTTCTGATTATGCTGTAGGGGCAGTTCTTAGGCAAAGGTTTAATCGGGAACCGTCTGAAATTTATTATACAAGTAAAACTCTTTCAGATGCTCAATTGAATTATACCATGATTGAAAAAGAGTTGCTCATATTGTGTTTGCCCTAGATAAATTTAGATCATATCTTTTGGGCTCCAAGGTCCTAGCATACTCTGATCATGTAACGCTGAAATATTTGCTATTCAAAAAGGATACAAAACTTAGGCTGATTAGATAGATCCTTCTATTACAAGAATTCAATTTAGAAATTTTAGACAAAAGGTTTCGAGAACTTGGTAGTAGATCACATTTCTAGGATCCTGGTAGAACACAACAGAGAAACGATCAGAGATAGATTCCTAGACAAATAACTCTTTTTAATCTCTTCCACTAGTCTTCCCTGGTTCGCTCATATAGTCAATTACTTGGCAGTGGGACAAATTCCATCTCACTGGATCCAACAAGAGAAAAATAGATTTTTCTTTCAAGTAAAGTACTATTTTTGGGAAGAACCAAAGTTGTTCAAATATTGCCCAGATCAAGTAATCCTACGTTGTGTCACCGAGTGTGAAGTCCAAAGTATTCTTACCTTCTACCACTTACTAGCATGTGGGGGACATTTTAGTGGAAGAAAATCTATAGCAAAGATGTTGCAAAGTGAACTTTATTAGCCGATACTATTCAAAGATGCACATGAATTTGATCGTAATTGCCTGCGATGCCAGCAAACAGAAAATATTTTGAGAAAAGATATGATGCCCCTATCCCCTATTCTTATAGTAGAAATTTTTGATGTTTGGAGAATTGATTTCATGGGATCCTTTCCTTCCTCATTTGGATTCGAGTATATTTTGGTAGCAGTGGACTATGTATTGAAATCGATAGAGGTTATGGCAACACAAATCAATGATCATAAAGTTATGATCAAGTTCATTCAGCATAACATCTTTAGTCGATTTGGATGCTTAAGAGCCATAATTAGCAATGGGGGTACATATTTTACGAATAGGCACTTTGAGATGCTAATGAAAAAATATGGAATAACCGATAAAGTTGCTACACCTTATCACCTCCAGACAAGTGGCCAAGTTGAAGTCTTCAATAAGGAGATAAACATATTCATGAAAAAATGATAAAGCTTGATAGAAAAGACATGTCAGCAAGCTTGGATGATGCATTATGGGCTTACCATACTGCTTTTAAAACATCCATTGGAATGTCTCCTTATCAACTTGTATTTGGTAAAGCTCGTCATCTACTGGTGGAATTGGAACATCATGCATTTTGGGCCATACGGCAATTTATCTTTGACATGAAAAATGCAGGTTCCAATAGGAGACTTCAACTAAATAAACTTGAAGAGCTACACAATGAAGCGTATGAGAGTGCTAGAATTTATAAGGCTTGAACTAAAGCGTACCATGACAAATTCATCGCATGAAAAATGTTCGAGCCTAATCAAAAAGTTTGGCTCTTCAATTCTAGATTGCAACTTTTTCTTGGTAAACTTTGTTCACGTTGGGATGGACCCTTCGTTGTAACTCAAAGTATTTCCCTATGAAGCCATAGAACTCAGAGGTCCTAAATAGGAGAACACCTTTAAAGTAAATGATCAGCAATTGAAACCTTATATAGATGAAATGAGCGATGGGAAATTAATTAAATCTATTGATCTAGCGGATCCAGTACCGCCATGATACTCAATTCAATTAGGCTGAAGACTTTAAACTTAGTGCTCCTGGGAGGCAACCCACTTTATGCATTTCTTTCTATTATCTAGCTTCTTTTATTTTCATAGGAAAACTCAAGAAGGGCAATCAACCAAGTTGGGGGGTGCATCTCATCTAAGGCCCAGATGGAGTCAAG
>QRFJ01001428.1:50029-98663 GCA_006176705.1 Cocos nucifera
TTACTATTTTCTGATATTATAAGTGTTATAATAACATCTGATAAATAGCAAATAAAAATTATTTAATTTTAAATATCATATGAGATATGATAGATGCATGACTAGACTAGTTGTAGAATAGTTCTACATAATTGTCTAGATTAGAATTTATTTTGATTAGATCAATTTAAATCTAATTTTTTAGATTATTATGTGATAATTTAGATCTGAAAACATGCATGATTTGATACATGAGATGTATGCAAAATATGCCTTGATTAGATCTAAATTTGTATATGAGATATATGATATAGATCTATAACTGTTTTGTAGATTTACATGTTCCTGATTAAGGCGTTCCTCTTGGCCGTCCGGTCATAAGAACGAAGAAGGGTTTAAAGGCCCTCTCTTCCCATTCGATGGGGTGTTCTTATGATGTGTAGGGGTGCTGCGTGTTCGTCCTTAATCAGAAACCCAAAACTTACTTTCTGCAAAACCCTAGATCCTGAAACCCTAGGATTTATTGTGCATATTTTGTTTATGAACCCTAACTTAATTAAGAATTAAGTTTATGGAATATTAATTAGGTCTAAAATTGAGAATTTCAGATCTAAGACATATTCATAATACTGGGTTCGGGCTTGGGTAGCTCAATTAGGTCTAAGCGGTTGATCAAACCGAATCAAGAGTTGGTTAGATGGGATCAACAATGCTTAAATTGACCAGCCTAATAGGATTAAGTCTGGGTCAAGATCGAGTCACGATCAAGCAAGACCTAATTAGGCTCAGAGGTTAGAGTCTGGATTGTAGGCTAACCCAATTGGTTCTGACTCAACAATTTGGTGTCTAAGGTAAGTTTGGCACAGACGACCGACTGGTTTTTAATTGGAAGCTACTCGACCTGAATGCGTTCTTGTGCGAGTTAACGGCATATTCCTTCCACCGGTCTCACTTACCTGGCCATATCTGTTGACACAGTTCTGATCTGAGGTGGTCAATAATCCGAGCTGAACCCATGCCACTAGGTTAGTCATAATTGTTATGACTAAGCCAAGTCTAGTTTAATGAGACCTGAATCAATTCTCCCTAAGAAAAGATTAAGTCCGAGGTCTTCCACCATTGTAGATGTGCGGGCCCTTCCCGGGGTTGATTGTTCTCGGCTGGATACAGTGGCTCAGTTGCACCGGGAAGACGCAACCATGTCTATTAGGCATTGGATGCTATGGGCTGGAGGATGAGTTGGGCTCAATATTCCGGATACGGTGAGAGACCCAATTAGGAACCCAGTCTATGCAAATGGTGGGTCTGACTTAACTAAGGAGTGGATCAATATTCCGGATACGGTGAGATTCATGAATTAGAGACCAAGTTTGGGTGCACCATGATTAGAGAATCATTGAACAAGAGTTGTTCACTCATTGGCTAACCCATCACCAATAACTGTTAGGTGAGGTGATGAGTCAGTTGGTGAGACCGCACCACCCACTAGAAATCATCAATCGCGGAGATTTTCGCATCTCTACAGAGGGAGTGTAGGGATCCGAGAAAATAGTGGGAGCTAATTTGTTTAAAAATAAAATCCCTAAACAAATTGGTCAAGTCAAAATTACAGTATCTAACTAGAATCTTTGACTCTCTACAGGAAAATGTCTGCGTCCAACCCACTGGCACGTATCCTAGACACACATAGACTGACTGGACCCAATTATAAAGATTGGCTCAGGAACTACAAAATTGTTTTGGGTTCAGAGAAGTTAACACATGTTTTGGACCAGGACCCTCCCACCTTACCAGCTCGTCCATCCACTGAACAGAGAGCGTCTCTGGAAAAATGGATTGACGAAGATAATAAGGCCAGATACTTACATGTTGGGCTCGATGTCTGATGAGCTCCAGCGCCAACATGAAGATATCGGGACTGCTCGCCAAATGTTGGCTCACCTGCAGGAGATGTTTGGTGAACAGAGTCGCGCAGCCAAATATCAAGTCACGAAATGACTTTTTAAGGCTAAGATGCGTGATGGGCAGTCAGTCCAAGATCACTGTCTGACAATGATCAAGGACATGGAAGAGCTTGAGAAGCTCGGTGTGAAGTTGGACTTGGACCTGCAGAACGATATTATTCTGCAATCCTTGACTGATGCATATGGGCAATTCATCATGAATTACCACATGCATAAACTTCAAAATTCCTTGGCCGAGTTGAATGAATATGCTGGTTACCGCTGAGCTTTCTATGAAAGGTTCTAAAGGCTCAGTTCTTGCTATGGAACGGACTTCTTCCAAAAGAAAGTCTTATGGAAAGAAAAAGAAGTCTGTGAAAAAGCAAAAGGTGGAAGGATCAAAGAAGAAGAAGGCAGAACCGAAGAAGAAAGGTCCGATGGCAAAGGAAAGTGTTTCCATTGCAACAGCGACGGCCATTGGAAGCGGAACTGCCCTACTTACCTGGCCACCCTGAAGAACAAGAAGGAAGGTCCTTCTGGAGGTATGCTCGTTATTGAGTCTAACCTTACGGTTTCTTCTGCATCCAGTTGGGTGCTTGACTCTGGTTCTAGTGCTCATCTGTGCACTTCTATGCAGGGTCTTGAGGATAGCAGGAGGCTGAGGGATGGAGACATGATCCTACGCATCGGTAATGGAGCAAGAGTTGCTGCAGTAGCCGTGGGAACATACCCTCTTCGATTACCATCTGGTTTAGACTTAGTTTTAAAAGACTGTTATTATGTGCCTGCAGCTAGCAGGAATTTGATTTCTGTTTCATGCTTAGCACAAGAAGGTTATGTGATCACCTTCTTTAAGGACCATTGTAACATTCTTTATGAAAGAAATAAAATTGCAAATGGTTTCCTTATTAATGGTCTTTATCAGCTACATATTGATGTACCTGTTCTAACTATCGAGCAAAACGTGAATGCCAAACGACCTAGGGATAGTCCAAACGACAGATATCTATGGCACCTGAGATTAGGTCATATAGCAGAAGATAGGATCAACAAATTGGAGAAAAATGGGCTATTGAGTCCATTGACTTTTGAGTCATATCCAACTTGTGAATCTTGTCTTCAAGGCAAAATGACTAAACTCCCTTTTGTTGGACATGGGGAGAGGGCCACAGATCTCCTTGCCCTAGTACATACTGATGTGTGCGGCCCATTTGATGTGCCGGCTAGAGGCAATTTTGTCTACTTCATTACCTTTACCGATGATCTGTCTAGGTATGGGTATGTGTATCTTATGAGACACAAGTCTGAAGCTTTTGAAAAGTTCAAAGAATTCAGACATGAAGTAGAAAAACAAACTGGAAAAACCCATTAAGGTTCTTCGATCAGATCGAGGAGGTGAATACCTTAGCCGGGAATTCCTAGACTATCTTAAGGAAAATGGCATAGTCTCTCAATGGACTCCACCAGGAACACCTCAACTCAACGGGGTTTCAGAATGGAGAAATCGGACTCTATTGGATATGGTTCGATCCATGATGAGCTTCACAGACCTCCCTGATTTTCTTTGGGGACACTTCATTGTTAACTTCAATCTATCTACTGAATAGGGTTCCCTCTAAAACCGTTCCTACCACACCGTATGAGATATGGCACGGTAAGAAACCAAGTCTGAGTCATCTCAGAATTTGGGGTTGTCCGGCTCATGTCAAAAGACAACAAGCGGACAAGTTAGAGTTTAGGTCCTTTAGAGCTCGATTCATAGGATATCCTAAAGAGTCATTAGGATACTATTTCTACATTCCAGAAGACCACAATGTGATTGTGAGTCGACATGCCATCTTTCTTGAAAAATAGTTTATTCAAGATAGCGGCATTGGAAAGCAGATTAAGCTTGATGAGAAAGTCTCACAAGCAGAACGAGCTAAGGACCAAGTTGGAACCAAATCAGGTTGAGCCAATAAGAACACTACCTCCTCCACCTCGTAGATCGGAAAGAGTTTCCCATCCCCCTGAAAGATACTTAGGTATTATTTCAGAGGATGTAGAGGAAATGTTCCTCATAGGTAATGGTGCTCATGGTGATGATCCCAAAACCTACAACGAGGCGATATCAGATATCGACTCCGAGAAATGGCTAGAGGCAATGCAGTCAGAAATTGACTCGATGCACTCAAACCAAGTCTGGACCTTGGTAGATCCACCAGAAGGTATAGTACCTATTGGGTGTAAATGGATCTTCAAGAGAAAGATTGGTGCAGATGGGAATGTGGAGACATTCAAGGCTAGACTGGTGGCAAAAGGTTATAGTCAACGCGAAGGCATTGACTATCAGGATACCTTTTCCCCAGTAGCTATGCTAAAATCCATCCGCACATTGCTTGCTGTTGCAGCCTATTTCGATTATGAAATATGGCAAATGGACGTGAAAACGGCATTCCTAAATGGATATCTTGAGGAAGATATCTATATGGAACAGCCGCTAGGTTTCACATCCAGTGATACTGATCACAAGGTTTGCAAGCTGCAAAGGTCCATATATGGACTTAAGCAAGCATCTCGGAGCTGGAACACTCGTTTCAATGATGTGATCAAAAAGTTTGGTTTCATCAAAAATGAAGAGGAACCATGTGTTTTCAAAAGGGTCAGTGGGAGCGCTGTTGTCTTCCTCGTATTGTACGTGGATGACATCCTCCTTATTGGGAATGATATTCCCATGTTGACATCAGTCAAGATGTGGTTGTCCAAGGAATTCTCCATGAAAGACCTAGGTGAAGCATCCTTTATTCTAGGAATTAAGGTCTATAGGGATAGACCGAATAGGATGCTAGGACTTTCACAGAAGATGTACATAGAGGAAGTACTAAAGAGGTTTAGTATGGAAAACTCTAAGAGGGGATTAATACCCTTCAGACATGGTATTCATCTTTCCAAGAAGATGTGCCCCAGCACACCTGAGGAAATAGAACGCATGAGCAAGATCCCTTATGCTTCTGCAATAGGGAGCCTCATGTATGCCATGCTATGTACACGACCTGATATAGCCCATGCTGTGAGTGTCACAAGCAGATATCAGTCAAATCCAGGTGAAGAACACTGGACTTCTGTGAAATGTATCCTTAAGTACTTGAGAAGAACTAAGGATATGATGTTGGTCTTTGGTAATGGAGAACTCCAAGTTCCAGGGATACACAGACTCGGACTTTCATGTCCGATATAGATGATCGAAAGTCGACATCTGGAAGTCTGTTTGTGTGCAATGGTGGAGCTGTCAGCTGGAAGAGTTCCAAGCAAACTGTGATAGCAGATTCCACCATGGAAGCAGAATATATAGCTGCATCAGAGGCTGCAAAGGAAGCATTCTGGTACAAGAAGTTTGCTGCAGAAATTGGAGTAATGCCATCAGATGCCATTCCTCTTTACTGCGACAACAATGGCGCCATAGCCCTTGCTAAGGAGCCGAGGTCTCACCAGAAATCCAAGCACATTGAGCGGCGATATCCATCCTCATCCGCGATTACCTTGAGAAAGGGTTACGTTGAGGTCAAGAGAGTCAACTCCGCAGATAATGTGGCAGACCCACTTACAAAGCCGTTGGGCCAGCAGAAGATCGAAGCCCACCTTGAGAAGATGGGACTTAGACTTGTAGCCAATTGGCTTTAGGACAAGTGGGAGATTGTTAGATATATGTGCCCTAGAAGCCAGAATTGGCTGACACTTGTAATACACTTCTAGGGGCAAAATTATAATTTTGACTATAAATCAATAAAATGGGTTATTTTCTATCACATATGTGTATTTAGTGTCTGTGATACATCCTTTGAGTTAATGGTAATGATAATTCATATTTTCAAGAGTTGAAAATTTAAGACATGAATAATCATTATTAACTCATAAAATGCTCCCGACCATAGGATCATCACGAGGATGGTGATTGATCCGGAAGGTTGGTGTACAATCGCTTCTCTTTAGTAGATGAGTCTTGAGTCTACGGTGTGGAGACACCGGAGCGAGAGTACAGGTACTCGTTAGAGAACGAGGGCACTGAGCGTGACCACCTCGAGTAGTCATTAGGGAGTCTACCTTCTCGTCAATGACTGACTCGATGCTGCAGTAGTGTGTCTGGTTCTTTGACCTGAGATGCATCGGCAGTTCACCTTGAGGGTGTTATAGTTTGACTACACCATTACTCGGTCTCCTAGCCATATGGAACCCTGAGGTGTATGTTGGCTATAGCATGTTCATTGTAGGAACTGGATTGCATCAAGATGGAATCTATCTACCTCGGTGGTAGAGGAGTAGCCCTATGATGATCATGAGAATCAAGTCCAGAAATCCATGGCCATGGTAGAGTGAAATAATAGAAAGAGTTTCTATTTAGATTTTCACATTGGACTCGAATCGAATGATTACATCATATGACAGAGACTAGGGTTTGACGAGTTCACCTTAACCCTAATCTGATCGGGGCTCAAGATAGAAGAACTTAATCACACAGGTAGCTGCACCAAGAGGTTCGCATTCAGCTCTGATGGGTTGCCACCATATACTGCTAGGTGTCACTGGTGGATTTTGGGAGCAATTAGAATGATTTAGATGATCGATCATTCTAGCTGTTCGAATCAGAAGAGTTCTGATCCATCGAAAGGAGTTTCGATGATGTCGATGATAGAGATCATGACATATCCCATTACCATACAGAACTGAACCTAACTGGGTCACACAAACAAGGGTTTGAATCTGGTGATCATCAATTGAACTGATCTAGTTCAATTGATCTGAATGAGATTCAATTAGGTTCAAGGAAATCGTGCTAGCACTCGATTGAACCTAACGTTCTTCTTTTGCTATCATAAATAAGTTGTCCTGTCTGAGCCAAAGGAGTTTGTGCTCAATCAGAGGCCTTCATATGGTCTGACTGGAGGTTGTCCAAGTCAGAAAAGGTTGTCTTATTTGTAAGACACTTACCTGCCATTTTTGGTCACCTGCCATTTCTTGTTCTTTGACTTTGGTCAAAAGTCTACCTTTGACTGGTCAAACGTTGACCATTGACACTTTGACTTTTGACCACATGTCATGCACCTATTGGAGAGCTGGTGGGGGCCTGTCCCCCTGCCAGAACCTGGCAAGGAGAAGGGCGCACGCCACCCTAGGCGTGTGCCCAAGTTGGAGGCGCCTAGGAGTCCTTGTTGGACAAGGACTCCATCTCCTTTTTGGATTCCAATTAGAGTTCTTCTAAGAACCAACTTTGACTGGTCTTAGGCGCCCTCTAAGGAGGAATCCAGGGGACTCTATTCCCACCAATCAGATTTAGATCTGATTTCACAAAGGGTTGTGATTGGTTGGGAAGAAGAGGAGTTGGATCACAGCTAGTCTATAAATAAGACCCTGTATCCAACTCAGATTGTATGAGATAATGAGATATGATGAGATCATAGTTTCTCCATGCCCCAAGGCTGCCTCTCCCCTCCTTCTCCATGCCATAGTCTCTTCTCCCCTTGCTCTCCACGTCCAAAAGGAGTTTTGGACCTTGGTTGGTGCGATTCAGATCAAAGAAAGGCGATCAAAATAAGAAGGCTGCGCTGCTGCAAAGGACGACTGCTCATCTTCAAAAGAGTTTTGAAGATCCTCCAGATCAGATCCAGATCTGATTTTTGGAGGTGTGATAGAGAAGAAGAGGATCTCCAGATCCAACCCGAGTGGATACCGGTAGAGGCCAGGCGCTTGCGTGGCTAAGATCCAGAACCTTCCGCTGCAATCAGGATCATCTACAGGGTAATAGGATTACCCAAATCAGGTAAATTGAATTTGATTTAATTTATCTTGTTTTATTTTATTTATTAAAATAATAAGAATCAGATCTGAAACATATCAAGATCTGATTGAGATCAAGAGAAAATTTTTGAAATATATCTCTTGATCTAATCAGATCTGGACGAACCTGGACCGGGAAATCAGGATTTTCCTTCAGACCCTTAGGTCATCCCCTTTTGAAATGGGTCACTTGGCATGTTGTTTTTGTATGGCCTCACAAAAGGATCGACTCATGGATTGACCCCTAGTGAAAGGGTTGACTTCTGAATCGACCTCTGTTGCATAGAAATTAAATAGAAAGCTAAATTTTTGAGTGTTATCCAAGTGCTAATACCTGAGAAAAAGTGTCGACACCTAAGAAAAAGTATCGACAAATAAGAAAAAGTATCGACACCTAAGTAAAATGTGTCGATCCAAAATCATAAGGTGTCAACCCCATATCAAAAAGTATTGATCCCTGTAGAAAAAATATCGACCCCAAGCAAGGGACAGGCCTAACAACTAATTTTTTGCAACTTTTTAAACGGCCATTTCTCCACTTCAATGGCTAGTTCAAGGCTTCTAACAGCTAGAACTGATTCTCCAACCTTCACCAAGAATATAAAAGGCTAAAAAAATATTTGAAAAATAAGATTAAGGGATTTTAAAGTAAAATCATTTTGGATTTAAATGGTTTTCATTGCACATTAAAAAGAGAGAAAAAAGAGAGGAACTAAGCTTTGATTTCTGAGGGCATTCAAGAGTTATCTTCCACAACATCTCAAGCAACCTCTCAACATCATTTGAAGAGAAGTGAAGCTTCAAAAGAGCACATATTCAGCCACTTCTTCAAGCTTCAGAAGAGTTCTTTTTTGTTTTTATTTTTATGCTGAAATTTTGTATTAGTATCTTTGTTCTGTAAAAATTTTTTTGGGAGAAAAAACTTAGGATATAGGCTAGTCCAAACTGATAATTGGATAATGTAAAGGTTGTGGTTGATGCTCCTAGGTTAAAATTAACTGGATTGATAGTGAACCTAAAAAAACTATCGGTGTATGGTTATGGTTGGTGAGCCTGGCAAAATTAACTAAATTTGTTTTTGATCTTGGGTTAAAACAAATATACTATAATCTAAGAATTATAGTAAAATTTTCAAGAAGAGCTTGGAGAGTGAACGTAGGTGCAGGATTGCACCAAACTACTATAAAATTCTTATGTGTTTATATTATACTTTTGCTTTTCTTGCTTTCGTTACTTGCTTTACATATTTGTGTTATCTAGTTGATTTTAATTTCACTACTACATTGCACATCCACCATAAATACTCAAGTACTATTAATTAGAAGCACATATTTACTTAAAGTTTAATGTGGCTAAAATTTTAAAAGAATCCAATTCATCCTCCATCTTGTATTGTTAACTCTGGGCAACAAGTGGTATCAAAGCAGGTGCTCTATTATTAATTTTTGACCTAACCATCAAGAGCCAAAGATCTTAGCAATCCAAAATGAAATTTTTTTTTTTAATGATGGACATTCTATAGATAGACCCTCATTGTTTGATGGCTAAAATTTTACTTATTGGAAAGCTAGGATAAAACTCTTTATACAAGCACATGACTATAATTTATGGAAGATTATTGTCAATGGCCTCCACACACACAATGCATTGATTGTTAATAAAGAAATAATCTAACTAAATGCTAAGACCATGAATATGCTTTATTGCTTTTTGGACTTAAATGTGTTTGATGAAATTCTTTCGTGTATTTCAGTGAATCAAATATGGAAGAAATTAGAAATAACTTATGAGATAGCAAATCAAAAAGAAGAATCAAGGTGTCCTCTAAACTTATGTTAGATATATGTGCCCTAGAAGCCAGAATTGGCTGACACTTGTAATACACTTCTAGGGGCAAAATTGTAATTTTGACTAAAATCAATAAATGGGTTATTTTCTATCACATATGTGTATTTAGTGTCTGTGATACATCCTTTGAGTTAATGGTAATGATAATTCATATTTTCAAGAGTTGAAAATTTAAGACATGAATAATCATTATTAACTCATAAATTGCTCCTGACCATAGGATCATCACGAGGATGGTGATTGATCCGGAAGGTTGGTGTACAATCGCTTCTCTTTAGTAGATGAGTCTTGAGTCTACGGTGTGGAGACACCGGAGCGAGAGTACAGGTACTCGTTAGAGAACGAGGGCACTGAGCGTGACCACCTCGAGTAGTCATTAGGGAGTCTACCTTCTCGTCAATGACTGACTCGATGCTGCAGTAGTGTGTCTGGTTCTTTGACCTGAGATGCATCGGCAGTTCACCTTGAGGGTGTTATAGTTTGACTACACCATTACTCGGTCTCCTAGCCATATGGAACCCTGAGGTGTATGTTGGCTATGACATGTTCATTGTAGGAACTGGATTGCATCAAGATGGAATCTATCTACCTCGGTGGTAGAGGAGTAGCCCTATGATGATCATGAGAATCAAGTCCAGAAATCCATGGCCATGGTAGAGTGAAATAATAGAAAGAGTTTCTATTTAGATTTTCACATTGGACTCGAATCGAATGATTACATCATATGACAGAGACTAGGGTTTGACGAGTTCACCTTAACCCTAATCTGATCGGGGCTCAAGATAGAAGAACTGAATCACACAGGTAGCTGCACCAAGAGGTTCGCACATTCAGCTCTGATGGGTTGCCACCATATACTGCTAGGTGTCACTGGTGGATTTTGGGAGCAATTAGAATGATTTAGATGATCGATCATTCTAGCTGTTCGAATCAGAAGAGTTCTGATCCATCGAAAGGAGTTTCGATGATGTCGATGATAGAGATCATGACATATCCCATTACCATACAGAACTGAACCTAACTGGGTCACACAAACAAGGGTTTGAATCTGGTGATCATCAATTGAACTGATCTAGTTCAATTGATCTGAATGAGATTCAATTAGGTTCAAGGAAATCGTGCTAGCACTCGATTGAACCTAACGTTCTTCTTTTGCTATCATAAATAAGTTGTCCTGTCTGAGCCAAAGGAGTTTGTGCTCAAACAGAGGCCTTCATATGGTCTGACAGGAGGTTGTCCAAGTCAGAAAAGGTTGTCTTATTTGTAAGACACTACCTGCCATTTTTGGTCACCTGCCATTTCTTGTTCTTTGACTTTGGTCAAAAGTCTACCTTTGACTGGTCAAACGTTGACCATTGACACTTTGACTTTTGACCACATGTCATGCACCTATTGGAGAGCTGGTGGGGGCCTGTCCCCCTGCCAGAACCTGGCAAGGAGAAGGGCGCACGCCACCCTAGGCGTGTGCCCAAGTTGGAGGCGCCTAGGAGTCCTTGTTGGACAAGGACTCCATCTCCTTTTTGGATTCCAATTAGAGTTCTTCTAAGAACCAACTTTGACTGGTCTTAGGCACCCTCTAAGGAGGAATCCAGGGGACTCTATTCCCACCAATCAGATTTAGATCTGATTTCACAAAGGGTTGTGATTGGTTGGGAAGAAGAGGAGTTGGATCACAGCTAGTCTATAAATAAGACCCTGTATCCAACTCAGATTGTATGAGATAAAGAGATATGATGAGATCATAGTTTCTCCATGCCCCAAGGCTGCCTCTCCCCTCCTTCTCCATGCCATAGTCTCTTCTCCCCTTGCTCTCCACGTCCAAAAGGAGTTTTGGACCTTGGTTGGTGCGATTCAGATCAAAGAAAGGCGATCAAAAATAAGAAGGCTGCGCTGCTGCAAAGGACGACTGCTCATCTTCAAAAGAGTTTTGAAGATCCTCCAGATCAGATCCAGATCTGAATTTTTGGAGGTGTGATAGAGAAGAAGAGGATCTCCAGATCCAACCCGAGTGGATACCGGTAGAGGCCAGGCGCTTGCGTGGCTAAGATCCAGAACCTTCCGCTGCAAACAGGATCATCAACAGGGTAATAGGATTACCCAGATCAGGTAAATTAAATTTGATTTAATTTATCTTTTAATTTTATTTTATTAAAATAATAAGAATCAGATCTGAAACATATCAAGATCTGATTGGGATCAAGAGAAAAATTTTTGAAATATATCTCTTGATCTGATCAGATCTGAACGAACCTGGACCGGGAAATCAGGATTTCCCTTCAACTGGTATCAGAGCCATGGTTCTAAATTGTTTAGATCTGATTTTAAATTTATTTTAATTAGAAAATAATTGATTTCAGATGTCACATGAGATGTGATCAGATCTGAAATCAGAAAAAATTAAAATTAAATAATTTGGATCTAAGATTAGAAGATATGCATGACTAGTTCTAGAATAGAATAGTTCTATAGAATAGTTCTTGCATATTTTTGATTTAATCTGATTAAATCATATTTTAGATCTTTTTATTTACTATTTTTTGATATTATAAGTGTTATAATAACATCTAAAAAATAGCAAATAAAAATTATTTAATTTTTGAATATCATATGAGATATGATTGATGCATGTCTAGACTAGTTGTAGAATAGTTCTACATAATTGTCTAGATTAGAATTTATTTTGATTAGATCAATTTAAATCTAATTTTTTAGATTATTATGAGATAATTTAGATCTGAAAACATGCATGATTTGATACATGAGATGTATGCAAAATATGCCATGATTAGATCTACTTTATATATGAGATATATGATATAGATCTGATATTGTTTTGTAGTATTGAATGTTCCTGATTAAGGCGTTCCTCTTGGCCGTCCGGTCATAAGAACGAAGAAGGGTTTAAAGGCCCTCTCTTCCCATTCGATGGGGTGTTCTTATGATGTGTAGGGGTGCTGCGTGTTCGTCCTTAATCAGAAACCCAAAACTTACTTTCTGCAAAACCCTAGATCCTGAAACCCTAGGATTTATTGTGCATATTTTGTTTATGAACCCTACTTAATTAAGAATTAAGTTTATGGAATATTAATTAGGTCTAAAATTGAGAATTTCAGATCTAAGACATATTCATAATACTGGGTTCGGGCTTGGGTAGCTCAATTAGGTCTAAGCGGTTGATCAAACCGAATCAAGAGTTGGTTAGATGGGATCAACAATGCTTAAATTGACCAGCCTAATAGGATTAAGTCTGGGTCAAGATCGAGTCACGATCAAGCAAGACCTAATTAGGCTCAGAGGTTAGAGTCTGGATTGTAGGCTAACCCAATTGGTTCTGACTCAACAATTTGGTGTCTAAGGTAAGTTTGGCACAGACGACCGACTGGTTTTTAATTGGAAGCTACTCGACCTGAATGCGTTCTTGTACGAGTTAATGGCATATTCCTTCCACCGGTCTCACTTACCTGGCCATATCTGTTGACACAGTTCTGATCTGAGGTGGTCAATAATCCGAGCTAACCCATGCCACTAGGTTAGTCATAATTGTTATGACTAAGCCAAGTCTAGTTTAATGAGACCTGAATCAATTCTCCCTAAGAAAAGATTAAGTCTGAGGTCTTCCACCATTGTAGATGTGCGGGCCCTTCCCGGGGTTGATTGTTCTCGGCTGGATACAGTGGCTCAGTTGCACCGGGAAGATGCAACCATGTCTATTAGGCATTGGATGCTATGGGCTGGAGGATGAGTTGGGCTCAATATTTCGGATACGGTGAGAGACTCAATTAGGAACCCAGTCTATGCAAATGGTGGGTCTGACTTAACTAAGGAGTGGATCAATATTCCGGATACGGTGAGATTCATGAATTAGAGACCAAGTTTGGGTGCACCATGATTAGAGAATCATTGAACAAGAGTTGTTCACTCATTGGCTAACCCATCACCAATAACTGTTAGGTGAGGTGATGAGTCAGTTGGTGAGACCGCACCACCCACTAGAAATCATTAATCGTGGAGATTTTCGCATCTCTACAGAGGGAGTGTAGGGATCCGAGAAAATAGTGGGAGCTAATTTGTTTAAAAATAAAATCCCTAAACAAATTGGTCAAGTCAAAATTACAGTATCTAACTAGAATCTTTGACTCTCTACAGGAATAATGTCTGCGTCCAACCCATTGGCACGTATCCTGGACACACATAGACTGACTGGACCCAATTATAAAGATTGGCTCAGGAACTACAAAATTATTTTGGGTTCCGAGAAGTTAACCCATGTTTTGGACCAGGACCCTCCCACATTACCAGCCCGTCCATCTGTTGAACAGAGAGCGTCTCTGGAAAAATGGATTGACGAAGATAATAAGGCCAGATATTACATGTTGGGCTCGATGTCTGATGAGCTCCAGCGCCAACATGAGGATATCGGGACTGCTCGCCAAATGTTGGCTCACCTACAGGAGATGTTTGGTGAACAGAGTCGCGCAGCCAAATATCAAGTCACGAAAATGACTTTTTAAGGCTAAGATGCGTGATGGGCAGTCAGTCCAAGATCACTGTCTGACAATGATCAAGGACATGGAAGAGCTTGAGAAGCTCGGTGTGAAGTTGGACTTGGACCTGCAGAACGATATTATTCTGCAATCCTTGACTGATGCATATGGGCAATTCATCATGAATTACCACATGCATAAACTTCAGAATTCCTTGGCCGAGTTAATGAATATGCTGGTTACCGCTGAGCTTTCTATGAAAGGTTCTAAAGGCTCAGTTCTTGCTATGGAACGGACTTCTTCCAAAAGAAAGTCTTATGGAAAGAAAAAGAAGTCTGTGAAAAAGCAAAAGGTGGAAGGATCAAAGAAGAAGAAGGCAGAATCCGAAGAAAAAGGCCGATGGCAAAGGAAAGTGTTTCCATTGCAACAGCGACGGCCATTGGAAGCGGAACTGCCCTACTTACCTGGCCACCCTGAAGAACAAGAAGGAAGGTCCTTCTGGAGGTATGCTCGTTATTGAGTCTAACCTTACGGTTTCTTCTGCATCCAGTTGGGTGCTTGACTCTGGTTCTAGTGCTCATCTGTGCACTTCTATGCAGGGTCTTGAGGATAGCAGGAGGCTGAGGGATGGAGACATGATCCTACGCGTTGGTAATGGAGCAAGAGTTGCTGCAGTAGCCGTGGGAACATACCCTCTGCGATTACCATCTGGTTTAGACTTAGTTTTGAAAGACTGTTATTTTGTGCCTGCAGCTAGCAGGAATTTGATTTCTGTTTCATGCTTAGCACAAGAAGGTTATGTGATCACCTTCTTTAAGGACCATTGTAACATTCTTTATGAAAGAAATAAAATTGCAAATGGTTTCCTTATTAATGGTCTTTATCAGCTACATATTGATGTACCTGTTCTAACTATCGAGCAAAACGTGAATGCCAAACGACCTAGGGATAGTCCAAACGACAGATATCTATGGCACCTGAGATTAGGTCATATAGCAGAAGATAGGATCAACAAATTGGAGAAAAATGGGCTATTGAGTCCATTGACTTCCGAGTCATATCCAACTTGTGAATCCTTGTCTTCAAGGCAAAATGACTAAACTCCCTTTTGTTGGACATGGGGAGAGGGCCACAGATCTCCTTGCCCTAGTACATACTGATGTGTGCGGCCCATTTGATGTGCCGGCTAGAGGCAATTTTGTCTACTTCATTACCTTTACCGATGATCTGTCTAGGTATGGGTATGTGTATCTTATGAGACACAAGTCTGAAGCCTTTTGAAAAGTTCAAAGAATTCAGACATGAAGTAGAAAAACAAACTGGAAAACCCATTAAGGTTCTTCGATCAGATCGAGGAGGTGAATACCTTAGCCGGAAATTCCTAGACTATCTCAAGGATAAATGGCATAGTCTCTCAATGGACTCCACCAGGAACACCTCAACTCAACGGGGTTTCAGAACGGAGAAATCGGACTCTATTAGGATATGGTTCGATCCATGATGAGCTTCACAGACCTCCCTGATTTTCTTTGGGGACACTTCATTGTTAACTTCAATCTATCTTACTGAATAGGGTTCCCTCTAAAACCGTTCCTACCACACCGTATGAGATATGGCACGGTAAGAAACCAAGTCTGAGTCATCTCAGAATTTGGGGTTGTCCGGCTCATGTCAAAAGACAACAAGCGGACAAGTTAGAGTTTAGGTCCTTTAGAGCTCGATTCATAGGATATCCTAAAGAGTCATTAGGATACTATTTCTACATTCCAGAAGACCACAATGTGATTGTGAGTCGACATGCCATCTTTCTTGAAAAATAGTTTATTCAAGATAGCGGCATTGGAAAGCAGATCAAGCTTGATGAGAAAGTCTCACAAGCAGAACGAGCTAAGGACCAAGTGGAACCAAATCAGGTTGAGCCAATAAGAACACTACCTCCTCCACCTCGTAGATCGGAAAGAGTTTCCCGTCCCCCTGAAAGATACTTAGGTATTATTTCAGAGGATGTAGAGGAAATGTTCCTCGTAGGTAATGGTGCTCATGGTGATGATCCCAAAACCTACAACGAGGCGATATCAGATATCGACTCCGAGAAATGGCTAGAGGCAATGCAAGTCAGAAATTGACTCGATGCACTCAAACCAAGTCTGGACCTTGGTAGATCCACCAGAAGGTATAGTACCTATTGGGTGTAAATGGATCTTCAAGAGAAAGATTGGTGCAGATGGGAATGTGGAGACATTCAAGGCTAGACTGGTGGCAAAAGGTTATAGTCAACGCGAAGGCATTGACTATCAGGATACCTTTTCCCCAGTAGCTATGCTAAAATCCATCCGCACATTGCTTGCTGTTGCAGCCTATTTCGATTATGAAATATGGCAAATGGACGTGAAAACGGCATTCCTAAATGGATATCTTGAGGAAGATATCTATATGGAACAGCCGCTAGGTTTCACATCCAGTGATACTGATCACAAGGTTTGCAAGCTGCAAAGGTCCATATATGGACTTAAGCAAGCATCTCGGAGCTGGAACACTCGTTTCAATGATGTGATCAAAAAGTTTGGTTTCATCAAAAATGAAGAGGAACCATGTGTTTTCAAAAGGGTCAGTGGGAGCGCTGTTGTCTTCCTCGTATTGTACGTGGATGACATCCTCCTTATTGGGAATGATATTCCCATGTTGACATCAGTCAAGATGTGGTTGTCCAAGGAATTCTCCATGAAAGACCTAGGTGAAGCATCCTTTATTCTAGGAATTAAGGTCTATAGGGATAGACCGAATAGGATGCTAGGACTTTCACAGAAGATGTACATAGAGAAAGTACTAAAGAGGTTTAGTATGGAAAACTCTAAGAGGGGATTAATACCCTTCAGACATGGTATTCATCTTTCCAAGAAGATGTGCCCCAGCACACCTGAGGAAATAGAACGCATGAGCAAGATCCCTTATGCTTCTGCAATAGGGAGCCTCATGTATGCCATGCTATGTACACGACCTGATATAGCCCATGCTGTGAGTGTCACAAGCAGATATCAGTCAAATCCAGGTGAAGAACACTGGACTTCTGTGAAATGTATCCTTAAGTACTTGAGAAGAACTAAGGATATGATGTTGGTCTTTGGTAATGGAGAACTCCAAGTCCAGGGATACACAGACTCGGACTTCATGTCCGATATAGATGATCGAAAGTCGACATCTGGCAGACTGTTTGTGCAATGGTGGAAGCTGGAGTTCCAAGCAAACGGTGATACCACCTCATCCGCGATTACCTTGAGAAAGGGTTACGTCGAGGTCAAGAGAGTCAACTCCGCAGATAATGTGGCAGACCCACTTACAAAGCCGTTGGGCCAGCAGAAGATCGAAGCCCACCTTGAGAAGATGGGACTTAGACTTGTAGCCAATTGGCTTTAGGACAAGTGGGAGATTGTTAGATATATGTGCCCTAGAAGCCAGAATTGGCTGACACTTGTAATACACTTCTAGGGGCAAAATTATAATTTTGACTAAAATCAATAAATGGGTTATTTTCTATCACATATGTGTATTTAGTGTCTGTGATACATCCTTTGAGTTAATGGTAATGATAATTCATATTTTCAAGAGTTGAAAATTTAAGACATGAATAATCATTATTAACTCATAAATTGCTCCTGACCATAGGATCATCACGAGGATGGTGATTGATCCGGAAGGTTGGTGTACAATCGCTTCTCTTTAGTAGATGAGTCTTGAGTCTACGGTGTGTGGAGACACCGGAGCGAGAGTACAGGTACTCGTTAGAGAACGAGGGCACTGAGCGTGACCACCTCGAGTAGTCATTAGGGAGTCTACCTTCTCGTCAATGACTGACTCGATGCTGCAGTAGTGTGTCTGGTTCTTTGACCTGAGATGCATCGGCAGTTCACCTTGAGGGTGTTATAGTTTGACTACACCATTACTCGGTCTCCTAGCCATATGGAACCCTGAGGTGTATGTTGGCTATGACATGTTCATTGTAGGAACTGGATTGCATCAAGATGGAATCTATCTACCTCGGTGGTAGAGGAGTAGCCCTATGATGATCATGAGAATCAAGTCCAGAAATCCATGGCCATGGTAGAGTGAAATAATAGAAAGAGTTTCTATTTAGATTTTCACATTGGACTCGAATCGAATGATTACATCATATGACAGAGACTAGGGTTTGACGAGTTCACCTTAACCCTAATCTGATCGGGGCTCAAGATAGAAGAACTGAATCACACAGGTAGCTGCACCAAGAGGTTCGCATTCAGCTCTGATGGGTTGCCACCATATACTGCTAGGTGTCACTGGTGGATTTTGGGAGCAATTAGAATGATTTAGATGATCGATCATTCTAGCTGTTCGAATCAGAAGAGTTCTGATCCATCGAAAGGAGTTTCGATGATGTCGATGATAGAGATCATGACATATCCCATTACCATACAGAACTGAACCTAACTGGGTCACACAAACAAGGGTTTGAATCTGGTGATCATCAATTGAACTGATCTAGTTCAATTGATCTGAATGAGATTCAATTAGGTTCAAGGAAATCGTGCTAGCACTCGATTGAACCTAACGTTCTTCTTTTGCTATCATAAATAAGTTGTCCTGTCTGAGCCAAAGGAGTTTGTGCTCAAACAGAGGCCTTCATATGGTCTGACAGGAGGTTGTCCAAGTCAGAAAAGGTTGTCTTATTTGTAAGACACTACCTGCCATTTTTGGTCACCTGCCATTTCTTGTTCTTTGACTTTGGTCAAAAGTCTACCTTTGACTGGTCAAACGTTGACCATTGACACTTTGACTTTTGACCACATGTCATGCACCTATTGGAGAGCTGGTGGGGGCCTGTCCCCCTGCCAGAACCTGGCAAGGAGAAGGGCGCACGCCACCCTAGGCGTGTGCCCAAGTTGGAGGCGCCTAGGAGTCCTTGTTGGACAAGGACTCCATCTCCTTTTTGGATTCCAATTAGAGTTCTTCTAAGAACCAACTTTGACTGGTCTTAGGCGCCCTCTAAGGAGGAATCCAGGGGACTCTATTCCCACCAATCAGATTTAGATCTGATTTCACAAAGGGTTGTGATTGGTTGGGAAGAAGAGGAGTTGGATCACAGCTAGTCTATAAATAAGACCCTGTATCCAACTCAGATTGTATGAGATAAGAGATATGATGAGATCATAGTTTCTCCATGCCCCAAGGCTGCCTCTCCCCTCCTTCTCCATGCCATAGTCTCTTCTCCCCTTGCTCTCCACGTCCAAAAGGAGTTTTGGACCTTGGTTGGTGCGATTCAGATCAAAGAAAGGCGATCAAAAGCAAGAAGGCTGCGCTGCTGCAAAGGACGACTGCTCATCTTCAAAAGAGTTTTGAAGATCCTCCAGATCAGATCCAGATCTGATTTTTGGAGGCGTGATAGAGAAGAAGAGGATCTCCAGATCCAACCCGAGTGGATACCGGTAGAGGCCAGGCGCTTGCGTGGCTAAGATCCAGAACCTTCCGCTGCAAACAGGATCATCAACAGGGTAATAGGATTATCCAGATCAGGTAAATTAAATTTGATTTAATTTATCATTAATTTTATTTTATTAAAATAATAAGAATCAGATCTAAAATATATCAAGATCTGATTGGGATCAAAAAATTTTTTTTGAAATATATCTCTTGATCTGATCAGATCTGAACGAACCTGGACCGAGAAATCAGGATTTTCCTTCAGAATATTTCTCTAAATTAAACTTTAATGAATTATATAAAGTCTTTAATGAGTTAATAGATGAACATAAGAAGATAAGGCTATAAAATAAAGAACTTAAAAAATCTAATCTTTCTTTGGCTGAACAAAAAAAAAAGATTTTAAGTGAAAAAGAAGATTTTTTAAAAAATATGAAAAATATGATCAAAAAAAAGAAAAATTTCTTGAAATAAATTAAAACTCTAACTAAGAAAAATGATAATATAATTAAATCTAAAAAAATTTTTATTAAAAAAAAAAGAAAGATTTTTAAAATCTAAAAAATTTATGATTGAATAAAATCTTAAGTTGAAAGAAGAACTTAATAAACTAAGATTTTTTGCTAAAAAAAAGAGTAAATTTAAAAAAAAAAATTTAGAAGAAAATATCAAACTAAAGAAAGAGATTGAAAGCTTGAAGTCCATAATTGAAAAGTTTACAATTGAATCTCAAAAGCTTCAAGCTATATTAAACAATCAAAGGGCTTCTTTTGATAAAAATAAAATTGGCTATAATTTATTAAGAAAATAAAAATTAATCAAAAATATGTCTACAAAAGCTTCATTTAAAAATTCTTCAATCAAGTATTTTAAATGTAATAAAGTTGGCTATAAAATTTCTAAATGCAACATTAAAAAAATTGGTCAAACTTATATCAAACAAATTTGAATTCCAAAAGAAACCATGAGCTCTAACCTCCATAGATCCAAGATGACTTGGGTACCAAAAATTAGTAAATGATTTTGCAGGTACACTAAAGATCCAATAGAATGAAATAAAAAAATACTTATGGTTAGATGCCTTAAGAATGGACTTGGATGGGTGATAATGTTGGTAAAATCTAAATTTTTCTTACATCATACCATTTGTTTGATTGATTCTATTTATTTTAATGATCTATTATTGTGGTTTCATATAAAGTTTTCTTGCTTAAAATTCTTTTCATGCATTAGTAAGACTACTATAATTGATTTTGATGCCTACAATGAGATGAATAATTTGATTTTAAAAGTTCAGTGTGCTCTCCTCCAAGTGTCACATTTTGAATTAATATAAACTAAAATTATCTTAAAATTTAGCATGATATTTTAAGCCTTCCCATAACAATTTTATAATTGATGAATTTATTTTAAAACATGCTTAGTTGGGTTTAAATGTTTTAATTGCTAAATCTACTAGAGAAACTAATTTTTGATATTTTTTTCATAAGATGCTCAATTATCAAAATTTTTCTAAAATTTTACATGATCTAAGTACTTGAAGATAAAATATTTATTTATAAAACTCAAGTGCTTGATATTGCACTGCATCTTTGTTTTATCTTAAGAATTCAAAACTTCACTAGTTGAAACTAAAAAATATAGATCTTATATCTAGATTTTTTCTTCTCAATACTCTTAAATTAATTGATTATCATATCTCATTTGGTCAAATTTTTGATTCTCCAATTTGGTTTGAATATCATTTTTGATCCTCCAATTTTGATTGATTAGCAATTTAAACCTCAATTTGATTAAATTTTCTTGAACTGAAACTCCTTAAACTATTGATCTAATCATTTTTTAAGAATTATGTTTGATGATGTTATTTGTTTGATTTCTATGCTTATTCAATTAATTTAATATGTGTTCACTTTATAAAACTAAGGAGAAGATATAAATGACTAATTAAATTTAAAAATATGAGATAAAATCAAGAAGAATAATTTTTTTGGCATAGAAAACATCATTGAAATATTAAAGATAAACTATTTTTGAAATTTAGAAATTATTTAATATTTTCTAAAAAAAATAATTTATTTTAGTATAATTGAAAATCTCTTAACTTGAATGATTTGCTAATAGCAAATCAAATTAATTTTTTCGTGATCTTTAAGTGATATCAAACTTTTAAGTAAATCATTAATTAATTTAAATTTTAGTTTAACTAATATTAAGATAATTATTATTTGGTTTGAACTTCAAAACTCTTAGTATCAAAAATTTTATAATTGCTATCAATCAGTACATCATTGTCTTGCACTCTAATGCCTTATCTTTTAGCAAAAAGAAAAGAATCTCTTTGTCTCAAATCTAAGTTTGCATAGCTATAATTTTAATATGATAATGCTTGAGAGAAATTATAAATATTTGATATCTTTTTTAAACTCAATATGTAATATTTCTTGAGAAAGAAAAGAAATATTTTTTAAAAAATTAAATATATCTCTTTATGATTTGCTTTGATTGATATATGATAAGCATCATAAATTCACCAATAAAAATATTAATTTATTAATTAATTTATATTAATTTTTAAGAATTATTAATCAATTTATATATAATTTTTGAGAAATTCATATTTTTATTAATTAAAAAAATTAATTAAAAAATAATTAAAAATTAAAAAATAAAATTTTATTATCAATGGAAATAGCTCATTTTTTTTTATCATAATAAAATAAATTTTAAGTAAAACGAAGCTAAAACAGAAAAGATATAAATTTTTAAAGAAATAAAATAAATAAAATTTAAATAAAAAAGAAAATGGCTCAGTCGGCTCCACAAGCCAAGCCACCAAGCCAAGCCAAGCCATCAAAACTAATTCAACCATTGAAGCCATCAGTCGATCTATGATCCAGACGTGGACCGTCAGCTCAGTAGAAACCAACGAATCACAGCATGACACGTGGCGGACCTAGACCCTCAAAGGGTCCACAGAAATTTATCATGGCTCATAGGGAAATTTGGTCTTTTCACTTGGTAACAGAAGCACTGATTGGCTATGGTGTATGGTGCGGTCGGTCCACATGGTCCATAGGAACAGTAATTACGTGATCGGATGGCTATGGTTGATTGCTGTCAAGATCGGACGGTGGTGATTATTTTTGGATTTGATTCAAATTCTATCAGCGATCTGGCACGATCCGATGGCCAAAAAACCAAGTGATGAAGATCCAATGGTCCAGAATGCTCCCGACGGTGATCAGGACTCCCGACGCATGATTTGCGGTCAGATTTCCTCCATCAATGCATGATCGGACGGCCAGAATTTAATCCAACTTGATCTGGGCCGATACTCATTTAATTTTGATGATTTTTGGATCATTGGATTCCTATTTATGGCCATATTTCATCCAGAGTAGTAGAATTCATCTAGAACTTTTTTAATTCAATTTTTATTTAGATTTCTTTATATTTTGACGATCAAAGAGTCCCTTAGTCCCATATTGCCTAAAAATAAACTCTCCAACCCTCCTAGCTCTATAAAAAGGACCCCAGACCTCTAGAAATCAACATCTCTGGTCAAGGTGAAGCTTTGGTATAGGATGAAGCTAGGCTATGGGTTAAAAGCTGCTTCGAAGCAACGGATGCCGAGAAGAAGAGCCAGGCTTCTACACCATCTTTCTGCCAATGCCGATCCAAGATTAGAGATCAGGCTATTTTATTCTTTTTAAATTTCATATATTTAAATTCTAAAATTTTAATTAATAAAAATTTTATTTTTATATTTTAATTTCTTACTTTTTATTATAATTTAATTTTTATACTTTAATTATTACTTTTTTTTATTGCAAATAGATGCTAAGATCTAACTAGTAGATCTTAGTACCAGTTTAAATTCCTGCACCTTTTAATTTTTACTTTTAATTTTCCAATTTTACTTTTGATCCCAAAACTCTTTTCTTTTCTTTTTTTTTTTGTAAAATCAAAGATTTCAAATCTAAAAATACTATCTTTCCTGTAAATTCGACTCGACTCACTGCTATCTATGGATTTTTAGTTATTTTAAGAAGTTAGATTAAACTGATAAACATGGTGTCTTAACGACAACATCGTGATTCTATCAATATATCCAAATTTTTAATTTTGAAAGGATCTATATATCTTAGATTTGTATAGTTTAAAGAAATAAATAAAAACTTCTTTCAAATGATACAAACCAATAGTTTCTCAAAAACTTATCACAATTGGTATCATAATTTTTATCAAATAGCCTATTTTTGTCTTGAATTCCATTGCATTATTTTTTGGTAAAAAAAAGTCTCAAATTTGAATTTTCATGGTCATATTCTTGCTATTATATTATTTGAGATAAATTCTTATGATATATTTTTGAATGATTTGCTTTAGTATTAAAAGAAGAAAAATATTTTTAAGACTATATTATTCAAAATTTTTAAAGTCCAGATTTCTTTTAATTAAAATTGGGAAGTATGTATGCATCTATATTTTTGAAAAATAGAAGAACTCTTGATCTAAATTTGAAAGTAAAATCCATAATATATTTTTTATAAAATAAATAAAAAATATTAAAAAAGATATAATCTTTTAATTAAAAATATACTTAAATTTAAAAATCTAAATTTAAAACTTAAATAATTTAAATTTTTAAATTTGATATCAGTTAAGTTTATATTAAATATGCTCAATTTAAAAGATAGGAAGAGAAAGTAAAATTTTTACGTTTAAAAGGCTACTTGATTGAAAATATCTTGACATAAAGAGAATAATTTATTTAAGATGAATTGATTACTAAATTAGTATTAATTAAAGTTTAATATGGTATCAAATTAAAGATGCTTAACTTGAAAGAAAAAGAGGGAGTAACAAAAATTGTAAAGCTTAAGTATGCAATTTTTTTAAAAAAAAAGAAGATAATGCTAAAGAGTGAATATATATATTTTAATTTGATAATCTAAATTTAAAATATGCTTATTTTAAAATAAAGAAGAAGAGAAAGTTGAAAAATAAATTAATCTAGCTATTAGTATGAAAAGCAGGAGGAAGAGATATTTTCTAATTTGATTTAATTGAGAATACTAATGAATTTGTGATCTTAAATTCTTAATCAATTATCTTATTTTGAGCTTTATTGTATTAATTTTAAACTTTTAATCAAATGCCTTATAGTCTTTTCAATTTATGTTTTCATTTATTTATTCAATTTGATTTATTTGATTTAAAATAGTTTTAAATAAATAACTTATTCTCAATAATTAAAAATTGCTTAAAGTGGTATCTTTAATATACTAATTTTATATTTTGATTTGCATAATTATCCTTAAAAATTGATTGGAGGTAAATTAAATTAAAATTATATTCTTACTCCAAGACATGAATTTCTAAACTTAATTTTAAAACTCATTTAAAAATTTAAATTTGATATTGAATTTTTGATGTGCAATGCACAATCCTTATGATTTAGTTGTGTTGAATTAATTTTTACTCAAAGTAATAAATTTAAAAATATGACTATCATTTGCCTTGATACTATTTATTTTACTTTGCTTGATACATTTTCGATAGATACCTTTTTCAAATTTAATTGACTAAAATTTCTTAAGAAAAAAAAGATTGAATATTAAAGTGCATATTATCCTTGATTTCATGATCAAATCTTTTTAAAAGTTCTATTCCTCTTAAAGCTTAAAAGTGCATATTTAAAAATCTGATTAAAAAATTATATTCATTCAAAAAAGGGGAGAGCCTTCAATATTTGACTTCAAGCTAATTTTTGAAAAAAAAAAATCTTGAAAGGGGAGAGGATTAATTTAAATTGATCTTCTCAATTGGATATATCTCTAAACCGATACAATTCTTATATCTTGTTGATTTTGATGATAATTTTTGATCACTTTTTGATGTTGTCAAAAAGGGGGAGAGGTATATTAAGTATATGCTTAAAGAATTAATACTTAAGAAACTCAATGAATTTCATAAAGTGCAACCTTAATACTCATTGATATAAAATATGTGAAATATTATTTGAAGCTTTTATGAAGTATGCATTTATATTTGTATACATTCTCACTTCATATTTTATACTAGCCAGTTAGTTGAAACATATTAATTTTATTTTTGTGTGTGTACTCAAAATTTTGTCATCATCAAAAAGAGAGAGATTGTTGACCCACTGATTAATTTTGATGATTTTAAAATATTGAGTATAAATGATACTAATCATATATTTCAAGAATGTATGTAGGTCTTTTTAGATGTTCAAATTAAAGAAATTAATCCAAGAAAACATTCATATAAAAATCACCAAGTCAATAGCTTGAAGAAAATTGAATTGATAAAGATCCTTGAAGAAAGGCAAAATCATAATTTCATCAAGTTAGAAGAAAATATGTTTTGAAAGCTTCAAGAGCAACTAAAAAAAAATTCTGATCTTTTGGAGGTAATTTTATATTTTTTGGATGTCAAATTTGAAAGAAAATCAAAGTTTAGCAAAAGAATTAACCTTAGGGATGACCCCTAGGTCATCCCTTTTTGAAATGGACTGCTTGGCATGCTTTGGCATGTTGTTTTTGTATGGCCTCATAAAAGGATCAACCCGTAGTGAAAGAGTCGACCCCTTGGTCGACCTCTGTTGCATAGAAACTAAATAGAAAGCTAAATTTTTGAGTGCTATTTAAATGCTGACATCTGAGAAAAAAGTATTGACACCTAAGAAAAAAATATCGATATCTGAGTAAAAAGTTCAACCCCAGATCAAAAAGTGTCGACCCCTATAGAAAAATATCGACCCCAAGCACAGGATAGGCCAAACGGCTAGTTTTTTGCAACTTTTCAAATGACCATTTCTCCACTCCAATAGCTAGTTCAAGGCTTCCAATAGCTAGAACCGATTCTCCAGCCTTCACCAAGAATATAAAAGGCTAAAAAAATATTTGAAAAGTAAGATTAAGGGATTTTAAAGTAAAATCATTTTGAATTTAAATGGTTTTCATTGCACATTAGAAAGAGAGGAATTAAGCTTTGATTTCTGAGGGCATCAAGAGTTATCTTCCACAACATCTCAAGCAACCTCTCAGCATTATTTGAAGAAAAGTGAAGCTTCAAAAGAATACATATTCAGCCACTTCTTCAAGCTTCAAAAGTATTCCATTTTATTTTTATTTTTATGCTAAAATTTTATATTTGTATCTTTGTTTCTTTACAAGTTTCTTTGGAGGAAGAAACTTGAGGTATAGGTTGATCCAAGCTGGTAATTGGATGGTGTAAAGGTTGTAGTTGGTGCTCCTAGGTTAAAATCAACTGGATTGATAGTAAACCAAAAAAACTATCGGTGTAGGATTATGGTTGGTGAGCCCGATAAAATCAACTGGGTTTGTTTGTGATCCCGAGTTAAAACAAACACATTGTAATCTAGGAATTATAGTGAAATTCCTACGAAGAGCTTGGAGAGTGGACATAGATGCGGGATTGCACCGAATCACTATAAAATTCTTGTGTATTTGTATTATGTTTTTGCTTTCCTTGTCTTTGTTATTTGCTTTATATATTTGTGTTATCTAGTTGATTTTAATTTCACTACTACATTGCATATCCACCATAAATACTCAAGTTCTATTAATTAGAAGTACATATTTACTTAGAGTTTAATATGGTTAAAATTTTAAAAGAACCCAATTCACCCCCCCTTGGGTTGCTATCTTTGGGCAACATATTCATTTAAATGCTTTAAACATAATGGAATTGGCCATAAAATTTTTGAATGTGATATTAAAAGATGGCAAAATATCTATTAAACAAATTTGGGTTCCTAAAGGAACCATGAGCTCTAAACTCCATGGACCCAAGATGGCTTGGATACCAAAAAATTTAAAGTATTTTGCAGGTACACCAAGGATCCAAATAAAATGATAGAAAGAAAATTTTTTATGGATGACTTGAAAATGAAAAGGGATGGATGTTGATGCATAGTACAATCTAAACTTTTTCTCACATCATACCATTAATAATTATTAAAGTTATTTTGATTGAATATATTGACTTTAATATGATTTCATATTATGTTTACTTGCTTGAAATTCTTTTTATATATTAGTAAGATTAGTATGATTGATTTATTTTGATGATTAAATACTTTATTTTTAAGAGGTTAATATGCTCTCCTCTAAGTATTATGTTATGATATGAATTAAAATTATTTTAAAATTCAATATGATATAATAGCTTTTCCATATCAATTTTGTAATTGATAAACTTAAATTAAAAGATGCTTAATTAGATATGAATGTTTTTGAGTTGCTGAACATACAAGTAAAACTAAACTTGACATTCTCTTATAAAATGCTAAATTATTAAAATTTTAATAAAAAAAATTATTAGCATGAAATGAGTACTTAAAGATTAGACATCAATCATAATACTCAAAATGCTTGATGTGTTAAGTTGCATTGCACTTTAAGTTTATCCCTAATGATTTGAAATCTCATAGTTAGATCAACACATAGAGCCAATATCTAGATTTCTTTCATTTTAACCTCAATTGATTTTGTCCCCCAACTAGAAGAATGCCTTTCATACTTGGTATCAAATTGAATTTGAAATATGCTTTTATATTTTATTCATATTATTTTTAAGCAACAAATTTAAAAATTAGTTTTTCTTCAATCTTAAAGTGGTATCAAATCTCTTAAGAAAATCTTGATTTATTTCAACTCAATGGGTATCAAATTGAAGGAAAAACCCTGTTTCCCATGTTAGGTTCGTTCAGATCTTGATTTGATCAAGAGGGATATTTTAAAAATTTTTCTCATAGATCCAAATCAGATCTAAGACTCTTTAGATCTAATTTTATCAATCTAATAAAATAAAAATAAATTAAATTAAATTAAATCTAATTTAATTGTATCTTATTATGGATAATCCTATTACCTTGTGATGATCCCGATGTTTGCCTGAGGTTCTGGATGTAGCCATGCAAGCGCCTGACCTTTATCGGTATCCACTTGAGCAGGATCTAGAGATCTTTTTCTTTTTAATCTATACTCCAAAGATCAGATCTAGATCTGATCTTGAAGGTCTTCAAAATACCTTTTGAAGATCGGATGTTGTCTCTTGCAGCAATGCTGCCTTCTTCTTTCTTGTCGCCTTTCTCTTGCTTGGATCACACCAAACTCGAGCCCAAAGCTTCTTGGGCATGGAGAGGAGAGAGAGAGGATCTGAAGGTGACATGGAGAGGAAGGGAGAGAAGCCTTGTGGCATGGGCAAAAGGTAGAGCATCTAAATCCTAGGTGCAGACAGGGTTTATATAGACCCTGCTATGCCATGCAGTGCCGCATCATCCCGACCAATCATGGCACTTTATGCAATTAGATTAGATTTGATTGGTGGGATGACATCATCTGATCCAATCAAATTAGAATCCCCTGCAAACCTCCTTAGGTGGTGCCAAGACTGGTCAAAGAAGACTCTTTGGTGCCACCTTAGTATGAAGCAATATGCAATTAGAGTCCCATCTGTATGGGACTCCAATCCTTATCCACTTTGGGCGCACGCCTCCCTAGGCATGCGTGCCTTTTCTTTCTTCTATTTAGCAAGGGGACAAAGGTCAAAGCTCTCTCCTATGGGTGCATGACACATGGGCAGATGTCTAAGTGTCAAAGATCAACATTTGACCAAATTCCAAAAACAAGATTTAGCAGGTGATGGAAAATGGCAGGTGTTGTCTCAAATTTATCTCATAAATTAAGACAACCCTTTTTTGATTTGGACAAACTCCAGTCAGATCAAGTAAAGGTTCTTAAGTGAGCTTAAACACATTTGGCTCAGTCGAGATAACTTTTAATGATTATTGAAGGAGAATATCAGGCTCAATCGTGTGCTAGCACGATTTTCTTGAACCTAATTGAATCTTATTCAAATCAATTGAACTGAATTAGTCTAATTGATGATATCCAAATCCAAACCCTTGTTTGTGTGATCCAATTAGGTTCAGTTCCATATGGTAATGGGATATGTCATGATCTCTATCATCGACATCATCGAAACACCTTCCGATGGATCAAAACTTTTTTGATTCAGACAACTAGTATGATCGATCATCTAAATCATTCTAATTGCTCCCAAAATCCACCAGTGACACCTAGCAACATATGGTGGCAATCCATCAAAATTGAAAATGAACCTCTCGGTGCAATTACCTATGTGATAAGTTCCTCCATCTTGAGCTCCGATTGGATTAGGATTAAGGTGATCTCGTTAAACTTTAATTTCCATCATATGAATAATCATTCAATTCAAGTCCAATGTGAAAATTCTAATCGAAACTTTTTGTATTATTTTACTTTGCCATGGCCATAGACTTATGGACTTGATTCTCATGATCATCATAGGGCTGCTCCTCATCTACCGAGGTAGATAGATCCCCTATTGGTGCAATCCAATTCCTACAATGAACATGCTATAGCCAACATACACCTCAGGATTTTGAATGGCTAGGAGATCGAGTTATGGTGTAGTCAAATTATAACACCCTCAAAATGAATTGCTGATGTACCTCAGGTCAAAGAACCAGATGCACCACCGCAGCTTTGAGCTAGTCATTGACGAGAAGGTAGACTTCCTGATGACTACTCGAGGTGGTCACGCTCAGTGCCCTCGTTCTCTAACGAGTACCTGTACTCTCGCTCTAGTGTCTCTACACCATAGACTCAAGACTCATCTACCCTAAAGAAGCGATTGTACACCAACCTTTTGGATCAATCACCATCCTCATGATGATCCTATGGTCGGGAGCATTTTATGAGTTAATAATGAAAATTCATGTCTTAAATTTTCAACTCTTGAAAATATGAACTATCATTATCATTAACTCAAGAAATGTATTACAGACACTTTCAAATACACACTATGATAAAAAATAATCCATTTTATTATTTATAATCAAAATTATAATTTTGTCCTAAGATGTGTATTACAAGTGTTAGTCAATTCTGGCTTCTAGGGTACACATATCTAACAAACTCCCACTTGACCTAAAGTCAATTGGCTATAAATCTAAGTCCCATCTTCTTAAGGTGGGTTTCGATCTTCTGCTGATCCAATGATTTTGTGAGTGGGTCTGCCGCATTATTTATGGAGTTGACTCTCTTGACCTCGACATAACCCTTCTCGAGGTAATCACGGATGAGGTGGTATCACTGCTTGATGTGTTTGGATTTCTAGTGAGACCTCGGCTCCTTAGCAAGGGCTATGGTGCCATTGTTGTCGCACTACAGAGGAATGACATCTGATGGCATCACTCTAATTTCTATGGCAAATTTCTTGTACCAAAATGCCTCCTTCATAGCTTTTGATGTAGTGATGTATTCTGCTTCTATGGTGGAATCTGCTATCACTGTTTGCTTGAAACTTTTTCAATTGACAGCACCATCATTACATACAAATAGACTCCTAGATATCGACTTTCGATCATCTATATCGGACATAAAATCTGAGTCTATATATTTCTAAACTTGGAGTTCTCCATTACCAAAAACCAACAACATATCCTTAGTTCTTCTCAAGTACTTAAGGATACATTTCATAAAAATTTAGTATTCTTCATCTAGATTCAACTGATATCTGCTCATGACACTCATAGCATGGGCTATATCAGATCATGTATATAACATGGCATACATGAGGCTCCCTATTGCTGAAGCATAAGGGATCTTGCTCATGCGTTCTATCTCCTCAAGTGTGCTAGGGCACATCTTCTTGGAGAGATGAATGCCATGTCTGAAGGGTATCAAACCCCTCTTGGAGTTTTTCATGCTAAACCTCTTTAGCACTTCTTCTATGTACATCTTCTGTGAAAGACCTAGCATCCTATTCGGTCTATCTCTATAGACCTTAATTCCTAGAATGAAGGATGCTTCTCCTAGGTCTTTCATGGAGAATTCTTTAGATAACCACATTTTAACTATGGTCAACATGGGAATATCATTTCCAATAAGGAGGATATCATCCACGTACAGTACGAGGAAGACAATAGCGCTCCCACTGACCTTTTTGAAAACACATGGTTCCTCCTCATTTTTGATGAAACCAAATAATTTGATCACATCATTAAAATCGAGTATTCCAGCTCCGAGATGCTTGCTTAAGTCCATATATGGACCTTTGCAGCTTGCATACTTTGTGATCAGTATCACTGGATGTGAAATCTAGCGTGGCTGTTCCATATAGATATCTTCCTCAAGATATCTATTTAAGAATGCTGTTTTTACGTCCATTTATCATATTTCATAATCGAAATAGGCTGCAACAGCAAGCAATATGCAGATGGACTTTAGCATAGCTACTGACAAAAAAGTATCTTGATAGTCAATGCCTTCGTGCTAACTATATCCTTTTGCCACTAATCTAGCTTTGAATGTGTCCACATTTCCATCTACACCAATCTTTCTTTTATAAATTCATTTACACCCAATAGGTACTATATCTTCTGGTGGATCTACCAAGGTCCAGACTTGGTTTGAGTGCATTGAGTCAATTTCTGACTTCATTGCCTCTAACCATTTCTCGGAGTCGATATCTGATATCATCTTATCATAGTTTTTGGGATCATCATCATGAATTCCATTACCTACAAGGAATATTTTCTCTACTTCCTCTGAGATAGTACCTAAGTACCTCTCAGGGGGATGAAAAACTCTTTTCGATCTACGAGGTGGAGGAGGTAGTGATTGTATTGGCTCAACCTGATTTAGTTCCACAGGGTCCTTAGCTCGTTGCTTTTGTGAGACTTTCTCTTCGAGCTTGATTTACTTTCTAATGCCGCTATCTTGAATAAACTATTTTTCAAGAAAGATGGCATGCCAACTCACAATCATATTGTGGTCTTGTGAAATATAGAAATAATATCCTAATGACTCTTTAAGATATCCTATGAATCGAGCTCTAAAGGACCTATAGTTTAACTTGTTCGCTTATTGTCTTTTGACATGAGCCATACAACCTCAAATTCTGAGATGACTCAGACTTGGTTTTTTACCATGCCATATCTCATACAGTGTGGTAGAAATGGTTTTAGAGAAAATCTTATTTAGTAAAGATATAGCAGTTAATAGACTATGATCCTAAAGAAAATCAGAAAGATCTGTGAAGCTTATCATGGATCGGACCATATCTAATAGGGTCAGGTTCCTCCATTCTAAAATTTCGTTGAGTTGAGCTATTTTAGGTGGAGTCCATTGAGAGATTATGCCATGTTGCTAGAGATAGTCAAGAAATTTTCAACTAAGGTATTCACCTCCTCGATCTGATCGAAGAATCTTAATAAATTTTTTAGTTTGCTTTTCTACTTTATATCTGAATTTCTTAAACTTTTCAATTCAGACTTGTGTCTCATAAGATCACGTACCCATACCGAGATAAATCATCAGTAAAGGTTATCAAGTAGATAAAGTTGTCTTTAGTCGACACATAAAATGGGTCACACACATCAGTATATACTAGGACGAGTAGATCTGTGGCCCTTTTTCCATGTCCCATAAAAGGAAGCTTAGTCATTTTTCCATGAAGATATGATTCACAAATTGGATATGACTCGAAAGTCAACGAACTCAATAGCTTGGTTTTCTCCAATTTGTTAATCCTATCTTCTACTATATGACATAGCCTTAGGTGCCATAGATATCTATCATTTGAACTATTTCTGGGTCATTTTAATCTTATGGCATTCATATTTTGCTCGATATTAAAGATAGATACACCAATATATAACTGGTAGAGATCGTTAATGAGAAAACTACTTGCAATTTTATTTCTTTCATAAAGAATATTACAATGATCCTTAAGAAAACTAATTACATAGTCTTCTTGTGCTAAACATGAAATAGAAATCAAATTTTTACTTACAGCAGGCACATAATAACAATCCCTAAGTACTAAATCTAAGCCAGATGGTAGTCAAAGAGGGTAGGTTCCCACAACCACAACAGCAACTCTTGCTCCATTTTCGATGCATAGGATCATCTCACCATCCCTCAGCCTCCTGCTATCCTCAAGATCCTGTATGGAAGTGCACAAATAAGCACTAGAATCAGAGTCAAGCATCCAACTAGATGCAGAAGAAATCGTAAGGTTAGATTCAATAACGAGCATACCTCTAGAAGGACATGTCTCTTTCTTATTCTTCAGGGTGGCCAGGTATATTGGGCAGTTCCACTTCCAATGGCCATCAGTATTATAATGGAAATACTTTTCTTTGTCAGCGGTCTTCTTCTTCAGCTCTTCCTTCTTTTTCTTTCCATCTTTCACCTTTTGCCTTTTCATAGACTTCTTCTTTTCAAAAGACTTTCTCTTGGAAGAAGTCCAATCCATAGCAAGTACTGAGCCTTTAGAATCTTTTATAGAAAATTCAGTAGTAACCAGCATGTTCATAAGCTCGAATAGAGTACTCTAAAGTTTATGCATATGGTAGTTCATGATGAACTACCCATACGCATCAGTCAAGGATTGCAGAATTATATTATTCTGTAGATCCTGGTCTAACTTCACTCTGAGCTTCTCAAGCTCTTCCAAGTCCTTGATCATCATCAGACAATGATCTTGGACTGACTGTCCCATCACGCATTTTAGCCTTGAATAGTCGTTTAGTGATCTGATATTTGGCTGTGCGACTCTGTTCACCAAACATCTCTTGTAAGTGAGCCAATATTTGGTGGGCAGTCTTGATATCTTCATGTTGGCACTGATGCTCATCAGACATCGAAGCCCAACATGTAGTATCTGGCCTTATTATCTTCATCCGTCCATTTGTCAAGAGATGCTCTCTGTTCAACAGATGGATGGACAAGCTGGTAAGGTGGGAGGGATCCTGGTCCAATACATGAGTTAACTTCTCGAAAACCCAAAATAATTTTAAAGTTCTAGAGCTAATTCTTGTAATTGGGTTCGATCAGTCTATGGGTGTCCAGGATACATGCTAGTGGGTTGGATGCAGATATTTTGCATTTCCTATAGAAAGTCAAAGTTTCTAGTTAGATATTATAATTAAGACTTGACCAATTTATTTAGGAGTTTAATTTTTAAACAAATTAGCTCCCACTATTTTTCTCGGATCCCTACACTCCCTCGTAGAGATGTGAAAATCTTCATGATTATAGATTTCTAGTGGATGGTGCAGTCTCCACCAACTGACTCATCACCTCACCTAATAGTTATTGGTGATGGGTTAGCTATTGAGTGAGCATCTCTTGTCCAATGATTCTCTAATCATGATGCACCCAGACTTGATCTCTAATTTATGAGTCTCACCATGCTCCGGAAAATATTGATCCACTTCTTAGTTAAGTCAGACCCACCATTTGCATAGATTGGATTCCTAATTGGGTCTCTCACCGTATCCAAAATATTGAGCCCAATCTTTATCCTCCAGTCCATAGCATCCAATGCCTAATAGACATGGTTGCATCTTTTTGGTGCAACTGAACCACTGTGATCCAGTCGAGAACAATCAACCTCGAAAAGGGCCCGCACATCTACAATGGTGGAAGACCTTAGACTTAATCTTTTCTTAGGAAGATTTGATTTAGGTCTCTTTAAACTTGACTTGACAATAGTCCATAACAATTATGACTAACCTAGTGGCATGGGTTAGCTCGGATTATTAACCACCTCAGATCAGGACTGGGTCGATAAATATGGCCAGGTAAGTGAGACCGATGGAAGGGATATGCCATTAACTCGATAAGAATGCATTCGAGTCGAGTAGCTCCCAATTAAAAATCAGTCGATCGTATCTGCCAAACTTACCTTAGACACCAAATTGTTGAGTCAGAACCAATCAGATTAGCCTACAATCCAGACTCTAACCACTGAGCCTAATTAGGTCTTAGCTTGATCGATCACTCATGTGACTCGATCTTGACCCAGACTTAATCCTATTAGGCTGGTCAATTTAAGCATTCTTGATCCCATCTAACCAACTCTTGATTCGGTTTGATCAACCGCTTAGACCTAATTGAGCTACCCAAGCCCGAACCCAATTTTATGAATATATCTTAGATCTAAAAATTCTTAATTTTAGATCTAATTAATATTTCATAATCTTAATTCTTAATTAAGTTTAGGGTTCATAAACAAAATATGTACAATAAAATTCTAGGGTTTCAGGATCTAGGGTTTTGCAGAAAATAAGTTTTGGGTTTCTGATTAAGGACGAATACGCAGCACCCCTACACATCATAAGAACACCCCATCGAATTGGAAGAGAGGGCATTTAAACCCTACTTCATTCTTATGACCGGACGGCCAAGAGGAAAATGCCTTAATCAGGAACATGATGAATCTACAAAACAACTAGTTAGATCTACATCATATATCTCATATATAAAAATTGATCTAACTCATGGCATATTTTGCATACATCTCATGTATCATATCATGCATATTTTTAGATCTAAATTATCTCATAATAATCTAAAAAATTAGAATTTAAATTGATCTAATCATATCAAATTAAATTCTATTCTAGATAATTATGTAGAACTATTCTACAACTAGTCTAAACATGCATCAATCATATCTCATATGAATTCAAAAATTAAATAAATTTATTTTTTATTTTTTAGATCTTAATTATAATATTTATAATATCAAAAAATAGTAAATAAATAGATCTAAAATTATTTAATTAATTAAATTAAAATTATTATCATCCTACACTACACATAGAATAATTCTATTCCTAGTTTAGTCATGCATCTCATACATCTTAGATCTAGATTATTTATTTTTTTTAATTTTTAATTTTGGATCTAATCACATCTAATGTGATATCTAAAATTATCTAATTATTAAATCAAAATTATATTAAAATCAAAACTAAATAATTATGGAACCTGACTCTAATACCAGTTGAAGGGAAAACCCTATTTCTCGAGTTAGGTTCATTCAGATCTTGATTTGATCAAGAGGAATATTTTAAAAAATTTTTTCTTAGATTCAAATCAGATCTGGGACTCTTCAAATTTTATTTTATCAATCTAATAAAATAAAAATAAATTAAATTAAATCTAATTTAATTATACCTTGTTATGGGTAATCCTATTACCTTGTGATGATCTCAATGTTTGTCTGAGGTTCTGGATGTAGCCACGCAAGCACCTGGCCTCTACCAGTATCCACTTAAGCAGAATCTGAAGATCCTCTCCTTCTCAATTTGTACTCCAAAGATCAGATCTGGATCTGATCTTGAAGATCTTCAAAACATCTTTTGAAGATCGGGTGTTGTCTCCGCGGCAGTGCTGCCTTCTTTTTTCTTGTCGCCTTTCTTTTGCTTGGATCACACCAAACTCAAGCCCAAAGCTTCTTGGGCATAGAGAGGAGAGAGAGGATCTGAAGGTGGCATGGAGAGAGAGGGAGAGAAGCCTTGTGGCATGGGCAAAAGGTAGAGAATCTAAATCCTAGGTGTAGATGGGGTTTATATAGACCTTGCTATGCCATGCAGTGCCGCATCATCCCGATTGATGGATTTATATCATGGCTCTTTGTAAAATCAGATCTAAATCTAATTTATTGGATGACATCATTTGATCTAATCAAATTAGAGTCCCCCATAAACCTCCTTAGGTGGTGCCAAGATTGATCAAAGAAGACTCTTTGGCGCCACCTTAGTATGAAGCAATAAGCAACTGGAGTCCCATCTGTATGGGACTCCAATCCTTATCCACTTTAGGTGCATGCCTCCCTAGGCATGCACCCTTTTTCTTTCTTTTATTTAGTAGGGGGACAAGGGTCAAAGCTCTCTCCTATGGGTGCATGACACATGGGCAGTTGTTTAAGTATCAAAGGTCAACATTTGACCAAAGTCCAAAGATAAGATTTAGTAGGTGATGGAAAATGGCAGGTGTTGTCTCAAATTTATCTCATAAATTAAGACAACCCTTTTCTAACCTAGACAAACTCCAGTCAGACCAAATAAAAATTTCTGAGTGAGTCCAAATATATTTGGCTCAGTCGAGATAACTTTTAATGATTGTTGAAGAAGAATATCTGGCTCAATCGTATGCTAGCATGATTTTCTTGAACCTAATTGAATCTTATTCAAATCAATTAAACTGGGTTAGTCCAATTGATGATATCTAGATCCAAATTCTTATTTGTGTGATCCATTTAGGTTCAGTTCCGTATGATAATGGGATGTGTCATGATCTCTATCATCGATATCATTGAAATACCTTTCAATGGATCAGAACTTTATTGATTTAGATAACTAGTATGATCGATCATCCAAATCATTCTAATTGCTCCCAAAATCTATCAATGACACCTAACAGCATATGGTGGCAACCCATCAAAACTAAAAACAAACCTCTCAGTGCAGTTATCTGTGTGATTAAGTTCCTCCATCTTGAGCTCCGATCGGATTAGGGTTAAGGTGATCTCGTCAAACCCTAATTCCCATCATATGAATTAATCATTCAATTCAAGTCCAATATGAAAATTCTAATAGAAACTCTTTCTATTATTTTACTCTACCATGGCCATGGGTTTATGGACTTGATTCTAATGAACATCATAGGGTTTATCCTCATTTACCGAGATTGATAGATTTCCTATTGGTGCAATCCAATTCCTATAATGAACTTGCTATAGCCAACATACACCTCAGGATTCTGAATGGCTAGAAGATCGAGTTATGATGCAGTAAAATTATAACATCCTCAAGGAGAACTGTCGATGCACCTTAGGTTAAAGAACCAGACATACCACTACAGCTTCGAGCCAGTCATTAACGAGAAGGTAAACTTCCTGATGACTGCTCAAGGTGGTCACGCTCAGTGCCCTCATTCTCTAACGAATACCTATACTCTCGCTCCAGTATCTCTATACCGTAGACTCAAGACTCATCTATCCTAAAGAAGCGATCATACATCAAACTTTCGGATTAATCACCATCCCCATGATGATCCTACGGTCGAAAGCATTTTATGAGTTAATAATAAAAATTCATATCTTAAATTTTTAATTTTTAAAAATTATGAACTATCATTACCATTAACTCAAGAGATGTATCACAGATACTTTTAAATACACACTATGATAGAAAATAATTTATTTTATTATTTATAGTCAAAATTATAATTTTATTCTTAGATGTGTATTACAAGTGTTAGTCAATTTTGACTTCTAGGGCACACATATCTAACACAAATTGAAGAAGATCTTTCAAAGATGTCATCTTTTCTCTTCAAAATATTGGTATCCAAAATTAAATTATTTTTCATGTTTAATATCAAGAAGTTTACTATTTGAACTGATTTTTAAAATAATCAGTATCATAATTCTTATAATTGGTATCAAATAGTCTATTCTTGTCTTAAATTTTCTTACTTTTTTTGGCAAAAGAAAAGAATGTTTTATCTCAAATTTAGATTTGCATAGCTTATATCATATCATTTGAGATAAAATCAAGAATTTCATATCTTTTCTAAACTTAATTAAATTATATTTCTTAAGAAAAGAAAGATCTAAGTTTAAAAAGAATATCTCTCTATGATTTATTTTGCATGATCTGTTGGCGTCAATTTAAATTAACTTATCAAGATAATTTGATCTGAATTTAAATTGATTCATCTTTTTCAATCAAATACTTCAATGACTGATATCAAATAGATCATTATTGTCTTATATTCTATTGCTTCATCTTTAACAAAAAGTAAGAAATATCCTTGTGTATAATCTAGTTTGCATGAAAATATTTTTGATATTATACCTGAATAAATTATAAGATTGGTATCTTTATATTTTAAATTGATTGATACTATTTAAGAAAAGAAAGAGATATTTTTCAAAAAAAAATTATAATATATCCAAATTCTTAGTTTTGAAGGAAACTATTTATCTCAAATTTTTAAAGCTAAAGCTATTCCTTAACTAAAATTGAATTTTTTTTTTCGAATCTATAATTTTAAGAAAAAAATATACTATTGAAATTATATTTTCTAAATGAGAAAGAAATATTTTTTAAACTTAATCTTATTTTGATTTTGATTGAGTTGTGCTGAAAGAAATAACTTTTAAACTTTAAAAAAAATCACCTATATTGCTTGATTTATTCATCTTTAATTTAAGCATTTATATATTTTCGACTTGTCAATTCATATTTTGATTGATTTGATTGTGTCATCATTTTTAATGATCAATGAATATTTTAAAAATGCTTTACATCGATTGATTATTTTGACATTGTCATGATTGAAGACATCCTATTGTAAACATTCTATTTTAAAATCAATGAAAGCAAAATTTTCATAAAAAAAAATTACTATATCATGATTATGATCGATTATTTGATTGATGGTTGATTATTGAAATTTAATATGCTTACTTTAAATATGTGTAATATAGAAAGAAAATACTAAAAAAAATAATTTGATCTTAAAAAATTATTTAATTAAACATACCTTTATTTGCAAAAGTAAAGGAAAGAATTCATTTAAGATGAATTAGTTACTAAATTGGCATTAATTAAAGTTTAATATGATATCAAATTAAAGGTGCTTAACTTGAAAGAAAAAGAAAAAGTAACAAAAATTATAAAGCTTAAGCATATAAATTATAAAAAAAAGAAGATAATGCTAAAAAATAAATATATATTTTAATTTGATAATCTAAATTTAAAATATGCTTATTTTGAAATAAAGAGAGGAAGAAAGTTGAAAAGTAAATTAATCCAGCTATTAATATGAAAAATAGTAGGAGAGATATTTTTTGATTTGATTTGATTGAAAATATTAATAAACTTTTGATCTAAAATTCTCAATCAATTACCTTACTTTGAGCTTTATTGATTTTAAATATTTCATCAAATGCCTTATAGTCTTCTCATTTTGTGTTTTCATGTGTTTATTCAATTTAATTTACTTGATTTAAAGTATTATTGATTTAAAATAGTTTTAGATAAAAAAATTATTTTTCAATATTGAAACTTGCTTATAGTGTTATCATTCGTATGCTGATTTCATAATTTAATTTTTTTGAATATTCTTGATAATTGATTGAAGTTAAATTAAATTAAAAATATATTCTTACTCTAATAAATAAATTTCTAAACTTAATTTTAAAACTTATTTTAAAAGTTGAATTTGATACTAAATTTTTAATGTGTATCGCATAATTCTTATGAATTATTTGTATTGAAGCAATTTTACTCGAAGCAATAAATTTAAAAATATAACTATTCTTTATTTTGATACTATTTATTTTATTTTGCTCGATACATTTTTGATATATAGCTTTTTCAAACTTAATTGACTAAAATTTCTTTAAAAAAATATTGAATATTAAAGTGCATATTATGCTTGATTTCATGGTCAAATCTTTTGAAAAGCTCTATTCCTCTTAAAGCTTAAAAGTACATATTTAAAAATTTAATTAAAAAATTATATTCATTCAAAAAAAGAAAGTGCCTTTAATATTTGACTTCAAGCTAATTTTTGAAAAAAATATTTATTCAAAAAAAGGAGATGATTTTTTTATTTGACTTTATAAATTTGATGCATCTCTCAATTTAATATCTTAATATTGATTTTGATGATATTTTTTTTGTTCTTTCCCATGATCTTTTTGATACTGTCAAAAAGGGAGAGAGAAATGTTGAGTATATGCTTGAAGAATTAATGCTTAAGAAACTCAATAAATTTAATACTTAAAATTTTAATACTCATTGAGTTGAATTAAGACATTAATTTGAAATGAGTATATGAAATATGTGCAATGAATTAAAGACTAATTGAGAATATTCATGAAGTGTGCATTCATGTGTTTGATCTAGTACTTCATGATACATATTGGCAAAATATATTGAAACATATTATTCATTTTTATTGTGCATAAACTCAAGGTTTTGTCATCATCAAAAAGGAGGAGATTATTGATCCAATGATTGATTTTGATGATTATAAAATATTGAGTAAAATTATTACTAATCATATGTATTTCAAGATTGAATATAGGATTTCTCAAATGCTCATATTGAAGAAATTATCTTTGGAAGAAATCCTCTCAAGATGTCAAGCTAAAGCAATTAAAAAAAAAAAATTTCATAATTTTGGATGGCTCATTATGAAGAAAATTAATTTGAAAGGATTCGAAAGTTGAATTGATAAAGATGCTTGGAAAAGGTCAAAGCTTATCATTTCACCAAGTTGGAGATCAAGACAATATTTTTCGAAAGCCTCAAGAGTATTAGAGAAGAGTTTAAAATTTTTTGAGGTAATTTGGAAAGATTTGAAAGTAAAAAAAATAAAGAAAAATATGTTTGGACAAAAAGGGTTGACCTAGGGGTCGATCCTGTTGTTCCAGATGGCTATGCTCTGATACCAATATGTTGAGAACAATTCTTACTACTTGATGATTGTAGAAACAGCAACAAGGATCCTAGGAAAGAGATGGCTAACTTGTGAAATCCTAGAAAACCCTAGGGCATGGAGAAGAGAGGGAGAATGAGAAAGGAAGAGAGATTTTTAGGAAGAAAAAGCTTGTATTGATTTCATATTTAATTTACAAAACTCAGTACAGAGTATATATACCTGATCAAATAAGATCCAGCCTAAAAAACTTTCCTAGCTAACCTAATGTGATGCACTCTCCAAGCCCATGTATACCCATATCTCCCATGCACACACCCATTAGACAAATTCTGGTCCAATTCATAGGTTAGCCCCCTTAGAACCTTACAAACTAAGGCCCTAAGTTCCTAGAATTAAATCCAATCTCAGGCCAAAATAGAAACTACGTTCTATTCTGTTCACTATTCGAGCCGACTCGGTCAGCAATCGGATCGGCTTGATGGTGATGTCTTCTATGAGAGCCCAAATCATAACTCTCTATTTTGCTGCTCGAGCCGGCTCGAACCTTGAGAGAGCCAGCTCGACTTCCACTCCGACTAGCTCTGATAGAAATCGAGCCAGCTCTTCTAGTGTATCAGTTTGATACACTTTTTAGACTTCTGCTTAAGCCAGCTCTCTCAAAATTTGAGCTAGCTCATCTTCAGCTCGGGCTGGCTCTTCTGCAGCTTAGGCTGGCTCTTCTAATAGGATCCAAGCTAGCTCTTCTAAAGCATTTGCCAAAGATTTTCAATGGTTGATTCCATTCACTCCTTGCTCTCTTTCCACCTACTTTTAAGGCTTGAGAGCACCATACCTGAGCTCACAATCTCCATCTTGGTGCTCCCAAGTCCTTGTATCAACTCTATCTGACAACCCGATCAATACCATGCAATTGTAAAAGCATTCCATGGAAGTATCTTTGTGAGCACATCAGCTAGATTTTTCTTGGTGTGAACCTTCACTAGCTCCACTTCACCATCCTCCACTAGTTCTCTGATCTGATGGTATCTGATATCAATGTATTTGATCCTTATATGATACATAGAGTTCTATGCGAGCAACAAAGTACTTTGGTTGTCACAATGCATTCTGACTGCATTCTATGGGAATCCCATCTCCAGTGCCAAGCCCTTCAACCATAAAGCTTCTTTCGCTATCTCTATGATGCTAATATACTCTGCTTCAGCAGTGGATGGGCCATAATTGGTTGCAAGCAAGATCTCCATGAGACTAGACCTCTATACAGGCTGAATATAAAATCTATAGTCGAGCATCGAGTATCCACATTTTTACCAAAATCTGCATCTACAAATCCCTCTATTAGCCTTTGAGCTTTCTTAGACATGTTAGGATGTTCCTTAGCATCTTCCTACTGACCATAGCAGATGTCAATCCCAACTGAACCTACCAAGTATCTGAAGATATCCTCCAGTGCTCTCCAGTGCTCCTTTCTAGGCTAAGCCATAAACCTGCTCACTTGACTCACTGCATAGGCTAAATCTAGCCTCCAACATACCATAGAATATATAATACTTCCCACATCAGAAGCATATGGAATCTTTTCCATCTCCTAAATTTTCATCTCAATCTATGGTGACATGGTCTTAGAGAGTCTAATATGCCCAACAAGTGGCAGCTCTGTCGGTTTAGCATCCTTCATACTAAACCTCTCTAAGATCTTCTTGATGTATCCTCTCTGAGATAGATGTAGCAGCCTCTTAGTTCTATCTCTGACAATTTTCATACCTAGGATCTTCTTTGCAAGCCCCAAGTCCTTCATCTCAAACTCCCGAGATAAAGCTCATTTTAATTCCGGCATAACTTTCTTACTCTTGCATGCTATCAGTATGTCATCTAAATACAAGAGTAAGTATAACCAAGATCCATCTTCCAAAGACCCCATATATGCACATAGGTCATGATCGCACCTAAAAAGTCCAATACTTCTCACATAAATGTCAAACTACTTGTACCACTGACTAGGAGACTACTTCAATCCGTATAGTGATTTCTTCAGTAAATAGACCTCTCTCTGTGACCCAGGCTTTTTGAAGCCCTATGGCTGCTCCATGTGTATGTTCTCCTCCAAATTCCTATGGAGGAATGCTGTCTTAATGTCCATTTACTCTAGCTTCAAGTCATGGGCAACAACTATGCTCAATAGCATCCTAATGGACATATGTCTGACAACTGAAGAGAAGACTTCTAAGTAATCAATCTCTTCTCTCTCTGAGTATCCTTTAGATACTAGCCTAGCCTTGTACCTCACTCCATCTTGCTTTAAAGGTGCCTTTTTTTTTATGAAAATTCATTTGGAGCCAATAGATCAAGCATCATTCGGTAGATCCACCAGCTATCATTTCCAGTTTTTCCTGAGAGATTCCATCTCTTCTATTATGGCCTGCATCCATGACTCCTAATCTGGACTCTCCATGGCCTCCTCAAAATTCTCTAAATCTCCATTAGCAGTGATGAGAGCATAGAAAATAGTCTCATCAATACTATATCACATCGATTTATGAATAGTGCACTTCGACTTATGCAGTACCACTCTTCTTGCAATATTCTACAAGTCTGCTGCCTGTGGCTATCTCTGCACTTCTTTCAGGATAGATCGCTCTCCATGCTGGTTCTCCATAGGTAAATTACCATGCTTAACTATCTCCATCTCAAACTGAATATGACCTGAGGTTGATATTGAGAGCAAATCACCTGTATCCAAGAGCTTTTCCATGCTGTCCTATGTTGTCTTCACAACTCCATCTATACTTTTCGACTTCAATACGATGCTCTTTTCATCAAATATCATTTTTTGACTGATGACACACCTCTAAGAATGTGAATCCCACAACAAGAATGATGCGGGATAGCCTAAAAAAAAAGAGAAAAGATCAAGCTTTCTTTCATTCGTTAATAATAAATCACGTCCGACTGTAGCATATTATTCCTAGAACAGACAGTATAGTTGCCTATACTCTACTCAGGAGGTGTGACTAATTGACATGGGACCAAAGTACGATCAATCTAAATAATGCTGATGAATGTCATTTTAGAGATCAGTAAATAACTAGCAATAATAAAGTAAATAGATAGATAGCAAAAATTAAACATGCTCATGAATAATTATAAAAAAAAATTATAAATGAAATGAAGAATAGCAAAAAATTAAGCCCGCAAAAAAATTCAAAAAAAAAATAAGAAGAATTCGGATCATGATAGTTAAGAAACTACCATGATTAGGGCTCTTAATCTTTTAACTAAGCAAATCTATCGATAAAGAACTAGATCTTTACCAACATCGGATCTGAAAAAAATAAGTAAAATCAAAGATTAGTTAAGAAGGAACGAAGGTCCTTGTCAATATTTGATCTATAGAATAATAGATCATTCTTTCTCTCTCTATATGATAGATAAAAATCTTGGAGGAGATAGATCTTCTTTTGGTGGAATAGACTTGTGTAGGTAGATTGTTGGAAATACGCGCTCTTCTCACATGGACCAGCATGGCCGTCGGTGATTAGTCAAGCTCTAAGAAAGTACTTCTTAGAGATTTTTGTGGAAGCATGATCAAAAAATTCAAGAAATAGAGAAAAAGAGAAGAAGAGATTTCTGAGAGAAAAGAGCTTTTATTCAATATATTTCAGCATAATTACAACCTTGACCTATTTTCAGTATATATACTTTACAAAGGATCAAGCCCAAGCTTATAGAAAAACTCTCCAAACCCAAATAACCCACGTACACAAAATAATAACCCATAAAAATTGAGCCAACCCAGATTTAGACTGAGCCGGCTAACCTACGATTGGGTCGGCTCAGTCCGAACTGAGCTGACCCAATTGTGTACCATGCCAATAGCCCAAAAATGCTGCTTTCTATCTAAATTTTTCTCTGAGACCTTGCTGATCCAGTCCTAAACTGAGCCGACCTAATTCCTAACTTAGTTGGCTCAATCTCAAGGTGAGCCAGCCTAGTTTCTAAACATTACTAGGAGAGCTGATTTTTCTTCCGACTCGCTTCCATCTTTTCATGACCTATCTTTTCATGTTTTCAAGACTTAGGAGTGCCACTTCTAAGCTCACATTCTCCACCTTGGTGCTTCTAAGTCCTTGTGAACTCATCTCTTCTCAACAGACTCATCCGTGCCACACATCTCTGAAAGTTATCTCTGGAGAGTACCTTCGTAAGTGCATCAGACTAATTCTCCTTAGTATGGACCTTCATCAGTTCCACTTCATCTTCCTCCATCAACTCTCTGATCCTGTGGTACCTCACATCTATATACTTTGTGCATGCATGATAGACCGGGTTCTATGCCAACAGCAGAGCACTCTGACTATCACTGAATAGTGTAACCTTGCTCTACTCCATCCCCAACTCATCAATCAGCCTCCTAAGCCAAAGAGCTTCCTTTGCAACCTCTATTATCCCAATGTACTCAGCCTCTATGGTAGATAAGGCCATGATTGGCTGAAGGGTTGATCTCCAAGATACCGATCTACTATATATGCAGAAGAGGTATCCAATAGTAAACCTCCTTGTATCAAGATCACCAGCATAATTTGTATCAACAAATCCTTCCAAAGGACCTAAACCTTCACACATCTTCACAGATTGTTCTCCAAATCCTTCTGGCTGCCCACCAAATATCAAACCATAATTTCTTGTTCTATGCAGATATCTCAATATCCATTTCAATACTTTCCAATGTTCCTTCCTAGGGTTAGCCATGTATCTACTAACCGTGCTCACTGCATGTGTTATATCTGGTCTACAGCACACCATAGTGTACATCACACTGCCTACAGCATTTGTATAAGGGACTCATTTCATGTACTCTCTCTCCTCTTCTGACTGGGGGCTCTGAAACTTAAAGAGAGACATATGGCTCAACAATAGCATCTCTATAGGTTTAGCCTTCTCCATTCCAAACCTCTTCAGAACCTTCTGAACATATTTTTCTTGTGACAAATGGAGCACTCCTTTGCACCTATCTCTGCAAATCTTCATTCCAATAATTTATTCAGCTGGACCCAAATCCTTCATCTCAAACTTAGATGATAATATCCTTTTCAATCTTTTCACAGCATCCATGCTTCTACTGGCTATGAGCATATCATCTACATATAATAATAGGTATAGGACATCCTCATCATCTACATCCTTGACGTAGACACAACAATCATGTTTATATCTGCTGAAACCTAGGCTCAAGACAAAGCTATCAAACCTTCGATTCTACTGACGAGGGGATTGTTTCAAGCCATACAAAGACTTTCTGAGTAAACATAACTTTTCTTTCTATCCTATCTCCATGAAACCATCTAGCTGCTTCATGTAAATTCTTTCATCTAAAGTCCCATGAAGGAAGGCCATCTTCACGTCCATCTGTTCCAATTTCATATTATGCCATGCCACCAATGACAACAAAACTTGAATAGATGTATGACTCACCACAGGAGAGAAAATTTTTTTGTAGTCAATCCCTTCCCTTTGTGAGTATCCCTTTGTTACTAGTCTTGCTTTGAATCTAACTTCACCTTGTTCTGAAGGTGCTTCTTTCTTTGTAAACATCCACTTTGAGCCAATAGGTCGAGCACCCTCTAGAAGATCCATCAGCTGCCATGTCTGATTCTTCTTAAGCGATTCCATCTCCTCCATCATGGCCTGTAACCATGAATCATGATCCTCACTCTCCATGGCCTCTACATAATTCTCTGGATCTCCATTAGCAGTGATAAGTGCATAGGAGATAACCTCATCAATGCCATATCTGACCAACCTCATAATAGTATGCTAGGGCTTGTGCAAAGCCACTTCCATTGGTACATTTCTGTCTGATGTCTGTGGCTGCTCCTGTATATTTATCTAAACTACCGGCCCTTCATGCTGATTTTTAATATGAGATAATACTTTTCTGCCTAGCTCCACCTTAACAAGAATACTCATGTAAGTGGACGTAACCTGCATGCCATCATTCTCTGACTGGCCACCACTATTCACCTTTGTTTTTTCAGTTCCATCTATCCCAAACCTCCTCAAGATGCTCTTCTCATCAAAGATAACATCCCTTCTAATCATTGACTTCTATGCCGGAACCTTTCATAGAAAAACTCAAGCAGTGACAGCAACTCATTATTCTGCCAAGCGTCGAATTTTGAAAGTTTATGCATATGGTAATTCACGATGAATTTGCCCATATGCATCAGTCAAAGGATTGCAGAATAATCATCATTCTGCAGATCCAAGTCTAACTTCACACCGAGCTTCTCAAGCTCTTCCAAGTCCTTGATCATCATCAGACAGTGATCTTGGACTGACTGCCCATCATGCATCTTAGCCTTAAAAAGTCATTTCATGACTTGATACTTGACTGCACAACTCTGTTCACCAAACATCTCCTGCAGGTGGGCAAACATTTGGCGAGCAGTCTCGATATCTTCATGTTGGCGTTGGAGCTCGTCAAACATCGAGCCCAACATGTAATATCTGACCTTATTATCTTCATCTATCCATTTTTTCAGAGACGCTCTCTGTTCAATGGATGGATAGGTTGGTAAGGTGGGAGGGTCCTGATCCAAAATATGGGTTAATTTCTCAAAACCCAAAATGATTTTGTAGTTCTTGAGCCAATCTTTATAATTAGATTCGGTCAGTCTATGTGTGTCCAAGATACGTGCCAATGGGTTGGATGCAGACATTTTCCCTATAGAGAGTCAAAGATTTAGTTAGATAC
>QRFJ01001428.1:99016-123313 GCA_006176705.1 Cocos nucifera
TGTAATTATGACTTGACCAATTTATTTAAAAATTTTATTTTTAAACAAATTAGCTTCCACTATTTTCTTGGATCTCTACACTCCCTCTGTAGAGATGCAAAAATCTCCATGATTAATGATTTCTAGTGGGTGGTGCGGTCTCACCAACTGACTCATCACCTCACCTAACTGTTATTGGTGATGGATTAGCCAATGAGTGAACAACTCTTGTTCAATGATTCTCTAATCATGGTGCACCCAAACTTGGTCTCTAATTCATGAATCTCATCGTATCTGGAATATTGATCCACTCCTTAGTTAAGTCAGACCCACCATTTGCACAAACTGGATTCCTAATTGAGTCTCTCACTGTATCCAAAATATTGAGCCCAATTCATCCTCCAGCCCATAGCATCCAATGCCTAATAGACATGGTTGCATCTTTTCGGTGCAACTAAGCCACTGTATCCAATCGAGAACAATCAACCCCGGAAAGGGCCTACACATCTACAATGGAGGAAGATCTCAGACTTAATCTTTTCTTAGGAAGAATTGATTCAGGTCTCATTAAACTAGACTTGTCATAGTCATAACAATTATGACTAACCTAGTGGCATGGGTTAGCTCGGATTATCGGCCACCTTAAATTAGAACTGAGTCGATAGATATGGCCAGATAAGTGAGATCGGTGGAAGGGATATGCCATTAACTCGTACAAGAATGCATTCAGGTCGAGTAGCTCCAATTAAAAACCAGTCGGTCGTATGTGCCAAACTTATCTTAGACACCAAATTATTGAGTCAGAATCAATTGGGTTAGCCTACAATCCAGACTCTAACCTCTGAGCCTAATTAGGTCTTGCTTGATCATGACTCGATCTTGACCCAGACTTAATCCTATTAGGCTGGTCAATTTAAGCATTGTTGATCCCATCTAACCAACTCTTGATTCGATTTGATCAATCGCTTAGACCTAATTGAGCTACCCAAGCCCGAACCCAGTATTATGAATATGTCTTAGATCTAAAATTCTCAATTTTAGACCTAATTAATATTCTATAATCTTAATTCTTAATTAAGTAGGGTTCATAAACAAAATATGCACAATAAATCCTAAGGATTTCAGGATCTAGGGTTTTGCAGAAAGTAAGTTTTGAATTTTTGATTAAGGACAAACACGCAGCACCCCTACACATCATAAGAACACCCCATCGGATGGGAGGAGAGGGCCTTTAAACCCTTCTTTATTCTTATGACCGGACGGCCAAGAGGAACGCCTTAATCAGGAACATGTAATACTATAAAATAGTTTTAGATCTATATCATATATCTCATATACAAATTAGATCTAATCATGGCATATTTTGCATACATCTCATGTATCAAATCATGCATATTTTCAGATCTAAATTATCTCATAATAATCTAAAAAATTAGATTTAAATTGATCTTATCAAAATAAACTCTAATCTAGACAACTATGTAGAACTATTCTACAACTAGTCTAGACATGCATCAATCATATCTCATATGATATTTAAAATTAAATAATTTTTATTTGCTATTTTTTAGATATTATTATAATAATTATAATATCAAAAAATAGTAAATAAATAGATCTAAAATATGATTTAATCAAATTAAATTGAAAACATGCAAGACTATTCTATAGAACTATTCTATTTTAGAACTAGTCATGCATATTTTCTAATCTTAGATCCGATTCATTTAATTTTAATTTTTTTGATTTCAGATCTGATCATAACTCATGTGACATTTGAAATAACTTATTTTTTAATTAAAATAAATTTAAAATTAGATCTAAATATTTTAGAACCTTGGCTCTGATACTAGTTGAAGGAAAATCCTGATTTCTCGGATCAGGTTTGTTCAGATCTGATCGGATCAAGTGATATATTTTTAAAAAAAAAAATTGATCTAAATTAAATCTAGAATATTTTAAATTTGATTATTATTATTATAATTATTAAAATAAAAAGAGATAAATTAAATCAGATTTAATTTACCTTGATGTAGGGTAATCCTATTACCCATTGATGATCCTGTAAGCAGCAGAAGGTTCTGGATCTAGCCACGCAAGTGCCTGGTCTCTACCAATATCTACTTAGGCTAGATCTAGAGATTCTCTTCTTCTCTATCACATCTCCAAAAATCAGATCAAAATCTGATTTGAAGGATCTTCAAAACAACTTTCAAAGATCAGTAGTTGTTCTTTGCAGCAGTGCAGCCTTCTAGCTTTCTGTCGCCTTTCTCTCATCTAGATTGCACCAACTTAGATCCCAAACTACTTTGGGCATGGAGAGGAGAGGGAGAATATGCTCTTGGCATAGAGGAGGAGGAGAGAGGCAGCCTTGGGGCATAGAGAATTATTCACATCCTTTTGAGTTGGGCACAGGGTCATATTTATAGACTATGCATGATCCAACTCCTCTTCTTCCCAACCAATCACAATCCTTTATGAAATCAGATCTAAATCTGATTGGTGAAAATAGAGTCCCTTGAATTCATCCTTAGATGGTGCCTAAGACCAGTCAAAGTTGATTCTTAGGAGTCTAATCGGAATCCAAAAAGGAGATGGAGTTTCTGTCCAATAGGGACTCTTGGGTGCCTCAAACTTGGGCGCACGCTAAGGGTGGCGTGCACCCTCCTCCTTGCCAGCTTCTGGCAGGGGGACAAGTCCCCACCAGCTCTCCAATAGGTGTGTGACATGTGGATAGAAGTCAGAGTGTCAATGGTCAACATTTGACCAGTCAAAGGTCAACTTTTGACTAAAGTCAAAGGATGAGAAATGGTAGGTGACCAAAAATGGCAGGTATTGTCTTACAAAATAAGACAACCTTTTTTCTGACCTAGATAGGCTCCAGTCAGACCAAGTGAAGGCCTATGATCGAGCACAAACTCCTTTCACTCAGTCAGGATAACTATTTATGATAGTAAAAGAAGAACGTTAGGTTCAATCGAGTGCTAGCATGATTTTCTTGAATCTAATTGAATCTCATTCAGATCAATTGAACTGGATCAGTTCAATTAATGATCACCAAATTCAAACCCTTATTTGTGTGACCTAGTTAGGTTCAGTTCTATATGGTAATGGGATATGTCATGATCTCTATCATCGACATCATCGAAACTCCTTTCGATGGATCAGAACTCTTCTGATTCGAACAGCTAGAATGATCGATCATCTAAATCATTCTAATTGCTCTCAAAATCCACCAGTGATACACCTAGCAGTATATGGTGGCAACCCATCAGAGCTGAATGTGAACCTTTTGGTGTAGCTACCTATGTGATTAAGTTCTTCTATCTTGAGCTTCGATCAGATTAGGATTTAGGTGAACTCATCAAACCCTAGTCTCTGTCATATGATGTAATCATTCGATTCAAGTCCGATGTGAAAACCTAAATAGAAACTCTTTCTATTATTTCACTCTACCATGGCCATGGGCTTCTGGACTTGATTCTTATGATCATCATAGGGCTGCTCCTCTACCACCGAGGTAGATAGATTCCATCTTGATGCAATCCAGTTCCTACAATGAACATGCTATAGCCAACATACACCTCAGGATTCCATATGGCTAGGAGACCGAGTTATGGTGTAGTCAAACTATAACACCCTCAAGGTAAACTACCGATGCATCTCAAGTCAAAGAACCAAGACACACCACTGCAGCATCGAGTCAGTCATTGACGAGAAGGTAGACTTCCTAGTGACTACTCGAGGTGGTCACGCTCAGTGCCCTCGTTCTCTAACGAGTACCTATACTCTCGCTTCGATGTCTCTACACCATAGACTCAAGACTCATCTACTAAAGAGAAGTGATTGTACACCAACCTTCCGAATCAATCATCATCCTTGTGATGATCCTATGGTCGGAAGCATTTTATGAGTTAATAATGATTATTCATGTCTTAAATTTTCAACTCTTGAAAATATGAATTATCATTATCATTAACTCAAAGGATATATCACAGACACTAAATACACATATGTGATAGAAAATAACCCATTTTATTGATTATAGTTAAAATTATAATTTTGCCCCTTGAAGTGTATTATGAGTGTCAGCCAATTCTGGCTTCTAGGGCACATATATCTAACACAAACTTCTCAAAATTTATCTTAAATCCACTTGATCCCATAACTTCAAATAAGTCAAGAACGGATCCCTAACACCCTTCATGATCACACACACCAGCAAAACTACTCTTCAAAGAAGATCTAACTAGCCCTCGATCCTCTTTCCAAACTTCTATATCATCGTTCCTTCGTGTAAATAATCTCCACCTCAATCTAGAGACAACCCCAAAGCAAACTAAAAGTTTTAGGATAAAATCTGGTGCAACAGATCCTGGATGTAGTAAACCCTAGGTGTCTTCCTTTCTTCCATGCAACACCGCTCTAATACCAAATATTGGGAATACATACTCTTCCCACACGAATTGGCATGGCCGCCAGTGATTAGCCAAGCTCCAAGGAAGTACTTCTCAAAGATTTCTATGAAAGCATGATCAAATAATTCAAAAAATAAAGAAGAAAAGAAGAAGTGATTTTTGGAAGAAAAGAGCTTTTATTCAGTATGTTTCAGCATAATTACAACCTTGACCTATTTTCAGTATATATACTTTACAAAGAATCAAGCCCAAGCTCATAGAAAAACTCTCCAAATTCAAACAACCCATGTACACAAAATAATAACTCTTAAAAACTGAGCTAGCCCAATCCAGTATATATACTTTACAAAGGATCAAGCCCAAGCTCATAGAAAAACTCTCCAAATTCAAACAACCCATGTAAATAAAATAATAACTTGCAAAAATTGAGCCGGCCCAGTTTCAGACTGAGCCGGCTAACTTGGGACTGGGTTAGCTCAGTCTCAGACTGAGTTGACCTAGTTGTGTACCATGCCAATAGTTCAAAAATGCTGCTTTCTATCCGAATTTTTTTCTGAGACCTAGCCGATACAGTCCTGGACTCAACCAGCCTAGTTTTCAACTTAGCAGGCTTAATCTCAGGATGAGCCAGTCCAATTTTTGAACTTTGCTAGGAGTGCTGATTTCTCTTTTAGCTCACTTCCGTCTTTCCATGACCTATCTTCTCATATTTTCAAGACTTAGGAGTGCCACTTCTAAGCTCACATAGATGGTGAAGATGAATCGAGGTCGTAAAAATATTGAATCTCAAAAAAATAAAGGTTAAAGAGATAGAAAAAGGTGGACCTCACACCCTCCCCTCATGGAGCGATTTTGGATCTCACACCCTCTCCCTCTCGAAGCGACCAACATAAATATTTATGGGAATTATAAAATAATTCATTCATTCATTATCTCATTCATGAAAGATACATGGGTTTATATAGGACCCTAGGAGTCCTATTTCTTTAGAAATTCTATTCCCTTTACAAGAAAAAATCAACTCTTCCAATAAAAAAGTAAAACATTATGTATGGTTTCCAAATACAATAATATATCATATCTATCTTTTATCGAACCTTAGGGAAGAAATCAATCTTTTAATAAAATAAGTAAGAAATCAAGAACTCTTAAGAAATCCTAGGAAAGAAAAGAAATTTCATGTGGACGCTTGATGTCTGGCATAACTTGGTATGAGGATCCTCGGGCATGGCACATGCTGGCATGTGTATTTTCTCCCTAGGCGTGTGGAGGGTGGTGGCTCCAAAGATGACGTGGACCAAGCTTGCTTCTTTATGATGGTCTCTTTCCAAATAAGGCTCAATCCAAAATAAACCCAAGTATGGTCCTATGGATCCAAAACTAAATGCATCAAAAGAACTAATTGATTAAATCCAAAGGACTAGAACAAAATAACTAAAATAGAGTTATTCTGATATGGCTTCTTCATTCCAAATTGAATCTAAATTATATTGCTAACTTCTGGTGGCTTTGGTGTTTGCACCAATTCTCTCAATGTGGGGAGAACTCGACCCTATCGAGTGGGGATCGATTCTGCTCTGGTGACACTCAAGCAAATCGGGATCAATATGCTACAGCTCTTCTCAAATAATCCAGGTATCCTTGAACTTCGATCGATCTCGCCATCTAACTAAGTACCGCTGATAGCCTCGACTCCGGGTGGAGATGACATGCTCATCCAAAATTCTCTCAATTTGATCATACTTTGACATTTTGGCTGGTGGACACTCAGGAATAGGCTCTCTCTCAAAGGTTGGTTCAGGCTCAAATGGCTCACTAGGTATCTAAGTTGGTTCTTTATAGGCGATGAGATCTACAACGTTAAAAGTAGAGCTAATCCCAAAATCAGAAGGTAAGTCCACAACATATACATTTGATCCGATCTTCTTTAAAATCTTAAATGGACCTGCTCCTCGAGCATGTAACTTCTTGATGGTTCCTGGTGGAAATCGTTCAGGCCTCATTCAAACCATTACATAGTCTTCTTCCATAAACTCTTGGGCACGTCGATGAGAATCTACATTCTATTTATAAATTTTATTACTAATACTAATTTTTTTACTGATCTCTTTATGTAAACTCTTGACATGCTGTGCAAATGACTCTGTAGATTCAAAAATTCTAGCATGCATGGGTAGTGGGATAAGATCTATTGATTTTCTAGGTTAATATCCATGAACTACTTCAAAAGGACTCATGCTAATGGACCTATTAACAGAGCTATTATATGCAAATTCAACTCAGGGCAATAAAAGATCCTAGTTATCCATGTGTTTTCCAATCAAGCAACACAATAAATTTCCAAGACTCCTATTGACCACTTCAGTTTGGCCATCTATTTGGGCGTGAAAGGCAAAAAAAATTTCAATTTTATGCCTAGAAGGTGCCATAGAGTTTTCCAAAAGTATCTTATGAATCTAACATCCCTATCAGACACAATGGTTTTGGGTAATCTATGCAATTTAACAATCTCATCAAAGTATATTCTTGCAACTTTTGAAGCATCCGACGTTTGGCAACAGGGCAAAAAATGGGCCATTTTTGAAAACCTATCTACAACCACTAGAACTAAATCATGCTTCCTAACTGTCTTAGGTAAGCCTAAATCAAAATCCATGCTAACATCTTGCCAAGGACAGTCTGGTATAGGTAAGGGTGTGTATAGGTCTGTGTTCTATTTTCTTTGCTTGACCACGACACATGTTCTACACTGGGCAATAATTCAAGCGACATCTCTTTTCAGACTTGGCCAAAAGAACCGAACTTCTACCAACTCTATGGTTTTATTTCTACCAAAGTGTCCAGCTAATCCTCTAGTGTATAGTTTCCAAACTAGAAAATCTCTTAAAGATGTATGAGGAACACATAGCCTAGCTCCTCTAAATAAGTAACCATCCTGAAGGATATATTTACTATATTCTCTAGATGGTCCTTCTCATAAAATGGTAAGTATGTTGCTAAAATCTAGACACTCCTTAAAATCTTCTTTAATCTTATCAAAACCAACAACCTCTACACTAACGGTGGACAACAAAGTATGACGATGACTCAGGGCATCAGCAGCATAATTCTCTACACCCACACAGTGTTTCAAAGCAAAAGTATAGGCTTGCAAAAACTCGACCCACCTACCATGTCTATGATTCAGTTTCTTTTAGAAATTCAGGAATCAGAGGGCTTCATGATCTGAGTATAAAATAAATTCTTATGGTAGTAGGTAATGTCTCTAGTATCTTAGAGCTTGGACTACCGCATAAAACTCCTTATCGTAGGTAGAATACTTTAGTTTAGAATCATTAAGTTTCTCACTAAAATATGCTACCGGATGACCTTCTTGACTAAGGACACCATCAATCCCAACTCCTGACACATCGCATGCTACTTCAAAAATCTTGAAAAAATTAGGTAAATGTAGGACTGGAGAGTGGGTCATTTTGTCCTTAATGTTTAAGAAGGCTCTATTGGTTTCCTTAGTCTATTCAAAATCTCTCTTTCTAATATAGTCAGTGATAGGAGCGGCTATGGTGCTAAACCCTTTTATGAACCTACGATAAAAGATTGCTAATCCATGAAAACTTTGCACGTCATGTACACTCTTGGGTACCGACCACTCAACTATTGCTTTAATCTTTTCAATGTCGACAAACACACCATTGGGGGTAACAATAAAACCTAAGAAGTTGACACGGTCCATCATGAAAGCTCATTTCTTAGGATTGGCATACAGACTTTCTATTCTAAGAACTTGGCAGACTTTTTGGAGATGATCTAGATGGTCCTTCCTAGTTTGACTGTAGATCAAAATGTCATCAAAGTACATGACTACAAACACTCCTATAAATGATCATAATACTTGGGTCATCAATCTCATGAAAGTACTAAGGGCATTAGATAACCCAAATGGCATCACTATCCACTCATATAAACTATCTTTCATCTTAAAAGCAGTTTTCCACTCATCTCCCGGTCTAATCCTTACTTGATGGTAACCACTCTTAAGATCAATCTTAGAGAAAATAGTGGCTTCGACCATCATATCTAAGATGTCATCTAATTTAAGAATGGAAAAACGATACTTAATGGTGATCTTGTTAATGGCACGACTATCTATGCACATTCTTCATGTTCCATCCTTCTTTGGAGTCCATAGTGCAGGAACTACATAAGAACTTAAACTCTCTCTAACGAATATTTTTTTCATCAGCTCTCCAACTTGCCTTTATAGCTCAGCATGCTTAGTGGAGTTCAACCTATAATGTGGCAAATTGGGTAGGGTAGATCCAAGTACCAAATCAATGGCATGCTGAATATTTTTCATGGATGGTAAGTGATCTGGGAGATCCTCAGGAAAGACATCATGAAATTCACTAAGAAGACTGACTACTTCCTTGGGATGATCCATCTTAGGATCCTCACAAACTTCTCTCATAGCAAGCATCCAAACTGGTGATCCTTTACTCACGGTCATCTCTAATTCCTTAGCACCAATCAGATGGAGGCCTATTTTTTTATGTTTTCTTTTGGTCCATCATCTATCTTTCTATTGGTAACCTTAGGTGGGGAAGGATTGATCATGATCTTCTTACCCTTATGAGTGAAACTACAAGAGTTGGTTTGGCCATAAATCATAACATCATTATCAAATAGCCAAGGCCGATCTAATATGATACTTCCAACTTCCATGGGTAAGACATTGCACCAAACATGATCCTGATAAGAATAGAGCTGGAAGGGAACACAGCATCTAAGTTTGATAAAAATAGAGAAGAAATCTATCCAAGACACATGATATGGGTTGGGATGATCTATAGGAGCTAATCCTAATTGCTTAACCATATCGGTGGAGATGGCGTTGATACAGCTACCACTATCAATGATCATCTTATAAATTTTATCGCTAAATTTTATAAAGATATGAAAAATAGAGGTCTTACGCCAGTCTTCACTCTCTTTAATCTATGCTAGAATATACCTAATGAGTCCAAGCCTAAGGTCTGACTCCGATACAATAAAATTTAGGATATCCTCAGTACTCTCAAACTGCTCAGCTAAGTCTGGATCAGCTTCATAAATTTTCTCTTCAATATTTTCTAGAGTTTTCTCTTTTAATTCTTTCACAAATAAAGATTGGTTGGGGCATTGTGCAATAAAATGATTGTAACCATAGCACTTGAAGCAGTGGGATTGAGAATTATTTTTCTTAGATAACTCTCCTACAATTCTTTTTTCTTTATCATCTTTTATCACTATAGGATTTATAGGTGGAGGTCCATTACTAAGAGTCTGAGTAGTATTGAGTCTCAATCCAGAAGGGGTTACTCGACTAAGTTCAAGATGATGGATGGTCGAATACCTAAAAAATCTCTCAAAGTCTATAGCAAGTTGATAAGCTTATTCTAACATGGTTACCTCTCGCAAAAAGAGCTCACACTAGATATCCTCTCGTAATCCAGCTCTAAATCTAGGTAAGGTAACAACCCTATCTTCGGTTACTCCACATCTCATGAGGTACTCATCAAATCTCATGATGTACTCTATGACTGATCTATTTCCTTGAGTAAGTCTCTGCCACCAATCTAAAAATCTTTGTTGGTAGGAGGTGGGGAGGCATTTTTCTCTGAGTTTCTTCTTAATTTCATCCTAGGTTTCTATCGGATCTTATCTTCTCTGGTTGAGAAGATGTTCAAAACTTTCTCAATAAAGTCGGGCTTGCCTAACCAACTTCATCCTAGCAAACCTAACTCTCCTTGCTTTAGATATTTCGTACCATCCAAAATAGTGGTCCATGTCCAATTTTCAATCTAGGTACTCTCTTGAATCTAGACAACCATCAAAACTTAGGCCTTCGATCTTCACATTCCTAAGGACATGCTCATCCTGGTCGATCTGGTTATGATGGAGGTATGCTGCTATAGGTCGATCTAGGTCGAGGTTTTTTCTTCTCTATCCTATAGATAGTTGGAGAAGTTGTAGGAAAATCCTGATTTCTCGGACTAGGTTCGTTCAGATCTGATCGGATCAAGAGATATATTTCAAAAATTTTTCTCTTTGATCTGAATCAGATATGAGATATTTTAGATCTGATTATTATTATTATAATCATTAAAATAAAAATAGATAAATTAAATTAGATTTAATTTATCTTGACGTAGGGTAATCCTATTACCTATTGATGATCCTGTAAGCAGCGAAAGGTTCTGGATCTAGCCACGTAAGTGCCTGACCTCTACCGATATCTACTCAGACTAGATCTAGAGATTCTCTTCTTCTCTATCACGTCTCTAGAAATCATATCTGAATCTGATTTGGAGGATCTTCAAAATACCTTTCGAAGATCAGCAATTGTCCTTTGCAGCAGCGCAGCCTTCTAGCTTTCTATCACCTTTCTCTCATCTGGATTGCACCAACTTGATCCCAAACTACTTTGGGCATGGAGAGGAGAGGGAGAAGATGGTCTTGGCATGGAGGAGGAGGAGAGAGGCAGCCTTGGGGCGTGGAGAATTATTCACACCTTTGAGTTGGGCGCAGGGTCTTATTTATAGACTATGTGTGATCCAACTCCTCTTCTTCCCAACCAATCACAATCCTTTTGTGAAATTAGATCTAAATCTGATTGGATTGGAAATAGAGTCCCTTGGATTCATCCTTAGATGGTGCCTAAGACCAGTCAAAGTTGGTTCTTAGGAGGAGTCTAATCGAAATCCAAAAAGGAGATGGAGTCCCTGTCCAATAGGGACTCCTGGGCGCCTCAAACTTGGGCGCATGCCACCCTTGGCGTGCGCCCTCCTCCTTGCCAGCTTCTGGTAGGGGGACAAGCCCCCACCAGCTCTCCAAAAGTTGCATGACACATGGACAGAAGTCAAAGTATCAATGGTCAACATTTGACTAGTCAAAGGTTAGACTTTTGACCAAAGTCAAAGGATGAGAAATGGCAGGTGACCAAAAATGGCAGGTAATTGTCTTACAAAATAAGACAACCCTTTTCTGATCTGGACAAGGCTCCAGTCAGACCAAGTGAAGGCCTCTGATTGAGCACAAACTCCTTTGGCTCAGTCAGGACAACTATTTATGATAGTAAAAGAAGAACGTTAGGTTCAATCGAGTGCTAGCACGATTTTCTTGAACCTAATTGAATCTCATTCAGATCAATTGAACTAGATCAGTTCAATTGATGATCACCAGATTCAAACCCTTGTTTGTGTGACCCAGTTAGGTTCAGTTCTGTATGGTAATGGGATATGTCATGATCTCTATCATCGACATCATCGAAACTCCTTTCGATGGATCAGAACTCTTCTGATTCGAACAGCTAGAATGATCGATCATCTAAATCATTCTAATTGCTCCCAAAATCCACCAGTGACACCTAGCAGTATATGGTGGCAACCCATCAGAGCTGAATGCGAACCTCTTGGTGCAGCTACCTGTGTGATTAAGTTCTTCTATCTTGAGCCCCGATCAGATTAGGGTTAAGGTGAACTCGTCAAACCCTAGTCTCTGTCATATGATGTAATCATTCGATTCAAGTCCAATGTGAAAATCTAAATAGAAACTCTTTCTATTATTTCACTCTGCCATGGCCATGGGCTTCTGGACTTGATTCTCATGATCATCATAGGGCTGCTCCTCTACCACCGAGGTAGATAGATTCCATCTTGATGCAATCCAGTTCCTACAATGAACATGCTATAGCCAACATACACCTCAGGATTTCCATATGGCTAGGAGACCGAGTAATGGTGTAGTCAAACTATAACACCCTCAAGGTGAACTGCCGATGCATCTCAGGTCAAAGAACCAGACACACTACTGCAGCATCGAGTCAGTCATTGACGAGAAGGTAGACTTCCTAATGACTACTCGAGGTGGTCACGCTCAGTGCCCTCGTTCTCTAACGAGTACCTGTACTCTCGCTCCGGTGTCTCCACACCGTAGACTCAAGACTCATCTACTAAAGAGAAGCGATTGTACACCAACCTTCCGGATCAATCACCATCCTCGTGATGATCCTATGGTCGGGAGCATTTTATGAGTTAATAATGATTATTCATGTCTTAAATTTTCAACTCTTGAAAATATGAATTATCATTACCATTAACTCAAAGGATGTATCACAGACACTAAATACACATATGTGATAGAAAATAACCCATTTTATTGATTATAGTCAAAATTATAATTTTGCCCCTAGAAGTGTATTACAAGTGTCAGCCAATTCTGGCTTCTAGGGCACATATATCTAACAATCTCCCACTTGTCCTAAAGCCAATTGGCTACAAGTCTAAGTCCCATCTTCTCAAGGTGGGCTTCGATCTTCTGCTGGCCCAACGGCTTTGTAAGTGGGTCTGCCACATTATCTGTGGAGTTGACTCTCTTGACCTCGACGTAATCCTTCTCGAGGTAATCACGGATGAGGTGGTATCGCCGCTCAATGTGCTTGGATTTTTGGTGAGACCTTGGCTCCTTAGCAAGGGCTATGGCACCATTATTGTCGCAGTACAGAGGAATGGCATCTGATGGCATTACTCCAATTTCTACAGCAAACTTCTTGTACCAAAATGCTTCCTTTGCAGCCTCTGATGCAGCGATATATTCTGCTTCCATGGTGGAATCTGCTATCATGGTTTGCTTGGAACTCTTCCAACTGACAGCACCACCATTGCACACAAACAGACTCCCAGATGTCGACTTTCGATCATCTATATCGGACATGAAATCCGAGTCTGTGTATCCCTGGACTTGGAGTTCTCCGTTACCAAAGACCAACATCATATCCTTAGTTCTTCTAAGTACTTAAGGATACATTTCACAGAAGTCCAGTGCCAGGCGAACCCCGTTGGGATACTTTGAAGGGAAATCCTGATTTCCCTGACCAGGTTCGTTCAGATCTGATCAGATCAAGAGATATATTTCAAAAATTTTTTCTCTTAGATCTGTATCAGATCAGGGATGCTTCAGATCTGATTCTTATTTATTTAATAAAAATTAAATGAAAAGGATAAATTAAATCACATTCAATTTACCTGAATAGGGTAATCCTATTACCCTGTTGATGATCCTGTTTGCAGCGGAAGGTTCTGGATCAAGCCACGCAAGCGCCTGGCCTCTACCGGTATCCACTCGGGCTGGATCTGGAGATCCTCTTCTTCTCTATCACGCCTCCAAAAATCAGATCTGGATCTGATCTGGAGGATCTTCAAAACTCCTTTTGAAGATCTGCAGTCGTTCTTCGCAGCAGCGCAGCCTTCTTGCTTTTGATCTCCTTTTCTTGATCTAAATCGCACCAATCCAAATCCAAAACACTTTTGGACGTGGAGAGCAAGGGGAGAAGAGAGTATGGCGTGGAGAAAGGGGAGAGAGGCAGCCTTGGGGCGTGGGAAGATTGCTTCTTGATTATTTCTTTTTTTTTTTTCACTTGGGCGCTGGGTCTCTTATATAGACTAAGCGTGATCCAAGTCATCTTCCTCCCAACCAATCACAACCCTTTGTGAAATCAGATCTAAATCTGATTGGTGGGATTAGAGTCCCCTGGATTCCTACTTGGAGAGTGCCTTGGACCAGTCAAACTGGATTCTTAGAAGAACTCTCATTGGAATCCTAAAGGGAGATGGAGTCCTTGTCCAACAAGGACTCCTAGGCGCCTCCTACTTGGGCTCACGCCACCCTTGGCGTGCGCCCTTCTCCTTGCCAGGTTCTGGCAGGGGGACAAGCCCCCACCAGCTCTCCAATAGGTGCATGACATGTGGTCAAAAGTCAAAGGGTCAATGGTCAACGTTTGACCAGTCAAAGGTAGACTTTTGACCAAAGTCAAAGAACAAGAAATGGCAGGTGACCAAAAATGGCAGGTAATGTCTTACAAATAAGACAACCTATTCTGACTTGGACAACCTCCAGTCAGACCATATGAAGGCCTCTGATTGAGCACAAACTCCTTTGGCTCAGACAGGACAACTTATTTATGATAGCAAAAGAAGAACGTTAGGTTCAATCGAGTGCTAGCACGATTTCCTTGAACCTAATTGAATCTCATTCAGATCAATTGAACTAGATCAGTTCAATTGATGATCACCAGATTCAAACCCTTGTTTGTGTGACCCAGTTAGGTTCAGTTCTGTATGGTAATGGGATATGTCATGATCTCTATCATCGACATCATCGAAACTCCTTTCGATGGATCAGAACTCTTCTGATTCGAACAGCTAGAATGATCGATCATCTAAATCATTCTAATTGCTCCCAAAATCCACCAGTGACACCTAGCAGTATATGGTGGCAACCCATCAGAGCTGAATGCGAACCTCTTGGTGCAGCTACCTGTGTGATTCAGTTCTTCTATCTTGAGCCCCGATCAGATTAGGGTTAAGGTGAACTCGTCAAACCCTAGTCTCTGTCATATGATGTAATCATTCGATTCGAGTCCAATGTGAAAATCTAAATAGAAACTCTTTCTATTATTTCACTCTGCCATGGCCATGGGCTTCAGGACTTGATTCTCATGATCATCATAGGGCTACTCCTCTACCACCGAGGTAGATAGATCCCATCTTGATGCAATCCAGTTCCTACAATGAACATGTCATAGCCAACATACACCTCAGGGTTCCATATGGCTAGGAGACCGAGTAATGGTGTAGTCAAACTATAACACCCTCAAGGTGAACTGCCGATGCATCTCAGGTCAAAGAACCAGACACACTACTGCAGCATCGAGTCAGTCATTGACGAGAAGGTAGACTCCCTAATGACTACTCGAGGTGGTCACGCTCAGTGCCCTCGTTCTCTAACGAGTACCTGTACTCTCGCTCCGGTGTCTCCACACCGTAGACTCAAGACTCATCTACTAAAGAGAAGCGATCGTACACCAACCTTCCGGATCAATCACCATCCTCGTGATGATCCTATGGTCGGGAGCTGTTTATGAGTTAATAATGATTATTCATGTCTTAAATTTTCAACTCTTGAAAATATGAATTATCATTACCATTAACTCAAAGGATGTATCACAGACACTAAATACACATGTGTGATAGAAAATAACCCATTTATTAATTATAGTCAAAATTACAATTTTGCCCCTAGAAGTGTATTACAAGTGTCAGCCAATTCTGGCTTCTAGGGCACATATATCTAACAATCTCCCACTTGTCCTAAAGCCAATTGGCTACAAGTCTAAGTCCCATCTTCTCAAGGTGGGCTTCGATCTTCTGCTGGCCCAACGGCTTTGTAAGTGGGTCTGCCACATTATCATTATCTGTGGAGTTGACTCTCTTGACCTCAACGTAACCTTTCTCAAGGTAATCGCGGATGAGATGATATCGCCGCTCAATGTGCTTGGACTTCTGGTGAGACCTCGGCTCCTTAGCAAGGGCTATGGCGCCATTGTTGTCGCAGTAAAGAGGAATGGCATCTGATGGCATTACTCCAATTTCTGCAGCAAACTTCTTGTACCAGAACGCTTCCTTTGCAGCCTCTGATGCAGCTATATATTCTGCTTCCATGGTGGAATCTGCTATCACAGTTTGCTTGGAACTCTTCCAGCTGACAGCTCCACCATTGCACACAAACAGACTTGCCAGATGTCGACTTTCGATCATCTATATCGGACATGAAGTCCGAGTCTGTGTATCCCTGGACCAGGAGTTCTCCATTACCAAAGACCAACATCATATCCTTAGTTCTTCTCAAGTACTTAAGGATACATTTCACAGAAGTCCAGTGTTCTTCACCTGGATTTGACTGATATCTGCTTGTGACACTCACAGCATGGGCTATATCAGGTCGTGTACATAGCATGGCATACATGAGGCTCCCTATTGCAGAAGCATAAGGGATCTTGCTCATGCGTTCTATTTCCTCAGGTGTGCTGGGGCACATCTTCTTGGAAAGATGAATACCATGTCTGAAGGGTATTAATCCCCTCTTAGAGTTTTCCATACTAAACCTCTTTAGTACTTCCTCTATGTACATCTTCTGTGAAAGTCCTAGCATCCTATTCGGTCTATCCCTATAGACCTTAATTCCTAGAATAAAGGATGCTTCACCTAGGTCTTTCATGGAGAATTCCTTAGACAACCACATCTTGACTGATGTCAACATGGGAATATCATTCCCAATAAGGAGGATGTCATCCACGTACAATACGAGGAAGACAACAGCGCTCCCACTGACCCTTTTGAAAACACATGGTTCCTCTTCGTTTTTGATGAAACCAAACTTTTTGATCACATCATTGAAACGAGTGTTCCAGCTCCGAGATGCTTGCTTAAGTCCATATATGGACCTTTGCAGCTTGCAAACCTTGTGATCAGTATCACTGGATGTGAAACCTAGCGGCTGTTCCATATAGATATCTTCCTCAAGATATCCATTTAGGAATGCCGTTTTCACGTCCATTTGCCATATTTCATAATCGAAATAGGCTGCAACAGCAAGCAATGTGCGGATGGATTTTAGCATAGCCTACTGGGGAAAAGGTATCCTGATAGTCAATGCCTTCACGTTGACTATAACCTTTTGCCACTAGTCTAGCCTTGAATGTCTCCACATTCCCATCTGCACCAATCTTTCTCTTGAAGATCCATTTACACCCAATAGGTACTATACCTTCTGGTGGATCTACCAAGGTCCAGACTTGGTTTGAGTGCATCGAGTCGATCTCTGACTTCATTGCCTCAAGCCATTTCTCGGAGTCGATATCTGATATCGCCTCGTTGTAGGTTTTGGGATCATCACCATGAGCACCATTACCTATGAGGAACATTTCCTCTACATCCTCTGAAATAATACCTAAGTATCTTTCAGGGGGACGGGAAACTCTTTCCGATCTACGAGGTGGAGGAGGTAGTGTTCTTATTGGCTCAACCTGATTTGGTTCCACTTGGTCCTTAGCTCTTTCTGCTTGTGAGACTTTCTCATCAAGCTTAATCTGCTTTCCAATGCCACTATCTTGAATAAACTATTTTTCAAGAAATATGGCATGTCGACTCACAATCACATTGTGGTCTTCTGGAATGTAGAAATAGTATCCTAATGACTCTTTAGGATATCCTATGAATCGAGCTCTAAAGGACCTAAACTCTAACTTGTCCGCTTGTTGTCTTTTGACATGAGCCGGACAACCCCAAATTCTGAGATGACTCAGACTTGGTTTCTTACCGTGCCATATCTCATACGGTGTGGTAGGAACGGTTTTAGAGGGAACCCTATTCAGTAGATAGATTGAAGTTAATAATGAATGTCCCCAAAGAAAATCTGGGAGGTCTGTGAAGCTCATCATGGATCGAACCATATCCAATAGAGTCCGATTTCTCCGTTCTGAAACCCCGTTGAGTTGAGGTGTTCCTGGTGGAGTCCATTGAGAGACTATGCCATTTTCCTTAAGATAGTCTAGGAATTCCCGGCTAAGGTATTCACCTCCTCGATCTGATCGAAGAACCTTAATGGGTTTTCCAGTTTGTTTTTCTACTTCATGTCTAAATTCTTTGAACTTTTCAAAAGCTTCAGACTTGTGTCTCATAAGATACACATACCCATACCTAGACAGATCATCGGTAAAGGTAATGAAGTAGACAAAATTGCCTCTAGCCGGCACATCAAATGGGCCGCACACATCAGTATGTACTAGGGCAAGGAGATCTGTGGCCCTCTCCCCATGTCCAACAAAAGGGAGTTTAGTCATTTTGCCTTGAAGACAAGATTCACAAGTTGGATATGACTCGGAAGTCAATGGACTCAATAGCCCATTTTTCTCCAATTTGTTGATCCTATCTTCTGCTATATGACCTAATCTCAGGTGCCATAGATATCTGTCGTTTGGACTATCCCTAGGTCGTTTGGCATTCACGTTTTGCTCGATAGTTAGAACAGGTACATCAATATGTAGCTGATAAAGACCATTAATAAGGAAACCATTTGCAATTTTATTTCTTTCATAAAGAATGTTACAATGGTCCTTAAAGAAGGTGATCACATAACCTTCTTGTGCTAAGCATGAAACAGAAATCAAATTCCTGCTAGCTGCAGGCACAAAATAACAGTCTTTCAAAACTAAGTCTAAACCAGATGGTAATCGAAGAGGGTATGTTCCCACGGCTACTGCAGCAACTCTTGCTCCATTACCGACGCGTAGGATCATGTCTCCATCCCTCAGCCTCCTGCTATCCTCAAGACCCTGCATAGAAGTGCATAGGTGAGCACTAGAATCCAGAGTCAAGCACCCAACTGGATGCAGAAGAAACCGTAAGGTTAGACTCAATAACGAGCATACCTCCAGAAGGACCTTCCTTCTTGTTCTTTAGGGTGGCCAGGTAAGTAGGGCAGTTCCGCTTCCAATGGCCGTCGCTGTTGCAATGGAAACACTTTCCTTTGCCATCGACCTTCTTCTTCGGTTCTGCCTTCTTCTTCTTTGATCCTTCTACCTTTTGCTTTTTCACAGACTTCTTTTTCTTTCCATAAGACTTTCTTTTGGAAGAAGTCCGTTCCATAGCAAGAACTGAGCCTTTAGAACCTTTCATAGAAAGCTCAGCGGTAACCAGCATATTCATCAACTCGGCCAAGGAATTTTGAAGTTTATGCATGTGGTAATTCATGATGAATTGCCCATATGCATCAGTCAAGGATTGCAGAATAATATCATTCTGCAAGTCCAAGTCCAACTTCACACCGAGCTTCTCAAGCTCTTCCATGTCCTTGATCATTGTCAGACAGTGATCTTGGACTGACTGCCCATCACGCATCTTAGCCTTAAAAAGTCGTTTCGTGACTTGATATTTGGCTGCGCGACTCTGTTCACCAAACATCTCCTGCAGGTGAGCCAACATTTGGCGAGCAGTCCCGATATCTTCATGTTGGCGCTGGAGCTCATCAGACATCGAGCCCAACATGTAGTATCTGGCCTTATTGTCTTCGTCAATCCATTTTTCCAGAGACGCTCTCTGTTCAGTGGATGGACGAGCTGGTAAGGTGGGAGGGTCCTGGTCCAAAACATGTGTTAACTTCTCTGAACCCAAAACAATTTTGTAGTTCCTGAGCCAATCTTTATAATTGGGTCCAGTCAGTCTATGTGTGTCTAGGATACGTGCCAGTGGGTTGGACGCAGACATTTTCCTGTAGAGAGTCAAAGATTCTAGTTAGATACTGTAATTTTGACTTGACCAATTTGTTTAGGGATTTTATTTTTAAACAAATTAGCTCCCACTATTTTCTCGGATCCCTACACTCCCTCTGTAGAGATGCGAAAATCTCCGCGATTGATGATTTCTAGTGGGTGGTGCGGTCTCACCAACTGACTCATCACCTCACCTAACAGTTATTGGTGATGGGTTAGCCAATGAGTGAACAACTCTTGTTCAATGATTCTCTAATCATGGTGCACCCAAACTTGGTCTCTAATTCATGAATCTCACCGTATCCGGAATATTGATCCACTCCTTAGTTAAGTCAGACCCACCATTTGCATAGACTGGGTTCCTAATTGGGTCTCTCACCGTATCCGGAATATTGAGCCCAACTCATCCTCCAGCCCATAGCATCCAATGCCTAATAGACATGGTTGCGTCTTCCCGGTGCAACTGAGCCACTGTATCCAGCCGAGAACAATCAACCCCGGGAAGGGCCCGCACATCTACAATGGTGGAAGACCTCGGACTTAATCTTTTCTTAGGGAGAATTGATTCAGGTCTCATTAAACTAGACTTGGCTTAGTCATAACAATTATGACTAACCTAGTGGCATGGGTCAGCTCGGATTATTGACCACCTCAGATCAGAACTGTGTCAACAGATATGGCCAGGTAAGTGAGACCGGTGGAAGGAATATGCCATTAACTCGTACAAGAACGCATTCAGGTCGAGTAGCTTCCAATTAAAAACCAGTCGGTCGTCTGTGCCAAACTTACCTTAGACACCAAATTGTTGAGTCAGAACCAATTGGGTTAGCCTACAATCCAGACTCTAACCTCTGAGCCTAATTAGGTCTTGCTTGATCGTGACTCGATCTTGACCCAGACTTAATCCTATTAGGCTGGTCAATTTAAGCATTGTTGATCCCATCTAACCAACTCTTGATTCGGTTTGATCAACCGCTTAGACCTAATTGAGCTACCCAAGCCCGAACCCAGTATTATGAATATGTCTTAGATCTGAAATTCTCAATTTTAGACCTAATTAATATTCCATAAACTTAATTCTTAATTAAGTTAGGGTTCATAAACAAAATATGCACAATAAATCCTAGGGTTTCAGGATCTAGGGTTTTGCAGAAAGTAAGTTTTGGGTTTCTGATTAAGGACGAACGCGCAGCACCCCTACACATCATAAGAACACCCCATCGAATGGGAAGAGAGGGCCTTTAAACCCTTCTTCGTTCTTATGACCGGACGGCCAAGGGGAACGCCTTAATCAGGAACATTCAATAAACATTCAATACTACAAAACAGTTATAGATCTATATCATATATCTCATATACAAATTTAGATCTAACCATGGCATATTTTGCATACATCTCATGTATCATAATCATGCATGTTTTCAGATCTAAATTATCACATAATAATCTGAAAAATTAGATTTAAATTGATCTAATCAAAATAAATTCTAATCTAGACAATTATGTAGAACTATTCTACAACTAGTCTAGTCATGCATCTATCATATCTCATATGATATTTAAAATTAAATAATTTTTATTTGCTGTTTATCAGATGTTATTATAACACTTATAATATCAGAAAACAGTAAATAAGAAGATCTAAAATATGATTTAATCATATTAAATCAAAGACATGCAAAACTATTCTATAGAACTATTCTATTCTAGAACTAGTCATGCATATCTTCATGTTCTTAGATCCAAATCATTTAATTTTAATTTTTCTGATTTCAGATCTGATCACATCTCATGTGACATCTGAAATCACGTTATTTTTAATTAAAATAAAATTAAAAATCAGATCTAAACTATTTTTAGAACCATGGCTCTGATACCACTTGAAGGGAAATCCTGATTTCCCTGACCAGGTTCGTTCAGATCTGATCAGATCAAGAGATATATTTCAAAAATTTTTTCTCTTAGATCTGTATCAGATCAGGGATGCTTCAGATCTGATTCTTATTTATTTAATAAAAATTAAATGAAAAGGATAAATTAAATCACATTCAATTTACCTGAATAGGGTAATCCTATTACCCTGTTGATGATCCTGTTTGCAGCGGAAGGTTCTGGATCAAGCCACGCAAGCGCCTGGCCTCTACCGGTATCCACTCGGGCTGGATCTGGAGATCCTCTTCTTCTCTATCACGCCTCCAAAAATCAGATCTGGATCTGATCTGGAGGATCTTCAAAACTCCTTTTGAAGATCTGCAGTCGTTCTTCGCAGCAGCGCAGCCTTCTTGCTTTTGATCTCCTTTTCTTGATCTAAATCGCACCAATCCAAATCCAAAACACTTTTGGACGTGGAGAGCAAGGGGAGAAGAGAGTATGGCGTGGAGAAAGGGGAGAGAGGCAGCCTTGGGGCGTGGGAAGATTGCTTCTTGATTATTTCTTGATTATTTTTTCACTTGGGCGCTGGGTCTCTTATATAGACTAAGCGTGATCCAAGTCATCTTCCTCCCAACCAATCACAACCCTTTGTGAAATCAGATCTAAATCTGATTGGTGGGATTAGAGTCCCCTGGATTCCTACTTGGAGAGTGCCTTGGACCAGTCAAACTGGATTCTTAGAAGAACTCTCATTGGAATCCTAAAGGGAGATGGAGTCCTTGTCCAACAAGGACTCCTAGGCGCCTCCTACTTGGGCTCACGCCACCCTTGGCGTGCGCCCTTCTCCTTGCCAGGTTCTGGCAGGGGGACAAGCCCCCACCAGCTCTCCAATAGGTGCATGACATGTGGTCAAAAGTCAAAGGGTCAATGGTCAACGTTTGACCAGTCAAAGGTAGACTTTTGACCAAAGTCAAAGAACAAGAAATGGCAGGTGACCAAAAATGGCAGGTAATGTCTTACAAATAAGACAACCTATTCTGACTTGGACAACCTCCAGTCAGACCATATGAAGGCCTCTGATTGAGCACAAACTCCTTTGGCTCAGACAGGACAACTTATTTATGATAGCAAAAGAAGAACGTTAGGTTCAATCGAGTGCTAGCACGATTTCCTTGAACCTAATTGAATCTCATTCAGATCAATTGAACTAGATCAGTTCAATTGATGATCACCAGATTCAAACCCTTGTTTGTGTGACCCAGTTAGGTTCAGTTCTGTATGGTAATGGGATATGTCATGATCTCTATCATCGACATCATCGAAACTCCTTTCGATGGATCAGAACTCTTCTGATTCGAACAGCTAGAATGATCGATCATCTAAATCATTCTAATTGCTCCCAAAATCCACCAGTGACACCTAGCAGTATATGGTGGCAACCCATCAGAGCTGAATGCGAACCTCTTGGTGCAGCTACCTGTGTGATTCAGTTCTTCTATCTTGAGCCCCGATCAGATTAGGGTTAAGGTGAACTCGTCAAACCCTAGTCTCTGTCATATGATGTAATCATTCGATTCGAGTCCAATGTGAAAATCTAAATAGAAACTCTTTCTATTATTTCACTCTGCCATGGCCATGGGCTTCAGGACTTGATTCTCATGATCATCATAGGGCTACTCCTCTACCACCGAGGTAGATAGATCCCATCTTGATGCAATCCAGTTCCTACAATGAACATGTCATAGCCAACATACACCTCAGGGTTCCATATGGCTAGGAGACCGAGTAATGGTGTAGTCAAACTATAACACCCTCAAGGTGAACTGCCGATGCATCTCAGGTCAAAGAACCAGACACACTACTGCAGCATCGAGTCAGTCATTGACGAGAAGGTAGACTCCCTAATGACTACTCGAGGTGGTCACGCTCAGTGCCCTCGTTCTCTAACGAGTACCTGTACTCTCGCTCCGGTGTCTCCACACCGTAGACTCAAGACTCATCTACTAAAGAGAAGCGATCGTACACCAACCTTCCGGATCAATCACCATCCTCGTGATGATCCTATGGTCGGGAGCTGTTTATGAGTTAATAATGATTATTCATGTCTTAAATTTTCAACTCTTGAAAATATGAATTATCATTACCATTAACTCAAAGGATGTATCACAGACACTAAATACACATGTGTGATAGAAAATAACCCATTTATTAATTATAGTCAAAATTACAATTTTGCCCCTAGAAGTGTATTACAAGTGTCAGCCAATTCTGGCTTCTAGGGCACATATATCTAAAGGACTTAAAAGATTGAGAAGCTCGATGTGTAAGTTAGACTTGAATCTGCAGAACCATGTTATTCTGCAATCCTTGACTGATGACATAGGGCAATTCATTTATGAATTACCACATGCATAAACTTCAAAATTCCTTGATCGAATTAATGAACATGCTGGTCACCGTTGAGCTTTCTATGAAAGGTTTAAAGGCTCAGTTCTTGCTAGAATGACTTCTTTCCAAAAAAAGTCTTCTAAAAAAAAAAAAAGTCTATGAAAAGCAGAAGGTGGAAGGAGAAAGAAGAAGAAGGCAGAGTCGAAGATGAAAGCCACTACAAAGAAATTGTTTTCATTGCAACAGTGATGGCCACTGGAAGCAAAACTGCCCTACTTACCTAGCCACCCTGAAGAAGGAGGAAGTCCTTTGAGGAATGCTGTTATTAATTCTAATATTATGATTTCTTCTGCATCCAATGGTGCTTGACTCTGTTCCGTTCATCTGTGCACTTCATGTAGGGCTCTGAGGATAGTAGAGAGCTGAGGGAAGAGACATGATCCTATGCATCGATAATGGAGCAAAAGTTGTGTAGTGCGTGGAAACAAACCCCTT
>QRFJ01001428.1:123724-183506 GCA_006176705.1 Cocos nucifera
TGATTATCACCAGATAGTGATCTTGGACTGACTGCCCATTATGCATCTTATCCTTAAAAAGTTATTTCGTGACTTGATACTTGGCTGCGCGACTCTATTCGCCAAACATCTCCTACAGGTGAGCCAACATTTGGTGAGCAATCCCAATATCTTCATGTTGGCACTAGAGCTCATCACACATCGAGTCCAACATGTAATATCTGGCCTTATTATCTTCGTCTATTCATTTTTCCAAAGACTCTCTCTATTCAGTGGATGGATGGGCTGATAAGGTGGGAGGGTCCTGATCCAATACATGGGTTAACTTCTCGGAACCCAAAATGATTTTGTAGTTCCTAAGCCAATCTTTATAATTGGGTTCAGTCAGTCTATGTGTGTTCAGGATACGTGCTAATGGATTGGATGTAGATATTTTTCTATAGGGAGTCAAAGACTCTAGTTAGATACTATAATTATGACTTGATCAATTTATTTAGAAATTTTATTTTTAAATAAATTAGCTCCCACTATTTTCTTGGATCCCTACACTTCCTCTGTAGAGATGCAAAAGTCTCCATAATTAATGATTTCTAGTGAGTGGTGCGGTCTCACCAACTGACTCATCACCTCACCTAATAGTTATTGGTGATGGGTTAGCCAATGAGTGAACAACTCTTGTTCAATGATTGTCTAATCATGGTGCACCCAAACTTGGTCTCTAATTCATGAATCTCATCATATCCAAAATATTGATCCACTCCTTAGTTAAGTTAGACCCACCATTTGCACATACTGGATTCTTAATTGAGTCTCTCACCGTATCTAAAATATTGAGCCCAACTCATCCTCAAGCCCATAGCATCCAATGCCTAACAGACATGGTTGCATCTTCTCGGTGCAATTGAGCCACTGTATCCAGTTGAGAACAATCAACCTCAGGAAGGGCCCGCATATCTACAATCGTGGAAGACCTCAGGCTTAATCTTTTCTTAGGGAGAATTGATTCAGGTCTCATTAAACTAGGCTTATCATAGTCATAACAATTATGACTAACCTAGTGGCATGGGTTAGCTCGGATTATTGACCACCTCAAATTAGAATTAAGTCGATAGATATGATCAGGTAAGTGAGATCGATGGAAGGGATATGCTATTAACTCGTACAAGAACGCATTCAGCTCAAGTAGCTCCTAATTAAAAACCAGTCGGTCGTATGTGCCAAACTTACCTTAGACATCAAATTATTGAGTCAAAACCAATTGGGTTAGCCTACAATCTAAACTCTAACCTCTGAGCCTAATTAGGTCTTGCTTGATCGTGACTCAATCTTGACCTAGACTTAATCTTATTAGGCTGGTCAATTTAAGCATTATTGATCCCATCTAACCAACTCTTGATTTGGTTTGATCAACCGCTTAGACCTAATTGAGCTACCTAAGCCCGAACCTACTATTATGAATATGTCTTAGATCTAAAATTTTCAACTTTAGATCTAATTAATATTTCATAATCTTAATTCTTAATTAAGTAAGGTTTATAAACAAAATATGCGCAATAAATCCTAGGGTTTCAGGATCTAGGATTTTGTAGAAAGTAAGTTTTGGATTTTTGATTAAGGACGAACACGCAGCACCCCTACACATCATAAGAACATCCCATCAGATGGGAGGAGAGGGCCTTTAAACCCTTCTTCGTTCTTATGATCGGACGGCCAAGAGGAATGCCTTAATCAGGAACATGTAATACTACAAAATAGTTTTAGATCTATATCATATATCTCATATACAAATTAGATCTAATCATGCATATTTTGCATACATCTCATGTATCGAATCATGCATATTTTCAAATCTAAATTATCTCATAATAATCTAAAAAATTATATTTAAATTGATCTTATCAAATTAAACTCTAATCTAGACAACTATGTAGAACTATTCTACAACTAGTCTAGACATGCATCAATCATATCTCATATGATGTTTAAAATTAAATAATTTTTATTTACTATTTTTTAGATGTTATTATAATAATTATAATATCAAAAAAATAGTAAATAAAATAATCTAAAATATGATTTAATCAAATTAAATTGAAAACATGCAAGACCATTCTATAGAATAATTTTATTTTAGAACTAGTCATGCATATTTTCTAATCTTAGATCCAAATTATTTAATTTTAATTTTTTTAATTTTAGATCTGATCACATCTCATGTGACATCTAAAATCATTTATTTTTTTATTAAAATAAATGTAAAATTAGATCTAAACACTTTAGAACCTTGGCTCTGATATTAGTTGTAGGAAAATCCTGATTTTCTGGACCAGGTTCGTTTAGATTTGATCGGATCAATAGATATATTTTAAAAATTTTTCTCTTTGATCTAAATTAGATATGAGATATTTTAGATTTAATTATTATTATTATAATTATTAAAATAAAAAGAGATAAATTAAATTAGATTTAATTTACCTTGATGTAGGGTAATCCTATTACCCGTTGATGATCCTGTAAGCAGCGGAAGGTTCTGGATCTAGCCACACAAGTGCCTGACCTCTATCGGTATCTACTTAGACTGGATCTAGAGATCTTTTTTTTCTCTATCATGTCTCCAAAAATTAGATCTAAATCTAATTTGGAGGATCTTCAAAATACCTTTCGAAGATCAGCAGTTGTTCTTTGCAGCAGCGCAGCCTTCTAGCTTTCTATCGTCTTTTTCTTATCTGGATTGCACCAACTTGGATCCCAAACTACTTTGGACATGGAGAGGAGAGGGAGAATATGGTCTTGGCATGGAGGAGGAGAAGAGAGGCAGCCTTAGGGCATGGAGAATTATTCACACCTTTGAGTTGGGCGTAGGGTCTTATTTATAGACTATGCATGATCCAACTCCTCTTCTTCCCAACTAATCACAACCCTTTTGTAAAATCAGATCTAAATCTGATGGTGGGAATAGAGTCTCTTGGATTCATCCTTAGATGGTGCCTAAGATCAGTCAAAGTTGGTTCTTAGGAGGAGTCTAATCGAAATCCAAAAAGGAGATGGAGTTTCTATCCAACAGGGACTCCTGGGCGCCTCAAACCTAGGCGCACACCATCCTTGGCATGCGCCCTCCTCCTTGCTAGCTTCTAGCTGGGGGACAAGCCCCCACCAGCTATCCAATAGGTGCATGACATGTGGATAGAAGTCAAAGTATCAATGGTCAACATTTGACCAATCAAAGGTCAACGTTTGATCAGTCAAAGGTCAACTTTTGACCAAAGTCAAAGGATGAGAAATGGCAGGTGACCAAAAATGGTAGGTATTATCTTATAAAATAAGACAACCCTTTTCTAATCTGGACAGGCTCCAGTCAGATCAAGTGAAGGCCTTTAATCGAGTACAAACTCCTTTGGCTCAGTCAGGACGACTATTTATGGTAAAAGAAGAACGTTAGGTTCAATCGAGTGCTAGCATGATTTTCTTGAACCTAATTGAATCTCATTCAGATCAATTGAACTAGATTGGTTCAATTGATGATCACCAGATTCAAACCTTTATTTGTGTGACCTAGTTAGGTTCAGTTTTATATGATAATGGGATATGTCATGATCTCTATCATCGACATCATCGAAACTTCTTTGGTTGGATCAGAACTCTTCTGATTCAAACAGCTAGAATGATCGATCATCTAAATCATTCTAATTGCTTCTAAAATCCACCAGTGACACCTAGCGGTATATGGTGACAACTCATCAGAGCTGAATGCGAACCTCTTGGTGCAGCTACCTGTGTGATTAAGTTCTTCTATCTTGAGCTTCAATCAGATTAGGGTTAAGGTGAACTCGTCAAACCCTAGTTTCTATCATATGATGTAATCATTCAATGCAAGTCCAATGTGAAAACCTAAATAAAAACTCTTTTTATTATTTCACTCTACCTTGGCCATGGGCTTCTGGACTTGATTCTTATGATCATCATAGGGCTGCTCCTCTACCACCGAGGTAGATAGATTCCATCTTGATGCAATCCAGTTCCTACAATGAACATGCTATAGCCAACATACACCTCAGGGTTCCGAATGGCTAGGAGATCGAGTTATGGTGTAGTCAAACTATAACACCCTCAAGGTGAACTGCCGATGCACCTCAGATCAAAGAATCAGATACACCACTACAGCATCGAGTCATTCATTAACGAGAAGGTAGACTTCCTAATGACTACTCGCGGTGGTCACGCTCAGTGCCCTCATTTTCTAACGAGTGTCTATACTCTGACTCCGATGTCTCCACACCGTAGATTCAAGACTCATCTACTAAAGAGAAGTGATTGTACACCAACCTTTCGGATCAATCACCATCCTCGTGATGATCCTATGGTCGAAAGCATTTTATGAGTTAATAATGATTATTCATGTCTTAAATTTTCAACTCTTAAAAATATGAATTATCATTACCATTAACTCAAAGGATGTATCATAGACACTAAATACACATATGTGATAGAAAATAACCCATTTTATTGATTATAGTCAAAATTATAAATTTGCCCCTAGAAGTGTATTATAAGTGTCAGCCAATTCTGGCTTCTAGGGCACATATATCTAACAGGAGAGACTCAGATTCAGATTGTCTTTACCTAGCTTCTTCTAGTACTGCTATTTTTAATTCATGATTTTCATAAAATCTTTTATGTCATCAAACTTCCCAGTCAGGATACTAATGATAGCTATTGTATTGGGATCCATATTGGTACTGGGTGAAAAAGTAGGACGTTGGTACTAAGTACCTGATCTAGTGGTCATGCAAGTCCAAGATGCAGGAATAAGATTTAGTAAGAAAAAAAATTGCTGGAAAGTAAATTACAAAATTTAAAATGTAAACATTTAACATGCAGGAATTTTAAGTTGCAGAATTTAAACTAAAGCCCTAACCAATGCAGCTCTGATACCAAATTGATGTGGGATAGTCTAAAAAAAAAAGAAAAGACCAAGCTTCCTTCCATTCATCAACAATAAATCACGTCCAATCGTGGTACATTATTCTCAGGACAGATAGTATAGTTGCCTATACTCTGCTCAGGAGACGTGACTGATTGACACGAAATCAAAGTACGATCAATCTAAATGATGTTGATGAATATCATTTTAGAGATTAGTAAACAACTAGCAATAATAAAGTAAATAGATAGATAGCATAAATTAAACATGCTCATGAATACTTATAAAAATAAAAATATAAATGGAATGAAGGATAGTAAGAAATTAAGCCTGCAAGAAAATTTAAAAAAAGATAAGAAGAATTCGGATCGTGGTAGTTAAGAAACTATCTTGATTAGGACTTTTAATCTTTTAACCAAGTAGATCTATCGATAAAAAACTTGGTCTTTACCAACATCGGATCTAAAAAAAAAAGTAAAAATCAAAGATCGATTGAGAAGGAATGAAGGTCCTTGTCACATTTGATCTGTAGAATAATAGATCACTCTTTCTCTCTTTGCATGATAGACGAAAATCTTGAAGGAGACAGATCTTCTTTTGGTGGAATAGGCTTATGTAGGTAGATGGTGAAGATGAATCGGGATCATAGGAACATTGAATCTCAAGAAAATGAAGGTTAAAGAGATAGAAAAAGATGGGCTTCACACCCTTCCCTCATGGGGTGATTTTGGGTCTCACACCCTCTCCCTCTCGGAGTGACTAAGACAAGTGTTTGTGAAAATTGTAGAGTGATTCATTCATTCATTGTCTCATTCATGAAAGATACATGGATTTACATAGGACCCTAGGGGTCCTATTTCTTTAGGAATCCTATTCCCTTCACAAGAACAAAATCAACCCTCCCAACAAAAATGTAAAATATTATGTATGATTTCCAAATATAATAATATATTATATCTATCTTTTATGGAATCATAGAAAAGAAATCAGCCTTTTAACAAAATAAGTAAGAAATTAAGAACTCTTAAGGAATCCTAAGGAAGAAAAGGAACTCCATGTGGGCGCTTGATGCCTGGCACAACTTGGCATAAGGATCCTTGGGCATGGCACATGCTGGCATGTGTATTTTCTTCCTAGGTGTATGGAGGGTGGTGGCTCCAAAGATGACGTGGACCTAGCTTGCTTCTTTATGATGGTCTCTTTCCAAATAAGGCTCAATCCAAAATAAACCCAAATATGGTCCTATGGATCCAAAACTAAATGCATCAAAAGAACTAATTGATTAAATCAAAAGGACTGGAATAAAATAACTGAAGTAGAGTTATTCTGATATAGCTTCTTCAATCCAAATTGAATCTAAATTATGTTGCTGACTTCTGGTGGCTCTGGTGTCTACACCAAAAAAACCCTTCATACCTCATGGAAATTCGATGAATATCATCTTCTGTGACTTTGGGTTCAACTTGGTTCTGTCGGCTTCTTCTACCAAAGCATATGCAGGACAGTCGAACATCTTTAGTTGGCCAAGCTCCACCTTCTTTCCACTCCAGACAGCCTTTAGAAGTCCTCCATTCAATTTTATATGGGAAGACCTATTCACAAGAAAACATGCATAAATAAGAGCATCACCCCAAAATGATTTGGGTAGTGATGCCTACAGCCTCAAGCTTTTGGCCTCTCTATCAGTATCCAATTCATCCTCTCCACAACACCATTTTGTTGAGGGGTCATCTTCACTATATAATGATATTTTATTCCATTTTTCTTATGGTATCTCCTAAATGCTAGGGTGGTGTATTCTCCTCCATTATCAGACCTCAAACACTCACTGGCTATCCTATTTCCATCTCCACCTCAGCTCACTAGAGTTTAAATCAAGCAAAAACATCTAATTTTTTCCTCATCAGAGAGATCCATACCTTCCTAGAGAAATTATCTATAAAGATGACAAAATATCTCACTCCACCTCGAGATGCAATAGGTACCGATCCCCATATGTCTGAGTGAATAAGCTCCAATATAGCTTTACTCTACTTGGTACTATTGGCAAATGTAACTCTGTGCTATTTATCATAAATACATAGCTCACATAGGTCATCTCCTTCCTTTCTGACTGCTAAAATCAGACCTCTCCTACTCAACTCTGTGAGCCCCCTATCACTCAAGTGACCCATATGATAGTGCCATAGCTTGTAGGCTAGCTGCTCCTCCTATACTGCTATAGACACCTCCACACTATTTGTAACCACTGAGCTCTCCATCCTGTATAGGTTGTTACTCAGTCTTCTCCCTTTCATCACCACCAATGTGCTCTTAAAAATCCTTAAATACCTACTGCCTGGCTGACAACTGAAAGCATATCCCTGCTCTTCCAAGTAACCCAAGGACATCAAGTTCTTCTTCAATTCTAGTACATGTTTCACATTACTGAGTATTTGTATGACACCATCATACATCCTCACTCTGACTATACTAACACTAGCAACTTTACGTCAGTGATTATCTCTAAGACTTACACTCCCTCCATTAGATCTTTCATAAGATGAGAACCACTCTCGATGTGTAGTGTAATGGTAGGAACATGCTAAATCTAGTGTCCAATGGTTGTCTAACTCTGTTACTTCATTTGATACTACCAGTATATCTTCTTCACTATCTTTAGATGATAGAGCACCACTTCTGCTGGTCGATCCATCCTTAGAAGCATCCTTACCCTTTTCATTCTTCAAAAGTGGAAAATTTTTTCTAATATGACCAGATTGATGACATTTATAATATTTCCATGCCTTCTGATTTTTTCGAGACTTTGATCTATCCTTAGATTTGTCTTGAGTCCTCTCCATAGGCCTTCCTTGCCTCTCATTCATAGAAAGCACCTATGAATTAGGATTTCCTCTAACTAGCCTCTCTCGCTGCTCGTTGGACCTAAGAATTCCAACCACTTTTTCTAAGTTTAATATCTTCTTTTCATACACCAGAGTAGTAATGAGACCATCATATGCTACTGACAGTGAACACAACAATAGAAGAGCACTATCCTCCTCATCAATCTTCACATCAAGGCTCATAACATCCGAGCAAACTGGAACTTTTGGATGTGGAAAACTAGATCTCCTCCTTCGAGCATCTGCAAATTGTATAGCTGCTTCTTCAACCATAGCTTATTTGTCATGTTCTTACCATATATGTGTTCTTCAATTTCTGCCAAAGCCCCTTCAGTGTGGTTTCCATGTTAATCTCCAATAGAACTTCATCAGCGAGGCATATACGAATCATACTAAAGGCTATCTCTTCAAGTTCTTTCCACTCTTCAATAGAAATCTTTTCTGATCTTTCACGAGTCAAGATCTTGTAGATTTTATTCTGCACCAACAGATCCTTCATCCTTTGCTATCAAAGGCTAAAGTTATCCTTGCCATCAAACTTTCCAAAATTTGCCTTGATAGTACTCGATACCATCCTAACCAGATTTCAATAACCAAACATAAAAAAGAATAAACAGTGTTCAAAAAAATCTATTCAATATACCACAACACCAGGTAAAGCTTTGTCCTTTCCTCCACTAGATCTAATAACAGGGCTCTAATATAAATTGTTGGTGCAACATCCTGGCATCACCTAGCTGAAGAAAAATCTAATTTTCCACCGCAGGATCATCCAGATCTGAGGTAGATTTTTCTACAAAAATTTCTATGATCCAATTAGATCTAAGAATTTTCAAATTTGATCATGGTGATTTGATATTAAAAATTAAAAATAAAATTAAATCAGATTTAATTTTAAGTACCTTATTGGGTAATCTAATTACCCTACGATGATCTTGTTGGTTCCTGAGGTTCTAGAATGAGCCATGCATGCACCTATCCTCTACTGATATCTACTCAAGTAGGATCTGAACATCATCTCTTTAAAAACCTCTCCTCCAAAGATCAGATCTAGATCTGATCTATAGATCCTTCAAAACTATTTCTGAAGGCAGCCCATCCATCTCACGAATACCATCGCATAGATCCTGAATCTTATGCCAAAAACCTTGGACCTTCAACTTAGATTTGTGCCTAACTTTTTAAGCTTATAGAAGAGAGGGAGAGAGAGGATAGAGGGGGCATGGGATATGGTATGAGCGATAGCACCTCTACATGGAAAATAAAATCTTGTGATTCTCTCTTTAGCATGAGAAAGGTTTCTTAAATCCAACGCCATTTAGAGTCCTTCTTTGACCAAATCACTTATTATTTGATCAAAGAGACTCTAGAACTTATTCTCCACATGAAAACCTAGATCTCATCTAGTTTTGTTGCCAACATTCAATCTAGAAGGTGGCGGCATAAGTAGATAAGGAAGAGTCCATAGGACTCTTCCCTAAAGAGTTTGATCCAAATCAAACTCTATCGAAACCCAGTCAAACCACCACCATAAATCATAAAATTTGGTACACCCATAGAATGACATGAGCTCTATCACATATCAAAAAATTAGATCAAAAAAATTTCTAGAGAATTTTCTAGAAGCATATGATTAGATCACCCTCAATTTCTCAATTGGGTCAACTTTTGTCCCTAGTCCAATTGCACTAGGAATGGATTTAATTTCTATAATTAGTCTAACTTAAACTTGTTCTAGTCAGATGAAAATAAATCCATTCAAGATATAGAAATAAATCAAATCAAATTTAACTTAATTGCGATGAATCAGAAAGATTATAGAAGGAGAAAGCCAGGCTCAATCGTGTGCTAGCATGATTACCTTGAACTTGATTGGATCTAATCCAAATCAATCAAACTGGGTTAGCTCAATTGATGACATCTTAATCCAAATCCTTATTTGTATGATCCAATTAGATTTAGTTTTGTATGATAATGAGATATGTCATGATCTCTATCATCGACATCATTGAAACATCTTTCGATGGATCAGAATTCTTCTAATTCATTCAATTAGAATGTTCAATCATCAAAATCATTCTAATTGCTTCCAAAATTCATCAGTGACACCTAGTAGTATATGGTGGCAACCCATCAGAACTAAAAGCGAACGTCTTGGTGTAGCTACTTGTATGATTGGATTCTTCTATCTTGAGCTCCGATAGGATTAGGGTTAAGGTGAACTCGTCAAACCTAACATCCGTCATATGAATTAATCATTTGACTTGAGTTCGATGTGAAATCCTAAAAAAAAAATTTTCTATCATCTTCACTCTACCATGGCCATGGGCTTAAGGACTCAATCTCATGATTATTATAAGGCTACTCCTCATCTACCGAGGTAGATAGATCTCCTATTGGTGCAATCCAATTCCTACAATGAATATGCTATAGCCAACATATACCTTAAGGTTTCGAATGGCTAGAAGACTGAGTTATGATATAGTCAAACTATAACACTCTCAAGGTAAACTGTCGATGCACCTTTGGTCTAAGAACTAGACACACCACTACAGCATCAAGCCAGTCATTGACGAGAAGGTAGACTTCCTTATGACTACTCAAGATGGTCATGCTTAGTGCCCTCATTCTCTAATGAGTATTTGTACTCTAGCTCTGGTGTCTCCACATCATAGACTCAAGACACATCTATCATAAGAAAATGATCGTACACAAACCTTCTAGATTGATCACCATCCTCATGATGATCCCACGGTCGGGAGCAGTTTATGAGTTAACCATGAAAATTCATGTATTAAATTTTCAACTCTTGAAAATATGAAATATCATTACCATTAATTCAAAGGATGTATCACAGACACTTTAAATATACACTATGATAGAAAATAATTTTTTTATTAATTTTATAGTCAAAATTATAAAATTATCCATAGAAGTGTATTATAAGTGTTAGCCAATCTAGCTTCTAGGGCATGCATCTAACAAACTTCTAGTTGTCCTAAAATCAATTGGCTACAAATCTAAGTTCCATCTTCTCAAGATGGACTTCAATCTTCTACTGGCTCAATGGCTTTATCAGTAGGTCAGCCGCATTATCTATAGTGTTGACTCTCTTGACCTTGACATATCCTTTCTCAAGGTAATCGTGGATGAGGTGGTATCGCTGCTCGATGTGCTTGAATTTTTGGTGAGATCTTGGCTCCTTAACAAGGGCTATGGCATCATTATTATCGTAATACAGAGGAACGACATCTGATGGCATCACTCTGAGCTCTATGGTGAACTTCTTGTACCAAAATGCCTCCTTTGTAGCCTCCAACATAGCGATGTACACTACTTCCAAGGTGGAGTCCGCTATCACCATCTGCTTGAAATTTTTTCAACTGACAGCTCCGCCATTATAAATAAATAGACTTCTAGATGTCGACTTTTGATCATTTATGTCGGACATAAAATCCAAATCTTTATACCCCTGAACCTAGAGTTCTCCATTACCAAAAATGAGAAACATATCCTTAGTCTTTCTCAAGTACTTAAGGATACATTTCATAGAAATCCAGTGCTCTTCACCTGGATTCGACTAATATTTTCTCGTGACACTCATAGCATAGACAATATCAGGTCGTATACATGGCATGGCATACATAAGGCTCCCTATTGCTGAAGCATAAGGGATCTTACTTATTCATTCAATCTCCTCAGATGTGCTACGGCACATCTTCTTGGAGAGATGAATGCCATGTCTAATGGATACTAAATTCCTCTTAGAGTTTTTCATGCTAAACCTCTTTAGCACCTTCTCTATGTACATTTTCAGTGAGAGACCCAGCATCCTATTCGGCCTATCCCTATATATCTTAATTTTTAGAATAAAGGATGCCACTCCTAGATCTTTCATAGAGAACTTCTTAGACAACCACATTTTGACTATAGTTAAAATGAAAATATAATTTTCAATTAGGAGGATGTCATCCATGTACAATACGAGAAAGATAACAACGCTTCCACTGATCTTTTTGAAAATATAGGGCTTCTCCTCATTCTTGATAAATTCAAATAATTTGATTATATCATTAAAATGAGCATTCCAGCTCCGAGATACTTGCTTAAGTCCATATATGGACCTTTGCAGCTTGCATATCTTATGATCATCATTACTAGATGTGAAACCTAGCGGCTATAGATATCTTCCTCAAGATATCCATTTAAGAATGCCATTTTTACGTCCATTTGCCATATTTCGTAATCAAAATAGGCTACAATATCAAGCAATGTGCAGATGAATTTGAGTATGGTTACTAGCAAAAAAGTATCCTGATAGTCAATGTCTTCATGCTGACTATATCCTTTCACTACGAGCCTTGCTTTGAATGTCTCTACATTTCCATCGGCACCTATCTTTCTTTTGAAGATCCATTTACACCTAATAGTTACTATACCTTCAGGTGGATCTACCAAGGTCCAGACTTGGTTCGAACGCATTGAGTTAATCTCTGACTTCATTACTTCTAATCATTTTTCGAAGTCGATATCTGATATCACCTCGTCATAGGTTTTGGTATCATCACCATGAACCACATTTTCTATGAGGAATATTTTTTCTGTCCTCTAAAATAGTACCTAAGTACCTTTCAAGAGGATGAAAAATTCTACTTGATCTACGAGGTGGAGGAGGTAGTGTTTGGGTTGGCTCAATCTGATTGGGTTCCATAGGTTTCTTAGCTCGTGGCTCTTGGGAGACTTTCTCCTCGAGCCTAATCTACCTTCCGATGCCACCATCTTGAATAAACTATTTTTTAAGAAAGATGGCATGTCGACTCACAATCACATTATGATCTTTTGGAAGATACAAATAATATCCTAATGACTCTTTAGGATATCCAATAAACCAAGCTCTAAAGGATCTAGACTCTAATTTGCCCACCTGTTGTCTCTTGACATGGGCCGGACAATCCTAAATTTTGAGTTGACTCAGACTTGGTTTCTTATCATGCCATATCTCATACAGTGTGGTAGAAACAGTTTTAGATGGAACCCTATTCAATAGATATATAGCAGTCAATAGACTATGTCCCTAAAGAAACTCAGAAAGATCCATGAAGCTCATCATGGATCGAACCATATCTAATAGGATCCGATTTCTCCATTCTAAAATTCCATTGAGTTGAGGCATTTCAGGTGGAGTCCATTGTGAGACTATGCCATTATCCATAAGATAGTCTAGAAATTTTTGACTAAGGTATTTGCCTCCTCGATCTGATCGAAGAATTTTAATGAATTTTTCTATTTATTTTTCTACTTCGAGTCTGAATTTCTTAAAATTTTTAAAACTTTTAGACTTATGTCGCATCAAATACACATACTCGTACCGAGACAAATCACCGATAAAGATGATGAAGTAGACGTAATTGCCCCTAGCTAGCACATCAAATGGGCCACATACATCAATATGTACTAGGGCAAGCAGGTATGTGGCCCTTTCTCCATGTCCCATAAAAGGAAGCTTGGTCATTCTGCTATGAAGGCATGATTCATAAATCGGATATGACTCAAAAGTCAACGGACTCAATAGCCTGAATTTCTTCAATTTGTTAACCCTATCTTCAGCTATATGATCTAGCCTAAAAAGATACCTATCATTTAGACTATCCCTAGGTTGCTTTGATCCTATGGCATTCATGTTTTGCTCGATATTAAAAATAGAAACATCAATATATAACTGATGGAGATCACTTATAAGAAAACTACTTGCAATTTTATTTTTTTCATAAAGAATATTACAATGGTCCTTAAGAAAACTAATTACATAACCTTTCAGTGCTAAACATGAAATAAAAATCAAATTCCTGCTTGCTGTAGGCACATAAAAATAGTCCCTAAGTACTAAGTCTATTCCTGACGATAATCATAGAGGGTAGGTTCCCACGGCAACAGTAGCAACACTTGCTCTATTTTTGATGCGTAGGATCATTTTACCATCCCTCAGTCTCCTGCTATCCTTAAGACCCTGCATAGAAGTGCACAAGTGAGCACTAGAATCAAAGTCAAGCACCCAACTGGATGTAGAAGAAATCATAAGATTAAATTCTATAACGAGCATACCTCCAGAAAAACCTGCCTCCTTCTTGTTCTTCAGGCTGGCTAGGTAAAGAGGGCAACTCCACTTTCAATGGCCGTCAGTGCTGCAATAAAAATATTTTTCTTTATCAGTGGCCTTCTTCTTTGGCTCTGCCTTCTTCTTCTTCTCATCATTCACCTTCTACTTCTTCATGGATTTCTTCTTCTTTCCAAAAGACTTTCTCTTAAAAGAAGTCCACTCCATAGCAAGTACTGAGCCTTTAGAACTTTTCATAGAAAGCTCAACAGTAACCAGCATATTCATGAGCTTAGCTAAGGTATTTTGAAGTTTATGCATATGGTAGTTCATGATGAACTGTCCATACGCATCATTTAAGGATAGCAGAATTATATCAGTCTGCAGATCCTAATCTAACTTAATACTGAGCTTCTCAAGCTCTTTCAAGTCCTTGATCATCATAAGATAATGATTTTAGACTGACTATCCATCATGTATTTGAGCCTTAAAAAGTCTTTTAGTGAATTGATATTTGACTGCATGACTCTATTCACCAAACAACTCTTGCAGATGAGCCAATATTTGGTGGCTAGTCTTAATGTCCTCATGCTGACACTGGAGCGCATCAATCATCGAGCCCAACATATAATATCTGGCTTTATTATCTTCATCCATCCACTTCTTGAGAGATGCTCTTTAATCAGTAGATGGATGGGCTAGTAAGATGGGAGGATCCTATTTTAACACATGAGTCAACTTCTCGAAATCCAAAATAATTTTGAAGTTTTGGAGTCAATTCTTATAGTTGGGTCCAGCCAGTCTATAAGTGTCTAGGATATGGGCTAGTGGATTGGACGCAGACATTTTCCTATAGAGAGTCAAAGTTTTTAGTTAGATTTTATAATTAAATTTAAATAATTTATTTAAAAATTTTATTTTTAAATAAATTAGGCTCTCACTATTTACTCAGATTCCTACACTTCCTTGGCAAAGATGCGAAAATCTTCATTATTATAGATTTCTAATGAGTGGTGCGGTCCCACCAACTGACTCACCACCTCATCTAACAATTATTGATGATGGATCAACCAATGAGTGGACAACTCTTGTCCAATGATTCTTTAATCATAGTGCACCCAAACTTGATCTCTAATTCATGAATCTCACCATATCCGAAATATTGATCCACTTCTTAGTTAAGTTAGATCCACCATTTACATAGATTGGATTCCTGATTGTGTCCCTCACCATATCCAAAATATTGAGCCCAACCCATCCTCCAATCCATAGCATCCAATGCCTAATAGACATGGTTGCATCTTTTTGGTGCAACTGAACTACTGTATCCAGCTAAGAACAATCAACCCCAGAAAGGGCCCGTACATCTACAATGGTGGAAGATCTTAGACTTAATATTTTCTTAGAAAAGTTTAATTTAGGTCTCTTTAAACTTGACTTGACTTAGTCATAATAATTATGACTAACTTAGTCGCATGGGTTGGCTCGAATTGTTAGCCACCTTAAATCAAAACTGAATCGACACAAATAGCCAAGTAAGTGAGACTGGTGGAAGGGATATGCCATTAACTCGACAAGAATGCATTCAGGTCGAGTAGCTCCCAATTAAAAATCAATCAGTCTTATCTGCCAAACATACCTTAAACACCAAATTATTGAATCAAAATCAATTGGGTTAGCCTACAATCCAGGCTCAAATCGTGGAGCCAAATTAGGTCTTGATTTGATTGAGTCACATCTCAATGTGATTTAATCTTGATCCAGACTTAATCCTATTAGACTTGTCAAATCTAAGCTTTCTTTGATCCCATCTAACCAACTCTTGATTCGATTTGATCAACTGCTAGACCTAATTAAGCTATCCAAGCTCGAACCCAATTTTATAAATATGTCTTAGATCTAAAAATTCATAATTTTAGATCTAATTAATTTAATAATATTAATTCTTAATTAAATTTTGGGCTCATGAATAAAATATGTAATAAAAATCTTAGGATTTTAGGATCTAGAATTTTGTAGAAAAATAAATTTTGATTTCTAATTAAGGACAAACGTGCAGCATCCCTACACGCCATAAGAATACCTCATCGAATGGAAGGAGAGGGCCTTTAAATCCTACTTTATTCTTATGACCAAATGGCCATGGGAAACTTCTTAATTAGAAATATAATTTTTTATATAAATCTAGTTAGATCATATATCAAATATAAAAAGATCTAACTAATGCACATCTTGCATACATCTCTTGTATAATCAATATACATACTTTTAGATCTAAAATATCACATATTAAATATAAAAAATATAATTTTAAATTTGATCATATCCAAATTAAAACTATTCTAAACATCTTATAGAACTATTCTATGACTAGTCTAAACATGCATCTTTCATATCTCATATGAATAAATTAAAAATAAAAAACTTTATTTTCTATTTTTAGATCTGATTATAATAATTATAATATTAGAAAAATAAAAATTAAATAGATCTAAAATAATATTTAATTAAATTAAATACATGATCATACTAGACTACACATAGAATTATTCTATACCTAGTCTAGTCATGCATCTCATACATATTAGATCTAAATTATTTAATTTTTTGGTTTTAGATCTAATTACATCTAATGTGATATCTAAAACCTTTTAATATTAGATCATAAATAAAAATAAAATTAGATCTAAGGTAGATTTGAAGAACTGCTAATCTGGCTTTGATACCAGTTGAAGAAAAAATATTATTTTCCGCCATAGGATCGTGTAGATCTGATCAGATCTTAGAAAGATTTTTTTAAAAATTCTTAAATAATCCAATTAGATCTAAGAGTTCTTAGATCTAATCATGATGATCTGATATTAAAAATTAAAAATTAAAATTAAATTAGATTTAATTTAAAGTACCTTATTGGATAATCTAATTATCCTACAATGATCATGTTGATTCCTGAGGTTCTGGAAGGAGCCACGCACGTACCTAGCCTCTATCGATATCTACTCAGGCAGGATTTGAATGTCTTCTCCTCATGAACCTTTTCTCCAAAAATTAGATCTAGATCTAATTTGAAGAATCTTCAAAACTATTTTTGAAGGTAGCCCATCCGTCACACGAACACCGTCGCGTAGATCCTGAATATTATGCCAGAAACCTTGGACCTTCTTCTCAGATTTGTGCCTAACTTTCTAAGCTTTAAGAAGAGAAGAAGAGAGAGGATAGAGTGGGTGTGGGATATCAGGGATGGCAGACTTTGGGTGTGGAAAATTATTTCTTGCATTGAATGCACTTTGATGTGAGAAAGGCTTTTATATCCAACGCCTACTTAGAGTCCCTTTTAACTAAAATAACTTATTTATTTTATCATTAGGACTCTGGAACTTATTCTCCATGAAAATCCATCAGATCTCATCTATTGCTTTTGCTAAAAATGATTCAAAAAGGTGTTAGTATGAGTAGATAAATAAGAGTCCACTACACCTAGAACTCTTCCCTCAAGAGTTTAATCCAAATCAAACTCTATCATAACTTAGTCTAGACACCTCCAAAAATCACAAAATTTGGTATACTCAATATATAATTATGCTCTATCACATATCTAAAAAATAATTCAAAATAGTTTTTAGAAAATTTTTTAGAAGCATTTGATCAGATGACCCTTAATTCTTTCAAATAAGTCAATATTTGACCCTAGTCCAATTTGACTATGAATGGATTTAATTTCTATAATTAATCTGATATGAACTTATTCCAATCAGATAAAAATAAATTCATTCTAAATACAAGAATGAGTCAAATCAAATTTGACTCGATTGCGATGAATCAAAAAAATTTCAGAAGAAGAAAGTCAGGCTCAATCATGTGCTAGCACGATTACCTTGAACCTGATTAGATCTAATCCAAATCAATCAAACTGGCTTAGCTCAATTGATGACATCTAAACCCAAACCCTTATTTGTGTAATCTAGTTAGGTTCAATTCTATAGGGTAATGAGACATGTTGCGATCTCCATCATCGACATCATCGAAACATCTTTCGATGGACCAAAACTTTTTTGATTCATGCAATTAGAATGATTGATCATCAAAATCATCCTAATTACTCCAAAAATCTACCAATGACACCTAACAGTATATGGTGGCAATCCATCAGAACTAAAAGTGAACCTCTCGATATAGTTATCTGTGTGATTGGGTTCTTCTATCTTGAATCCCGATAGGATTAGGGTTAAGTTGAACTCATCAAACCCAATGTCCATCATATAAATTAATCATTCGATTCGAGTCCAATATGAAACCCTAATAGAAACTCTTTCTATCATCTTCACCCTGCCATGGTCATAGGCTTATGGACTCAATCTCATGATTATCATAAGGCTACTCCTCATCTATCGAGATAGATAGATCTCCTATTGGTGCAATCCAATTTCTACAATGAATACATCTCAGAATTTTGAATGGCTAGGAGATCGAGATATAGTATAGTTAAACTATAATATCCTCAAGGTGAACTATCGATGTACCTCAGATCAAAGAATCAGACACACCACTGCAGCATCGAGTTAGTAATCGATGAGAAGGTAAACTTTCTTATGACTACTCAAAGTGGTCACGCTCAGTACCTTCGTTCTCTAACGAGTATCTACACTCTCACTCCGATGTCTCCACACCATAGACTCAAGATACGTCTATCCTAAGAAAGTGATTATACACCAATCTTTCGAATCGATCATCATCCTCGTGATGATCTTATGGTTGGAAGCAGTTTATGAGTTAATTATGAAAATTCATGTCTTAAATTTTTAACTCTTGAAAATATGAATTATCATTATCATTAACTCAAAGAATGTATCACAGACACTTTTAAATATATACTATGATAGAAAATAATCTATTTATTAATTTATAGTCAAAATTATAAAATTATTCTTAGAAGTGTAATATAAGTGACAACCAATCTGGCTTCTAGGGAACACATCTGACACATCTTTGCTATTTTTCAAAAAATTTTTGAAAGTAGCACTACAAACTGTTAGATATATGTGCCCTAAAAGTCAAATTGTCTGACACTTGTAATACACTTCTAAGAATAAAATTATAATTTTAATTATATATGATAAAATGGATTATTTTCTATCACAATGTGTATATGAAAGTATCTATGATACATCCCTTGAGTTAATGGTAATGATAGTTCATATTTTCAAGAGTTAAAAATTTAAGACTTAAATTTTCATTATTAACTCATAAAATATTTCCGGCCATAGGATCATCATGAGGATGATGATTGATCTAGAAGGTTGGTGTACGACCACTACTTTTGGATAGATGAGTCTTGAGTCTACGGTGTAGAGACATCGGAGTGAGAGTACAGATACTCGTTAGAGAATGAAGGCACTGAGCATGACCACCTCGAGCAGTCATGAGGAAGTCTACCTTCTCGTCGATGACTAGCTCGAAGCTACAGTAGTGTGTCTGGTTCTTTGACCTGGGGTGCATCGATAGTTCACCTTGAGGGTGTTATAGTTTGACTACACCATAACTCGATCTCCTAGCCATTCAGAACCCTAAGGTGTATGTTGGCTATATCATGTTCATTATAGGAATTGGATTGCACCAATAGGAGATCTATCTACCTCGGTAGATGAGGAGCAGTCCTATGATAATCATGAGAATCAAGTCCATAAGCCCATGGCTATGGCAGAGTGAAATAATAGAAAGAGTTTCTAGAAAGAGTTTCTATTATGGTTTTTACATTGGACTTGAATCGAATGATTAATTCATATGACGAAAATTTGGATTTGACGAGATCACCTTAACCCTAATTCAATCAGGGCTCAAGATAGAGGAACTTAATCATATAGGTAACTACATCGAGTGGTTCTCTTTCAATTCTGATGGGTTGCCACCATATGCTGCTAGGTGTCACTAGTGGAATTTGGGATCAATTAGAATGATTTGGATGATCGATCATACTAATTATCTAAATCAGAAAAGTTCTGATCCATCGGAAGGTATTTTGATGATGTCAATGATAGAGATCGCGATATATCCTATTACCATATGGAACTGAATCTAATTGGGTTACGCAAACAAAGGTTTGGATCTGGATATCATCAATTAGATTAACTCAGTTCAATTGATTTGAATAAGATTCAATTAGGTTCAAGAAAATCGTACTAGCACATGATTGAGCCTAATGTTCTCCTTTAACAATCATTAAAACTTGTCTTGACTGAGCCAAATGTGTTTGGGCTCACTCAAAAATCTTTACTTGGTCTGACCAAAGCTTGTCCAAGTCAAAAAAAGATTGTCTTAATTTATGAGATAAATTTGAGACAACACCTACCATTTTCCATCACCTGCTAAATCTTATCTTCGGACATTGATCAAATGTTGATCCTGGACACTTAGACATCTGCCCATATGTCATGCATCCATAGGATAGAACCTAGAGACTTGTCCCCCCGCTAAAAGATAGACAAAAAGGGGGTGCATGCCTCCCTAGGCATGCACCCCATGAGGATAAAATATGGAGTCCCATACAGATGGGACTCGAGTTGCTTCAGGAAATTAAATTAGGCGGCGTCAAGAAGACTTATTTGACCCAATCTTGGCACCACTTAAGGAGAGTTTTGAATGCTCTAATTTGATTGGATCAGATTATGTCATTCCACCAATTAGATTTAAATCTGATTGCATAAAGGGCCATGATTAGCCAAGATGATGTGGCACTACATGGCGCAGTAGGGTCTATATAAACCCTATCTATGCCTAGAATTTAATTCTTTTGCCTTTAGCCCATGCCACATAGCCCCTCTCCCTCCTTCTCCATGCCATCCTCTGATCCTCTCTCTCCTATCCACGCCCAAGGGACTTTGGGCATGAAGAACGTGTGATCCAAACAAGTGAAAGGCGCCAGAAAAGGAAGAAGATAGTATTGTTGCAAGAGACAATGGCTGTTCTTTAAAAGCCGTTTTGAAGATCTTCAAGATCAGATCTAGATCTAATTTTTGGAGGATTGATTAAGAAGGAGAAGATCTTCAGATCTTGCCTGAGTAGATATCAATAGAGGCTAGGCACTAGTGTGGCTACATCCAGAACCTTAGGTAAACATCAGGATCATCACAGGATAATTGGATTACCCAAAATAAAGGTATAATTAAATTAGATTTAATTTTTATTTTTATTTTTATTTTTATTATTAGATTAATAAGATTAGATTTGAGGAGTCTTAGATCTAATTAGGATCTTAGAGAAAAATTTTTTTGAAACATCCCTCCTGATCCAATCAAATCTGAATGAACCTAATCCAAAAAATAGGTTTTTTCCTTCAACTGGTATCAGAACCAAATTCCATAATTTATTAGATCTAATTTTAATTTATTTTTGATTTAATAATTAAATGATTTTAGATGTCATATTAGATGTGATTAGATCTAAAATTAAAAAATTAAAAATTTAAAAAAATCTAGATCAAAGATGTATGAGATGCATGACTAGACTAGGAATAGAATTATTCTATATATAGTCTAGCATGATCATAATTTTAATTTAATTAATTATAATTTTTAAATTTATTTATTTACTATTTTATAATATTATAAATATTATAATTAGATCTCAAAAATAAAAAATAAATTTATTTAATTTATTCATATGAGATATGATAGATGCATGTTTAGACTAGTTGTAGAATAGTTCTATAAAATTATCTAGAATAAATTTTAATTTGATATTATCAAATTTAAATCTTATTTTTTAGATATTTATGAGATAATTTAGATCTAAAAACATGCATGATATGATACATGAGATGTATGCAAAATATATTTTTAGTTAGATTAATTTTTATATATGTGATATATGATATAGATCTAACTAGTTTTGTAGATTTATCATATTTTTGATTAAGGCATTCCCCTTGGCTATCCGATCATAAGAAGGAAGTAGGATTTAAAGATCCTCTCCTCCCATTCGATGGGGTGTTCTTATGGTGTGTAGGGATGCTGCGCGTTCGACCTTAATCATAAATCAAAAAACTTATTTTCTGCAAAATCCTAGATCCTGAAATCCTAGAATTTTATACACATATTTTATTTATAAACCCTAAACTTAATTGAGAATTAAAATTATGAAATATATTAGATCTAAAATTAAAAATTTTCAGATCTAAGACATATTCATAAAATTGGGTTCAGACTTGGGTAGCTCAATTAGGTCTAGCGGTTGATCAAACCAAATCAAGAGTTGGTTAAGCAAGATTAGGAGTACTTAAATTGACCAGCCTAATAGGATTAAGTCTGGGTCAAGGTTGAGTCACATGAGTGATCGATCAAGTTAAGACATAATTAGGCTCATTAGTTAGAGTTTGGATTGTATGCTAATCCGATTGGTTCTGGCTCAACAATTTGATGTCTAAGATAAGTTTGGCAAATACGATCGACTAATTTTTAATTGGAAGCTACTCGACTCGAATGCATTCTTATTGAGTTAAAAGCATATCCCTTCCATCAGTCTTACTTACCTGGCTATATTTGTCGGTCCAGTTCTGATCTAAGGTGGCTAACAATGCAAGCTAACCCTTGCCACTAGGTTAGTCATAATGGTAATGGCTATGTCAAGTCAAGTTTAAAGAGATCTAAATCAAATCTTCCTAAGAAAAGATTAAGTCTAAGATCTTCCACCATTATAGATGTGCGGGCCCTTCTCAGGGTTGATTGTTCTCAGCTGGTCATAGTGGTTCAATTGTACTGGGAGGATGCAATCATGTCTATTAGGCATTGGATGATACGGGTTGAAAGATGGATTGGACTCAATATTCTGGATACGATGAGAGACCAAATTAGGAATCCAATCTGTACAAATGGTGGGTCTAACTTAACTAAGGAGTGGATCAATATTCTGGGCATGGTGAGATTCATGAATTAGAGACCAAGTCTGGGTGCACCAAGATTAGAGAATTATTGGATAAGAGTTGTTCACTCATTGGCTAATCCATCACCAATAACTATTAGATAAGGTGATGAGTCAGTTGGTGGGACTGCACCACCAACTAAAAATCAGTAATCGTAAAGATTTTTGCATCTCTACAAAAAAAGTGTAGGGATCCGAAAAAATAATGGGAGCTAATTTGTTTAAAAATCAAATTTCTAAATAAATTGGTCAAGTCTTAATTATAAAATCTAACTAGAAACTTTGACTCTCTATAGGAAAAGAAAATATATGCGTCCAACACACTAGCCTATATCCTGGACACTCATAGACTAACCGAATTCAATTACAAGGATTGGCTCTAGAACTTTAAAATTATTTTAGATTTTAAGAAGTTAACTTATGTATTGGATCAGGATCCCCCCACGTTACCAGCTCGTCCATTCACTAAATAGAGAGCGTCTCTTGATAAATGGATGGATAAAGATAATAAGGCCAGATACTACATGTTGGGCTCGATGTGTGATGAGCTTCAGTGCCAACATGAAGATATCAAGACTACCCACCAAATGTTAGCTTACCTACAAGAGTTGTTTAGTGAACATAGTTGCGCAACCAAATATTAGATCACTAAATGACTATTTAAGACTAAAATGCATGATGGGCAGTCAGTCCAAGATCATTGTCTAATGATGATCAAGAACTTGGAAGAGCTTGAAAAGCTCGGAGTGAAGTTAGACCAGAATCTGCAGAATGATATAATTCTGCAATCCTTGACTGATGCATATGGGCAGTTCATCATGAACTATCATATGCATAAACTTCAGAATACTCTAGCCAAGCTTATGAATATGCTGGTTACTGCTGAGCTTTCTATGAAAGGTTTTAAAGGCTCAGTACTTGCTATGGAATGGACTTCTTTCAAAGGAAAATTTTTTGAAAAGAAGAAGAAGTCTATGAAAAAGCAGAAGATGGAAAGTGAAAAGAAAAAGAAGGCAGATCTGAAGAAGAAAACTACTGACAAAGAAAAGTATTTTCATTATAATACTGATGATCATTAAAAATAGAACTGCCCTACATACCTGACCATCCTGAAGAATAAGAAGGAGATAGGTCCTTCTGGAGGTATGCTCGTTATTGAATCTAACCTTATGATTTCTTTTGTATCCAGTTGGGTGCTTGACTCTGGTTCTAGTGCTCATTTGTGCACTTCAATATAGAGTCTTGAGAATAGCAGGAGGTGGAGGGATGGTGAGATGATCCTATGCATCGAAAATGGAGCAAGAGTTGCTGCTATAGCCATGGAAACCTATCCTTTTTGACTACCATTTGGCTTAGATTTAGTACTTAGGAATTGTTATTATGTGCTTGCAGCAAGCAGAAATTTGATTTTTGTTTCATGTTTAGCACAAGAAGGCTATGTAATTAGTTTTCTTAAGGATCATTATAATATTCTTTATCAAAGAAATAAAATTGTAAGTGGTTTTCTTATTAACAGTCTTTACCAGTTACATGTTGATGTATCTGTCTTTAATATTAAGCAAAATATGAATGCCATAAGATTAAAATGATCCAAGGATAGTCCAAATGATAGGTATCTATGGTGAAAGGAATATGCCCTCAAGCCAATTTATTTTTGGGCTATTTGTTTTTTGTCTTCCAAACTCATGTAATGACATATTTTAATAAAATATATAAAGGCATTTATTTCATCATATGCAGTGTCTTATTATTTATTTAAGATTATGATGAACCCTATAAATTAGGACTATGATTTTAGGATTATAATGAGATCATATCAGTGAGACCTAAAATCTTAAAATCCTAATTTAAACATTCCTAGTCAATGGGATATTGAGTTAGGGATCAATGTTTTTACCGATAAGACTAGCACATTCTTTGTATACTTGATTGAGAGGGTTATTGATCTCACTATAACTTATGTATGATACTAATACAAGAATGTGGGTGCTCATTAGAGAATGAGTTCACTGAATTGATCCAAATCGAGAATATCTAATGGAGTCTTATCTACATGTCAATAGATGGTTCTCATAGTGGAATTTATACATGTAATCCTTTGACCTAAAACTACCATAGAATCTTATATATAAATCCATATTTTGGTTCATACTCATTCATGACTTAGTTATGTATGGAATGATCTGGATATGGTAGATTATATATATGAAGTTTGTGAGTAGGTTAACATGGAATCGATCACTCCTGGTAAGAGGAAATAGCATCCTACCTACTTCAAACAAATAATGATTCAGGAAGACTTTGATCAAAGCATGATGAAAATTAGAAATGATTTCTAATATTTCATTAAATGAATCATTATCATAAGATTGAAAGAGAAATGAATATGATATTAGGATTGACATATTTTCATACCTAGAGTCATATTCAGGATGTAGGGAGATCGAAGGATCTAGTTGCATGGTAATTTTTACTGAAGGATATTGTTATATTTTCATCAAAATTTTACATCTTTCGGATAGTCATGATACGTTGCTAGACGTCAATCATGTCTTGTGGGTTTGATCAAATTAAAATTTTAATTTGATTATTAAATTAGAAAGCATTCTAAATTAAGTCAAATTGGGTTGGCTAGTTTTGACCTAAATCAGTTTCGTTGATTTCTAACAAGATTAGGTCAAATCACACCCAGACTCACTGCTGGTTAAATGTGAAACCCAATGGATCACACATAAAGAGAATTGATTAAGGGTCTAATTGGATTAGACCATGTTTGCAAGATAAACATGCTAGCATATGTAGCAAACCCTAGCACCTAGATTCAAATTGGATTCGAATCGGCTTTCGATTTAGGCTAATTAAGATCCAAGTTGAGCCAAATAGGATTTGGTCTTGAATTGAATTAACCTAGACTAATTGGGCTTCTGATTGGATGCCACATACTAGAATCCACATGCCAAAGAGTCTCTCTCTTGCGCGTGGGAAGTATTTTATGCGCAAAGGATTTTTTGCGCATGAAATTAGTTGGCGCCTACCTTCTTTCACTTTTTGCATTTATTTTGTCATATAAATATTTTTTGAATTGACATGGACATCTATTATGGGGTGCAAAAGAGTCCTTCTGTAGATGAAATACTCCTTTTTCTTTTAATTTTTTGCCCAGGATGTTTTGTCGCCCAAGAGTCTTTGCCACCTTGGACTCCATGCCGCCCACTCCTTCTTGATGCCTCTTGGGACTTTGACTATTCAAAGTATATCTCCACCCCTTCTTACTGAATGGGCATCCCTTTAAGGGCCATTAGATGGCCATCTAATCTGATCCAAACCTTTGAATTATGGTGCCATATATTTATGCATCGTGACTCTTCGTAGAAAAACTACGTAGAATTAGTCCGAAGAGTCCTTCTATTTTAAGGCACCTCTTGGACTAAGTCTACATAATTTTAAATAGTGCAAAATTCAAATGGGTGTGAGATTTGATGATGGGGCATGAGATATTGATGTGGGAAGGGCATGAGAATTTTAGATAGCACCCCTACGTACATTATAAATAAGGGTGCACACCTAGAGTCCGGGAGACGTGAACATTATCTTTCTTTCTTATAAGAGTTTCTTTTTATCCAATTTTCTTTCTTTCTTTTTCTTGTCTAGACCTTGTCATTATAAGGACAAGTAGTCATCTTAAGACTAAGAGATTAGGAAGAAAAATTAAGAAGACAAAGAAAAAGAAAGATAGATATAGAGAGGCAAGGAAGGTAACATAAAGACTAAAGAAGGTATTGCACTTTTAATTAAAGTTCTTATTATTAAAACTCTAATTATATAAATAAAAGGTGCTGGTGTCTTGATCAAGTCTCTGTGTGGATCAACGTTGGAGGGTGAACACATGGGCACTTGGTGGAATCGCTGACGGACTGCTACCGACGATCAGGGATCAATTTAGGGTTTAGCGATAAGAGGTATGTTCTAATACTTTCTTTTATATTACAAATGCATGTTATATGATTTAATTGCTAATAAGGTGGTCCTAGGGTTTGGGTTTGGTTTATTTGATTTCATATTTTTGCTTTGAAATCCATGCTTCCACCCTGTACACCAATTCCCATCAGTGGTATCAGAGCAAGCCTTATTAGGTTAAATCATATAATGCTTTGCTTATAGTATAATGGCATAAATGAAAAATATGATATAATATTTTTTAGCATGTTTTTATTTATATGATGAGATCATATTCTTTTTCTTATCATAATGAGATTATGTTGTATATATTATTCTATAAAGGTTGCCCTGATATAGTGAAAAAGTATTCACTATATAATAATGGTTGTCCTAGAATAATTATACATGTTAATAGATATATATAAATTTTATCATAATTAATGCTATCATGCATTTAGTTTATTTTAAATCAATATGTATCGAGACCATTTAAATCCCTCTATAAAAAAAAAATTATATTAAGTTGTAGTGTAATTAATCTATAGCTGAATCAGTCAGGATGTCTAATTGATCAATCGATGTCTAAGAAAAATGGTTCATGATTGATAAAGAGAACATGATATTTTAATTGGTTCCATTGTCTGACCTGACCAATTTATTGGTATCCAAGGAAAGCAATGGGGGGACTCCCATTTCTCTCCTATTTACCTGATCGATTCAATTAATTTAATTTCAGATTGAAATGCTTAATATTATATTCACTACATTAAGACCTTCATACTAGTTTCTTATTATGTCCAGAACCATATTAGTTCTGTTGTATAACCACAAGATCTATCATGGGGAAAGATGTAATATTAATCTAGTGCATTGAGATGCTTATAGTATTTTGAATATACTACTTTGTTGTGTAACCACAAAAATAGTTATATTTCATTTTTGTCTGTATAGAAATGAAGGATTCTACTTAAACTAAAACATTAAAGTTTGTTGTGCTAATACAAGGCTATTAATGTTTTAGAGAGTTGCATAAAATGCAATTGGAAAAGAGTTTCCTACCTTTGAACTTATAACAGGTTTGTTGTGCAACCACAAGACTTTTTATAAGGAATTAGGATCTTATTCTCACTAAGAAAATCAATAAGAGGGTTATGATTTTTTAGTGGGAGACATAATTAAATTAAAGTTCTAATTTAATTATGTTTGTCATCATGAATTGTTTGCTTATATATTGTTCTTTATTATGTAGATTAAATGGCTTCTTCACTTTCATTATGTTCAATTTTGGATTCAAATAAATTGACTGGTCAAAATTATGTTGACTGATTGAGAAACCTTAAAATAGTACTCAGTCAAGAAAAACTCTTCTATATTCTTGACACCCCTGATCCTAAGCCATTAGAAAATGATGCCACAGATGAAGATAAGTCCACATACAAGATGTGGTAAAATGATTCCCTTACTATCAAATGCATCATACTCGCCTCTATGAATAATGAATTATAGAGGCAGCATGATGGCATGGACACTCAATTCATATTGCTCAATCTAAAAGAGCTTTATGGAGAGCATAATAGGACTGCTAGATATGAGATATCTAAGTAATTATTTCATATAAGAATGATAGAAGGAACATCCATACAAAATCATGTTTTGATGGTAATTGACCTAATCACTTGATTAAGTCAATTAGGATTTGTTATGGATGGGGAGTTAAGTCAGGATTTGATCCTACAATCACTTCCCGAGTCATTTTCTCAGTTTGTCGTGAACTATCACATTAACAAACTGAATTCTTTCTTGTCTGAGCTGTTAAATATGCTTAAGATAGCAAAAAGCCATATCAAGAAAGATAAGGCTCCTCTTTTTCTTGTGGATGGGATCTCCAAGAAGAAGGCAGGCAAAAGGATTCAAATAGAAGGTTGAACCCTAAAAGTGGTATAAATAAGAAGAAAAAGAGAAAGAAGGTCTCCGGATAGATGACCTATTTTCACTGTGGCAAAGTAGGTCATTGAAAGAGGAATTGCAAGGCTTACCTTGCGACCGTGAAGTCTGGTGCAAATAATGCACCAAAAGATATGTATGAGAGACATACTATATTATTATTAAATTCTTTCATTTTAAATTCTTAGATATTAGATACTGGCTGTGGTTTTTATTTCTGCAAATCTTTGCAGGGGCTATAGAAAATTAAGAGTTTGAAGAAAGGTGACTTCAGGCTCCATGGCGCTGGAGGAGAGTCTATCCAAGCAGAAGCTGTAGGAACAAATATATTGAAGTTATATGGAAAGATCTTAGAGCTTACAAATTATTATTATATGCCTAAGATCATTAGAAATATTATATCTATACCCTTGTTATTAAAATAAGGTTATAGTCTTAATGTAATGAACGAAGATTGCTCGATCAAATATTCTAATGAAAATATTTGTTTTGGCATATTTAGCAATGGTTTGTTGACTCTATGTTTGGATGACAATATATTTCATATTGATAAAAATGAAAAATGTAAGAGAGATGACATAAATAATACTTTACTTTGGCATTGTCGATTAGGTCATATTAGTGAGGCTAGGATTAACAAGTTATACAAAGAAAAGTTCTTTGATCCTTTTGATTATGAATCATTGGGAACTTGTGAATCATGCCTCATGGGTAAAATGACCAAGATTCCATTTAGTGGACATAGAGAAAGGACAAATGAGTTATTAGAACTTGTACATACGGATGTATGTGGTCCTATGACAACTCAAGCTAGAGGAGGATACTCTTATTTTATTACATTCACTGATGATTTATCTAGGTTTGGATATGTGTATCTTATGAAATACAAATCAGAAGCCTTTGATAAATTTAAAGAGTATCAAAGTATGGTCGAAAAACAAACTGGACAATGTATAAAAATCCTTCGATCTGATCGGAGAGGAGAATACTTATCTAGTGAGTTTCTTGACTATCTTAAAGTTAAAGGGATTCTCTCTGAATGGACACCTCCTTATACACCACAATTAAATGGTGTAGCCAAAAGAAAAAAATTATACCTTATTAGATATGGTACGGTCCATGATGTACTTTATTGATTTACCTATTTTCTTCTGGGGTCATGCCCTGGAGACTGCAATTTACATCTTGAATAGAGTACCTTCTAAATCTATATCTAGTACTCCATATGATATATGGAGAAGTAAGAAATCTAATCTTAAGTATCTTAAGATATGGGGTTGTCCAGCATATGTCAAAAAAAATTTTGGACATAAACTTGATGCTAGATCAGACAGATGTCTATTTATAGGATATCCTAGAAATAGTATAGGATATTTATTCTACCATCCTACTGAACAAAAGGTATTTGTAAGTAGGCATGCCATTTTCATAAAAAAAGAATTTATCCTAGAAAAGATAGTGGTAGAAATATTGAACTTAGTGAAGTTCAAGAAAAACAAATAGAAATTTCTTAACCATATAATCATATAAAAGAACCATAACACATAACTCCTATCCGTAGGTCTAAAAGAGTATGAAATATACCTATGAGTATGGTTTCATTATTGAGAACAATGAAGCCCGTCATTGAAAATGACGAACCTCTGACCTATACGAAAGTAGTCAAAAGTAAGGACTCTTACAAATGGCTGGCTGCCATGCAATCCGAAATGGAATCCATGCACACCAACAAAGTCTGGACTTTGGTGGATGCACCAGATGATATAAACTCTATTGGATGCAAATAGATTTTTAAGAAAAAGATTGGAGCTAATGGTCAAATTGAAACCTATAAGGCCAGATTGGTGGCTAAGAGTTTTAGAAAAAAAAAGGAGATTGATTATGATGAAACATTCTCACCTATTGCCATGCTCAAATCAATTTGGATTATGCTTGCTATAGCAGCATACCACAACTATGAAATATGACAAATGGATGTAAAAACTATCTTCCTTAATGGTTTCCTTGAGGAGGAGGTCTATATGTCACAGCTAGAAGGATTTGAGTCAAATGAGAGACCAAATCAGGTATGCAAACTTAAGAGATCCATTTATGGATTAAAGCAAGCATCAAGGAGTTGGAACATCCATTTTGATGAAATAGTAAAAGAGTTTGGTTTTATCAAGAATGTGGATGAACCATGTGTGTACAAAAAACTAGTGGGAGAACCATAGTCTTCTTGGTTCTGTATGTAGATGACATACTCCTCATTGGGAATGATATCCCAATGTTACAAATAGTCAAATTATGGCTATCAAATAAGTTTTCCATGAAAGATTTGGGAGAAGCATCCTATATACTAGGAATAAAGATCTATAGAGATAGATCTAAGAGGATGCTAGGCTTGTCCCAATCAAGGTACATTGACTTAATACTGAAAAGATTCAGTATGGATGGGAGTAAAAGAGGTTATTTACCCATGAGTCAAGGCATACATCTCTCTAAAAAGATGTCTCCAAAGACACCTGAAGAGAGAAATAGAATGAGTTCTATTCCTTATGCTTCGGCTGTTGGATCAATAATGTATGCCATGTTATGTACAAGGCCTGATGTTGCTTATGCTTTAGGCATTGCAAGTAGATTTCAAGCTGATCCAGGAGAGGATCATTGGAAAGCTGTGAAAAATATTCTTAAGTACTTAAGAAGGACTAAAGATATTTTTCTTGTATATGGTGGTTCTGATCTTAAACTAGAAGCATATTCTGATTCCAGTTTTCAATCAGACCCAGATGATAGCAAATCTATTTTAGGATATGTCTTTACTCTGAATGGTGGAGCAGTGAGTTGGAAGAGTACTAAGCAACCAACTGTAGCTGACTCAACCACTGAAGCAGAATACATAGCTGTAAGTGAAGCCGCCAAGGAAGCTGTCTGGATGAAGAAGTTCATTACTGAATTAGGTGTTATTCCTGAAATTGAGAATCCAGTACCACTTTACTGTGATAATACTAGAGCTGTTGCTCAAGCAAAGGAACCAAGGTCTCATCATAAATCCAAACACATTCTGAGATGCTTCCATCTCGTTCGTGAAATTATTGAAAGATAAGATGTAGTCATAGAATGAGTTGACACAAAGAACAACATAGCAGACCCATTCACTAAGGCTTTACCACTGCAACTATTTGATCACCACCTTGATTGTATGAAATTAAAATATAAGGGCGATTAGCTTTAGTGCAAGTGGAAGATTGAAAGGAATATGCCCTCAAGCCAATTTATTTTTGGGCTGTTTGTTTTTTGTCTTCCAAACTCATGTAATGACATATTTGAATAAAATATGTAAAGGCATTTATTTCATCTTATGCAGTGTCTTATTATTTATATAACATTATGATGAACCCTATAAATTAGGACTATGATTTTAGGATTATGACGAGATCGTATTAGTGAGATCTAAAATCTTAAAATCCTAATTTAAACATTCCTAGTCGATGGAACATTGAGTTAGGGATCAATATTTTTTTCGATAAGACTAGCACATTCTTTGTATGCTCGATTGACAGGGTTATTGATCTCACTATAACTTGTGTATGACACTAATACAAGAATATGGGTGCTCATTAGAGAATGAGTTCACTGAATTGATTCAAATCCAGAATATCTAATGGAGTCTTATCTACATGTCAATAGATGGTTCTCATAGTGGAATTTGTGCATATAATCCTTTGACCTAAAACTACCATAGAATCTTATATATAAATCCATATTTTGGTTCATACTCATTTATGACTTAGTTATGTACGGAATGATCTAGATATGGTAGATTATATATATGAAGTTTGTAAGTAGGTTAACATGGAATCGATCACTCCTAGTAAGAGGAAATAGCATCCTACCTGCTTCAAACAAATAATAATTCAGGAAGACTTTGATCAAAGCATGATGAAAATTAGAAATGATTTCTAATGTTTCATTAAATGAATCATTATCATAAGATTGAAAGAGAAATGAATATGATATTGGGATTGACATATTTCCATACCCAGAGTCATATTCAGGATGCAGGAAGATCGAAGGATCTAGTTGCATGGTAATTTTTATTAAAGAGTATTTTTGCTATTTCCATCAAAATTTTACATCTTTCAGGTAGTCATGATACATTGTTAGACGTCAATCATGTCTTGTGGGTTTGATCAAATTTAAATTTTAATTTGATTATTAAATTAGAAAGCATTCTAAATTAAGTCAAATTGGATTGGCTAGTTTTGACCTAAATTAGTTTAGTTGAGTTCTAACCAGATTAGGTCAAATCACACCCAGACTCACTGCTGGTTAGATGTGAAACCGAATGGGTCATGCACAAAGAGAATTGATTAAGGGTCTAATTGGATTAAACCATGTTTGCAAGATAAACATGCTAGCATATGTAGCAAATCCTAGCACCTAGATTCGAATTGGATTTGAATCGGCTTTCGATTTAGGCTAATTAAGGTCTAAGTTGAGCCAAATAGGATTTGGTCTTGAATTGGATTAACCTAGACTGATTGGGCTTTAGATTGGATGCCACATATCAAAATTTCATGTGCCAAAGAGTCTCTCTCTTGCGTGTGGAAAGTATTTCATGCGCAAAGGATTTTTGGCGCATGAAATTAGTTGACGCCTACCTTTTTTGACTTTTCCAATTTATTTTATCATGTAAATATTTTTTGAATTGGCATGGACATCTGTTATGGGGTGCAGAAGAGTCCTTCTGTGGATGAAATACTCCTTTTTCTTTTAATTTTTCGTCCAGGTTGTTTTGTTGCCCAAGAGTCTTTACCGCCTTGGACTCCATGCCGCCCACTCCTTCTTGACGCCTTTTGGGACTTTGACTATTCAAAGTATATCTCCACACCTTCTTGCTGAATGGGCATCCCTTTAAGGGCTATTAGATGGCCATCTAATCTGATCCAAACCTTTGAGTTATGGTGCCATATATTTATGCATCGTGACTCTTCATAGAAAAACTATGTAGAATTAGTCCGAAGAGTCCTATTTTAAGGCACCTCTTGGACTAAGTCTACATAATTTTAAATGGTGCAAAATTTAGATGGGTGTGAGATTTGATGATGGGGCATGAGATATTGATGTGGGAAGGGCGTGAGAATTTTAGATGGCACCCCTACATACATTATAAATAAGGGTTTACACCTAGAGTCCAAGAGAAGTGAACATTATCTTTCTTTCTTACAAGAGTTTCTTTTTGTCCAATTTTCTTTCTTCCTTTCTCTTATCTAGACCTTGTCATTATAAGGATAAGTAGTCATCTTAAGACTAAGAGATTAGGAAGAAAAATTAAGAAGATAAAGAAAAAGAAAGATAGATATAGAGAGGCAAGGAAGGAAACATAAAGGCTAAAAAAGGTCTTGCCCTTTTAATTAAAATTCTTATTATTAGAACTCTAATTATATAAATCAGAGGTGCTAGTATCTTGATCAAGTCTCTGTGTGGATCAACGTTGGAGGATGAACACGTGGGCACCTAGTGGAACCCCTGATGGACTGCTACCGACGATCAGGGAGAATTTAGGGTTTAGCGATAAGAGGTATATTCTAATACTTTCTTTTATATTATAAATGCATGTTATATGATTTAATTGCTAATAAGATGGTCCTTAGGTTTGGTTTTGATTTATTTGATTTCATATTTTTGCTTTGAAATCCATGCTTCCGTCCTATACACCATTCCCATCATATGGCACCTAAGGCTAGGTCATACAGCAGAAGATAGGATTAATAAATTGAAGAAAATCAGACTATTGAGTCCGTTGACTTTCGAGTCATATCAAATTTGTGAATCATATCTTCATGAAAAAGTGACTAAGCTTCCTTTTGTAGGACATGGGGAAAGGGCCATAGAACTACTTACCCTAGTACATACTGATGTGTATGGCCTATTTGATGTGGCGGCTAGAGACAACTTTGACTACTTCATAACCTTTATCGATGATTTATCTCGGTATGGATATGTGTATCTTATAAGACACAAGTCTGAAGCCTTTGAAAAGTTTAAGGAATTCAGACATGAAGTTGAAAAGCAAACTAAAAAATCTATTAGGGTTCTTCGATCAGATCTAGAAGGTGAATACCTTAGTCGAGAATTCCTGGACTATCTCAAGCAAAATGGCATAGTCTCTTAATGGACTCCACTTAGAACATCTCAACTTAATGGAGTTTCAAAATAGAGGAATCAGACCCTATTAGATATGGTCCGATCCATGATGAGCTTCACAGACCTTCTTGATTTTTTTTGGAGATATAGTCTGTTAACTGCTATATATCTACTGAATAAGGTTTCCTCTAAAACCATTCCTACCACACCATATGAGATATGACATGGTAAGAAACCAAGTCTGAGTCATCTCAAAATTTGGAGTTGTCCAGCTCATGTCAAAAGATAACAAGTGGACAAGTTAGACTATAGATCCTTTAGAGCTCGATTCATGCGATATCCTTTGAGCCAATACAATCACTACCTTCTCCACCTCGTAGATTGAAAAAGATTTCACATCCTACTGAGAGGTACTTAGGTACTATTTTAGAGAAAGTAGAGAAAATATTTCTCGTAGGTAAGGGGGTTCATGGTGATGATCCCAAAACCTATGATGAGGCGATATCGGATATCGACTCCAAGAAATGATTAGAGATAATGAAGTCAGAAATTGACTTGATGCACTCAAACCAAGTCTGGACCTTGGTAGATCCACTAGAAGGAATAATACCTATTGGGTGTAAATGGATCTACAAGAAAAATATTAGTGCAGATGGGAATGTGCAGACATTCAAAGCTAGATTAGTGGCAAAAGAATATAGTCAGCGCGAAGAAATTGACTATCAGGATACCTTTTTGTTAGTAGCCATGCTAAAATCCATCCGCACATTACTTGCTATTGCAGTCTATTTTGATTATAAAATATGGTAAATGGATGTGAAAGCGGTGTTCTTAAATGTTTACCTTGAGGAAGATATCTGTATGGAACAGCCACTAGGTTTCACGTCCAGTGACGTTGATCACAAAGTATGCAAGCTGCAAAGATCCATATATGGACTTAAGCAAGCATCTCAGAGCTGGAATACTCATTTTAATGATGTGATCAAATTATTTAGTTTTATAAAAATTGAGGAACCATGTATTTTTAAAAAGGTCAGTCAGAGCGCTATTATCTTCCTTGTGTTGTATGTGGATGATATCCTTCTTTTTGGAAATGATATTTTCATATTGACCATAATTAAAATATGGTTATCTAAAGAATTCTCCATGAAAGACCTAGGAGAAGCATCCTTTATTTTATGGATTAAGGTCTATAGAGATAGACCAAATAGGATGCTAGGTCTTTCATAGAAGATGTACATAGTGTTAGATATATGTGCCCTAGAAGCCAGAATTGGCTGACACTTGTAATACACTTCTAGGGGCAAAATTATAATTTTGACTATAATTAATGAAATGGGTTATTTTCTATCACACATGTGTATTTAGTGTCTGTGATACATCCTTTGAGTTAATGGTAATGATAATTCATATTTTCAAGAGTTGAAAATTTAAGACATGAATAATCATTATTAACTCATAAACAGCTCCCGACCATAGGATCATCACGAGGATGGTGATTGATCCGGAAGGTTGGTGTACGATCGCTTCTCTTTAGTAGATGAGTCTTGAGTCTACGGTGTGGAGACACCGGAGCGAGAGTACAGGTACTCGTTAGAGAACGAGGGCACTGAGCGTGACCACCTCGAGTAGTCATTAGGAAGTCTACCTTCTCGTCAATGACTGACTCGATGCTGCAGTAGTGTGTCTGGTTCTTTGACCTGAGATGCATCGGCAGTTCACCTTGAGGGTGTTATAGTTTGACTACACCATTACTCGGTCTCCTAGCCATATGGAACCCTGAGGTGTATGTTGGCTATAGCATGTTCATTGTAGGAACTGGATTGCATCAAGATGGGATCTATCTACCTCGGTGGTAGAGGAGTAGCCCTATGATGATCATGAGAATCAAGTCCTGAAAGCCCATGGCCATGGCAGAGTGAAATAATAGAAAGAGTTTCTATTTAGATTTTCACATTGGACTCGAATCGAATGATTACATCATATGACAGAGACTAGGGTTTGACGAGTTCACCTTAACCCTAATCTGATCGGGGCTCAAGATAGAAGAACTTGAATCACACAGGTAGCTGCACCAAGAGGTTCGCATTCAGCTCTGATGGGTTGCCACCATATACTGCTAGGTGTCACTGGTGGATTTTGGGAGCAATTAGAATGATTTAGATGATCGATCATTCTAGCTGTTCGAATCAGAAGAGTTCTGATCCATCGAAAGGAGTTTCGATGATGTCTATGATAGAGATCATGACATATCCCATTACCATACAGAACTGAACCTAACTGGGTCACACAAACAAGGGTTTGAATCTGGTGATCATCAATTGAACTGATCTAGTTCAATTGATCTGAATGAGATTCAATTAGGTTCAAGGAAATCGTGCTAGCACTCGATTGAACCTAACGTTCTTCTTTTACTATCATAAATAAGTTGTCCTGACTGAGCCAAAGGAGTTTGTGCTCAATCAGAGGCCTTCATATGGTCTGACTGGAGGTTGTCCAAGTCAGAATAGGTTGTCTTATTTGTAAGACATTACCTGCCATTTTTGGTCACCTGCCATTTCTTGTTCTTTGACTTTGGTCAAAAGTCTACCTTTGACTGGTCAAACGTTGACCATTGACCCTTTGACTTTTGACCACATGTCATGCACCTATTGGAGAGCTGGTGGGGGCCTGTCCCCCTGCCAGAACCTGGCAAGGAGAAGGGCGCACGCCAAGGGTGGCGTGAGCCCAAGTAGGAGGCGCCTAGGAGTCCTTGTTGGACAAGGACTCCACCTCCCTTTTGGATTCCAATTCAGAGTTCTACTAAGAATCCAGTTTGACTGGTCTTAGGCACCCTCTAAGGAGGAATCCAGGGGTCTCTATTCCAACCAATCAGATTTAGATCTGATTTCACAAAGGGTTGTGATTGGTTGAGAGGAAGAGGAGTTGGATCACAAGAGGTCTATAAATAAGACCCTGCGCCCAACCCTAATTCTAAGTGAATGCAATTCAATTGAGAAACCCCACGCCCCAAGGCTGCCTCTCCCCTCCTTCTCCATGCCATAGCTTCTTCTCCCCTTGCTCTCCACGTCCAAAAGGTGTTTTGGACTTAGGTTGGTGCGATTCAGATCAAGGAAAGGCGATCAAAAGCAAGAAGGCTGCGCTGCTGCAAAAGGACGACTGCAGATCTTCAAAAGAGTTTTGAAGATCCTCCAGATCAGATCCAGATCTGATTTTTGGAGGTGTGATAGAGAAGAAGAGGATCTCCAGATCCAACCCGAGTGGATACCGGTAGAGGCCAGGCGCTTGCGTGGCTAAGATCCAGAACCTTCCGCTGCAATCAGGATCATCTACAGGGTAATAGGATTACCCAAATCAGGTAAATTAAATTTGATTTAATTTATCTTATTTTATTTTATTTATTAAAATAATAAGAATCAGATCTGAAACATATCAAGATCTGATTGAGATCAAGAGAAAATTTTTGAAATATATCTCTTGATCTAATCAGATCTGGACGAACCTGGACCGGGAAATCAGGATTTCCCTTCAACTGGTATCAGAGCCATGGTTCTAAAATTGTTTAGATCTGATTTTAATTTTATTTTAATTAGAAAATAAAGTGATTTCAGATGTCACATGAGATGTGATCAGATCTGAAATCAGAAAAATTAAAATTAAATGATTTGGATCTAAGAACATGAAGATATGCATGACTAGTTCTAGAATAGAATAGTTCTATAGAATAGTTTTGCATGTCTTTGATTTAATCTGATTAAATCATATTTTAGATCTTCTTATTTACTATTTTTCTGATATTATAAGTGTTATAATAACATCTGATAAACAGCAAATAAAAATTATTTAATTTTAAATATCATATGAGATATGATTGATGCATGTCTAGACTAGTTGTAGAATAGTTCTACATAATTGTCTAGATTAGAATTTATTTTGATTAGATCAATTTAAATCTAATTTTTTAGATTATTATGAGATAATTTAGATCTGAAAACATGCATGATTATGATACATGAGATGTATGCAAAATATGCCTTGATTAGATCTAAATTTGTATATGAGATATATGATATAGATCTATAACTGTTTTGTAGTATTTACATGTTCCTGATTAAGGCGTTCCTCTTGGCCGTCCGGTCATAAGAACGAAGAAGGGTTTAAAGGCCCTCTCTTCCCATTCGATGGGGTGTTCTTATGATGTGTAGGGGTGCTGCGTGTTCGTCCTTAATCAGAAACCCAAAACTTACTTTCTGCAAAACCCTAGATCCTGAAACCCTAGGATTTATTGTGCATATTTTGTTTATGAACCCAACTTAATTAAGAATTAAGTTTATGGAATATTAATTAGGTCTAAAATTGAGAATTTCAGATCTAAGACATATTCATAATACTGGGTTCGGGCTTGGGTAGCTCAATTAGGTCTAAGCGGTTGATCAAACCGAATCAAGAGTTGGTTAGATGGGATCAACAATGCTTAAATTGACCAGCCTAATAGGATTAAGTCTGGGTCAAGATCGAGTCACGATCAAGCAAGACCTAATTAGGCTCAGAGGTTAGAGTCTGGATTGTAGGCTAACCCAATTGGTTCTGACTCAACAATTTGGTGTCTAAGGTAAGTTTGGCACAGACGACCGACTGGTTTTTAATTGGAAGCTACTCGACCTGAATGCGTTCTTGTGCGAGTTAACGGCATATTCCTTCCACCGGTCTCACTTACCTGGCCATATCTGTTGACACAGTTCTGATCTGAGGTGGTCAATAATCCGAGCTAACCCATGCCACTAGGTTAGTCATAATTGTTATGACTAAGCCAAGTCTAGTTTAATGAGACCTGAATCAATTCTCCCTAAGAAAAGATTAAGTCTGAGGTCTTCCACCATTGTAGATGTGCGGGCCCTTCCCGGGGTTGATTGTTCTCGGCTGGATACAGTGGCTCAGTTGCACCGGGAAGACGCAACCATGTCTATTAGGCATTGGATGCTATGGGCTGGAGGATGAGTTGGGCTCAATATTTCGGATACGGTGAGAGACCCAATTAGGAACCCAGTCTATGCAAATGGTGGGTCTGACTTAACTAAGGAGTGGATCAATATTCCGGATACGGTGAGATTCATGAATTAGAGACCAAGTTTGGGTGCACCATGATTAGAGAATCATTGAACAAGAGTTGTTCACTCATTGGCTAACCCATCACCAATAACTGTTAGGTGAGGTGATGAGTCAGTTGGTGAGACCGCACCACCCACTAGAAATCATTCAATCGCGGAGATTTTCGCATCTCTACAGAGGGAGTGTAGGGATCCGAGAAAATAGTGGGAGCTAATTTGTTTAAAAATAAAATCCCTAAACAAATTGGTCAAGTCAAAATTACAGTATCTAACTAGAATCTTTGACTCTCTACAGGAAAATGTCTGCGTCCAACCCATTGGCACGTATCCTAGACACACATAGACTGACTGGACCCAATTATAAAGATTGGCTCAGGAACTACAAAATTATTTTGGGTTCAGAGAAGTTAACCCATGTTTTGGACCAGGACCCTCCCACCTTACCAGCCCGTCCATCCTGTACTGAACAGAGAGCGTCTCTGGAAAAATGGATTGACGAAGATAATAAGGCCAGATACTACATGTTGGGCTCGATGTCTGATGAGCTCCAGCGCCAACATGAAGATATCGGGACTGCTCGCCAAATGTTGGCTCACCTGCAGGAGATGTTTGGTGAACAGAGTCGCGCAGCCAAATATCAAGTCACGAAATGACTTTTTAAGGCTAAGATGCGTGATGGGCAGTCAGTCCAAGATCACTGTCTGACAATGATCAAGGACATGGAAGAGCTTGAGAAGCTCGGTGTGAAGTTGGACTTGGATCTGCAGAACGATATTATTCTGCAATCCTTGACTGATGCATATGGGCAATTCATCATGAATTACCACATGCATAAACTTCAAAATTCCTTGGCCGAGTTGATGAATATGCTGGTTACCGCTGAGCTTTCTATGAAAGGTTCTAAAGGCTCAGTTCTTGCTATGGAACGGACTTCTTCCAAAAGAAAGTCTTATGGAAAGAAAAAGAAGTCTGTGAAAAAGCAAAAGGTGGAAGGATCAAAGAAGAAGAAGGCAGAACCGAAGAAAAAGGCCGATGGCAAAGGAAAGTGTTTCCATTGCAACAGCGACGGCCATTGGAAGCGGAACTGCCCTACTTACCTGGCCACCCTGAAGAACAAGAAGGAAGGTCCTTCTGGAGGTATGCTCGTTATTGAGTCTAACCTTACGGTTTCTTCTGCATCCAGTTGGGTGCTTGACTCTGGTTCTAGTGCTCATCTGTGCACTTCTATGCAGGGTCTTGAGGATAGCAGGAGGCTGAGGGATGGAGACATGATCCTACGCATCGGTAATGGAGCAAGAGTTGCTGCAGTAGCCGTGGGAACATACCCTCTTCGATTACCATCTGGTTTAGACTTAGTTTTAAAAGACTGTTATTATGTGCCTGCAGCTAGCAGGAATTTGATTTCTGTTTCATGCTTAGCACAAGAAGGTTATGTGATCACCTTCTTTAAGGACCATTGTAACATTCTTTATGAAAGAAATAAAATTGCAAATGGTTTCCTTATTAATGGTCTTTATCAGCTACATATTGATGTACCTGTTTCTAACTATCGAGCAAAACGTGAATGCCAAACGACCTAGGGATAGTCCAAACGACAGATATCTATGGCACCTGAGATTAGGTCATATAGCAGAAGATAGGATTCAACAAATTGGAGAAAAATGGGCTATTGAGTCCATTGACTTTTGAGTCATATCCAACTTGTGAATCTTGTCTTCAAGGCAAAATGACTAAACTCCCTTTTGTTGGACATGGGGAGAGGGCCACAGATCTCCTTGCCCTAGTACATACTGATGTGTGCGGCCCATTTGATGTGCCGGCTAGAGGCAATTTTGTCTACTTCATTACCTTTACCGATGATCTGTCTAGGTATGGGTATGTGTATCTTATGAGACACAAGTCTGAAGCTTTTGAAAAGTTCAAAGAATTCAGACATGAAGTAGAAAAACAAACTGGAAAACCCATTAAGGTTCTTCGATCAGATCGAGGAGGTGAATACCTTAGCCGGGAATTCCTAGACTATCTTAAGGAAAATGGCATAGTCTCTCAATGGACTCCACCAGGAACACCTCAACTCAACGGGGTTTCAGAACGGAGAAATCGGACTCTATTGGATATGGTTCGATCCATGATGAGCTTCACAGACCTCCCTGATTTTCTTTGGGGACATTCATTATTAACTTCAATCTATCTACTGAATAGGGTTCCCTCTAAAACCGTTCCTACCACACCGTATGAGATATGGCACGGTAAGAAACCAAGTCTGAGTCATCTCAGAATTTGGGGTTGTCCGGCTCATGTCAAAAGACAACAAGCGGACAAGTTAGAGTTTAGGTCCTTTCAGAGCTCGATTCATAGGATATCCTAAAGAGTCATTAGGATACTATTTCTACATTCCAGAAGACCACAATGTGATTGTGAGTCGACATGCCATCTTTCTTGAAAAATAGTTTATTCAAGATAGCGGCATTGGAAAGCAGATTAAGCTTGATGAGAAAGTCTCACAAGCAGAACGAGCTAAGGACCAAGTGGAACCAAATCAGGTTGAGCCAATAAGAACACTACCTCCTCCACCTCGTAGATCGGAAAGAGTTTTCCGTCCCCCTGAAAGATACTTAGGTATTATTTCAGAGGATGTAGAGGAAATGTTCCTCATAGGTAATGGTGCTCATGGTGATGATCCCAAAACCTACAACGAGGCGATATCAGATATCGACTCCGAGAAATGGCTTGAGGCAATGAAGTCAGAAGATTCGACTCGATGCACTCAAACCAAGTCTGGACCTTGGTAGATCCACCAGAAGGTATAGTACCTATTGGGTGTAAATGGATCTTCAAGAGAAAGATTGGTGCAGATGGGAATGTGGAGACATTCAAGGCTAGACTGGTGGCAAAAGGTTATAGTCAACGCGAAGGCATTGACTATCAGGATACCTTTTCCCCAGTAGCTATGCTAAAATCCATCCGCACATTGCTTGCTGTTGCAGCCTATTTCGATTATGAAATATGGCAAATGGACGTGAAAACGGCATTCCTAAATGGATATCTTGAGGAAGATATCTATATGGAACAGCCGCTAGGTTTCACATCCAGTGATACTGATCACAAGGTTTGCAAGCTGCAAAGGTCCATATATGGACTTAAGCAAGCATCTCGGAGCTGGAACACTCGTTTCAATGATGTGATCAAAAAGTTTGGTTTCATCAAAAATGAAGAGGAACCATGTGTTTTCAAAAGGGTCAGTGGGAGCGCTGTTGTCTTCCTCGTATTGTACGTGGATGACATCCTCCTTATTGGGAATGATATTCCCATGTTGACATCAGTCAAGATGTGGTTGTCCAAGGAATTCTCCATGAAAGACCTAGGTGAAGCATCCTTTATTCTAGGAATTAAGGTCTATAGGGATAGACCGAATAGGATGCTAGGACTTTCACAGAAGATGTACATAGAGGAAGTACTAAAGAGGTTTAGTATGGAAAACTCTAAGAGGGGATTAATACCCTTCAGACATGGTATTCATCTTTCCAAGAAGATGTGCCCCTAGCACACCTGAGGAAATAGAACGCATGAGCAAGATCCCTTATGCTTCTGCAATAGGGAGCCTCATGTATGCCATGCTATGTACACGACCTGATATAGCCCATGCTGTGAGTGTCACAAGCAGATATCAGTCAAATCCAGGTGAAGAACACTGGACTTCTGTGAAATGTATCCTTAAGTACTTGAGAAGAACTAAGGATATGATGTTGGTCTTTGGTAATGGAGAACTCCAAGTCCAGGGATACACAGACTCGGACTTCATGTCCGATATAGATGATCGAAAGTCGACATCTGGCAGACTGTTTGTGCTGGAAGAGTTCCAAGCAAACGGTGATACCATCTCATCCGCGATTACCTTGAGAAAGGTTACGTTGAGGTCAAGAGAGTCAACTCCGCAGATAATGTGGCAGACCCACTTACAAAGCCGTTGGGCCAGCAGAAGATCGAAGCCCACCTTGAGAAGATGGGACTTAGACTTGTAGCCAATTGGCTTTAGGACAAGTGGGAGATTGTTAGATATATGTGCCCTAGAAGCCAGAATTGGCTGACACTTGTAATACACTTCTAGGGGCAAAATTATAATTTTGACTATAATTAATAAAATGGGTTATTTTCTATCACATATGTGTATTTAGTGTCTGTGATACATCCTTTGAGTTAATGGTAATGATAATTCATATTTTCAAGAGTTGAAAATTTAAGACATGAATAATCATTATTAACTCATAAACATGCTCCCGACCATAGGATCATCACGAGGATGGTGATTGATCCGGAAGGTTGGTGTACGATCGCTTCTCTTTAGTAGATGAGTCTTGAGTCTACGGTGTGGAGACACCGGAGCGAGAGTACAGGTACTCGTTAGAGAACGAGGGCACTGAGCGTGACCACCTCGAGTAGTCATTAGGAAGTCTACCTTCTCGTCAATGACTGACTCGATGCTGCAGTAGTGTGTCTGGTTCTTTGACCTGAGATGCATCGGCAGTTCACCTTGAGGGTGTTATAGTTTGACTACACCATTACTCGGATCTCCTAGCCATATGGAACCCTGAGGTGTATGTTGGCTATAGCATGTTCATTGTAGGAACTGGATTGCATCAAGATGGGAATCTATCTACCTCGGTGGTAGAGGAGTAGCCCTATGATGATCATGAGAATCAAGTCCAGAAATCCATGGCCATGGTAGAGTGAAATAATAGAAAGAGTTTCTATTTAGATTTTCACATTGGACTCGAATCGAATGATTACATCATATGACAGAGACTAGGGTTTGACGAGTTCACCTTAACCCTAATCTGATCGGGGCTCAAGATAGAAGAACTTAATCACACAGGTAGCTGCACCAAGAGGTTCGCATTCAGCTCTGATGGGTTGCCACCATATACTGCTAGGTGTCACTGGTGGATTTTGGGAGCAATTAGAATGATTTAGATGATCGATCATTCTAGCTGTTCGAATCAGAAGAGTTCTGATCCATCGAAAGGAGTTTCGATGATGTCGATGATAGAGATCATGACATATCCCATTACCATACAGAACTGAACCTAACTGGGTCACACAAACAAGGGTTTGAATCTGGTGATCATCAATTGAACTGATCTAGTTCAATTGATCTGAATGAGATTCAATTAGGTTCAAGGAAATCGTGCTAGCACTCGATTGAACCTAACGTTCTTCTTTTACTATCATAAATAAGTTGTCCTGACTGAGCCAAAGGAGTTTGTGCTCAATCAGAGGCCTTCATATGGTCTGACTGGAGGTTGTCCAAGTCAGAATAGGTTGTCTTATTTGTAAGACATTACCTGCCATTTTTGGTCACCTGCCATTTCTTGTTCTTTGACTTTGGTCAAAAGTCTACCTTTGACTGGTCAAACGTTGACCATTGACCCTTTGACTTTTGACCACATGTCATGCACCTATTGGAGAGCTGGTGGGGGCCTGTCCCCCTGCCAGAACCTGGCAAGGAGAAGGGCGCACGCCAAGGGTGGCGTGAGCCCAAGTAGGAGGCGCCTAGGAGTCCTTGTTGGACAAGGACTCCACCTCCCTTTTGGATTCCAATTAGAGTTCTACTAAGAATCCAGTTTGACTGGTCTTAGGCGCCCTCTAAGGAGGAATCCAGGGGTCTCTATTCCAACCAATCAGATTTAGATCTGATTTCACAAAGGGTTGTGATTGGTTGAGAGGAAGAGGAGTTGGATCACAAGAGGTCTATAAATAAGACCCTGCGCCCAACCCTAATTCTAAGTGAATGCAATTCAATTGAGAAACCCCATGCCCCAAGGCTGCCTCTCCCCTCCTTCTCCACGCCATAGCTTCTTCTCCCCTTGCTCTCCACGTCCAAAAGGTGTTTTGGACTTAGGTTGGTGCGATTCAGATCAAGGAAAGGCGATCAAAAGCAAGAAGGCTGCGCTGCTGCAAAAGGACGACTGCAGATCTTCAAAAGAGTTTTGAAGATCCTCCAGATCAGATCCAGATCTGATTTTTGGAGGTGTGATAGAGAAGAAGAGGATCTCCAGATCCAACCCGAGTGGATACCGGTAGAGGCCAGGCGCTTGCGTGGCTAAGATCCAGAACCTTCCGCTGCAATCAGGATCATCTACAGGGTAATAGGATTACCCAAATCAGGTAAATTAAATTTGATTTAATTTATCTTATTTTATTTTATTTATTAAAATAATAAGAATCAGATCTGAAACTTATCAAGATCTGATTGAGATCAAGAGAAAATTTTTGAAATATATCTCTTGATCTAATCAGATCTGGACGAACCTGGACTGGGAAATCAGGATTTCCCTTCACATAGAGGAGGTGCTAAAGAGGTTTAGCATGAAAAACTCTAAGAGAGGATTGGTACCCTTCAGACATGGCATTCATCTCTCCAAGAAAATATGTCCCAACACATCTGAGGAGATTGAACATATGAGCAAGATTTCTTATGCTTCAGCAATAGGGAGCCTCATGTATGCTATGTTATGTACACGACCTGATATAGCCCATGCTGTGAGTGTCACAAGCAGATATTAGTTGAATCCAGGTGAAGAACACTGAACTTTTGTGAAATGTATCCTTAAGTACTTGAGAAGAACTAAGGATATGATGTTGGTTTTTGGTAATGGAGAACTCCAAGTCTAGGGGTATACGGACTCGAATTTTATGTCCGATATAGATGATCGAAAGTTGACATCTGAGAGTTTGTTTGTGTGTAATGGTGGTGCTATCAGTTGGAAGAGTTCCAAGCAGACTGTGATAGCAGATTCCACCATAGAAGCAGAGTACATCACTGCGTCAGAAGCTGCGAAGAAGGCATTTTGGTACAAAAAGTTCATCACAGAGATCGAAGTGATGCCATCGAATGTTATTCCTCTGTACTATGATAATAACGGTGCCATAGCCCTTACTAAGAAGCTGAGGTCTCACCAAAAATCCAAGCACATCGAGTGGCGATACCACCTCATCCATGATTATCTTGAGAAAGGTTACGTCGAGGTCAAGAGAGTCGACTCCATAGACAATGCGGCAGACCCACTTACAAAGCTGTTGGGCCAATGAAAGATCAAAGCCCATCTTGAGAAGATGGGATTTAGATTTACAGCCAATTGATTTTAGGTTAAGTGGGAGTTTGTTAGATATATGTGCCCTAGAAGTCAGATTGGCTGATACTTGTAATACACTTCTAAGAAAAAATTATAATTTTAACTATATATAATAAAATAAATTATTTTCTATCATAGTGTGTATATGAAAGTGTCTGTAATACATCCCTTGAGTTAATGGTAATGATAGTTCATATTTTTAAGAATTAAAAATTTAAGATATGAATTTTCATTATTAACTCATAAAATGCTTTTGATCGTAGGATCATCATGAAGATGGTGATTGATCTGGAAGGTTGGTGTATGATTGCTTCTTTTGGATAGATAAGTCTTGAGTCTATGGTGTAGAGACATCAGAGTGAGGGTATAGATATTCGTTAGAGAACAAGGGCACTGAGCATGACCTCCTCGAGCAGTCATAAGGAAGTCTACCTTCTCATCGATGACTGGCTCGAAGCTACAGTAGCATGTCTGGTTCTTTGACCTGAGGTGCATCAGTAGTTTACCTTGAGGGTGTTATAGTTTGACTACACCATAACTCGATCTCCTAGCCATTCGGAACCCTAAGATATATGTTGGCTATAGCATATTCATTGTAGAAATTGGATTGCACCAATAAGAGATCTATCTACCTCGGTAGATGAGGAGTAGCCCTATGATGATTATGATAATCAAGTCCATAAGCCCATGGCCATGGCAGAGTGAAAGAATAGAAAGAGTTTCTATTAGGGTTTTTACATTGGACTTAATCGAATGATTAATTCATATAACGAAAATTAGGGTTTGATGAGATCATCTTAATCCTAATCCAATAGGGGCTTAAGATAGAGAAACTTAATCATACAGGTAACTGCACCGAGAGGTTCACTTTCAGTTCTAATGGGTTGCCACCATATACTGCTAGGTATCACTGATGGATTTTGGGAGCAATTAGAATGATTTAGATGATCGATCATACTAGTTGTCTAAATCAGAAAAGTTCTGATCCATCGAAAGGTGTTTCGATGATGTTGATGATAGAGATCGCGATATATCCCATTACCATACAGAACTGAATCTAACTGGATCACACGATTAAGGTTTTGGATCTGGATATCATCAATTGGATTAACTTAGTTCAATTGATTTGAATAAGATTCAATTAGGTTAAAGAAAATCATGCTAGCACACGATTGAGCCTAATGTTCTCCTTTAACAATCATTAAAACTTATCTTGACTGAACCAAATATGTTTGAACCCACTTAGGAACCTTTACTTGGTATGACTAGAGCTTGTCTAGGTTAGAAAAGGATTGTCTTAATTTATGAGATAAATTTGAGACAACACTTGCCATTTTTCGTCATCTATTAAATCTTGTCTTCGAACATTGGTCAAATGTTGATCCTGGATACTTAGACATTTGCCCATGTGTCATGCACCCATAGAAAAGAATCTGAGGATTTTTTCCCCCTACCAAAAGGTAGATAGGAAGGGGGCGCACATCTAGGGAGGCGTGCGCCTCATGAAGATAAAATATGGAGTCCCATACAGATAGGACTCTAGTTGCTTTAGGAAATTAAATTAGGTGGCGCTAAGAAGACTTATTTGACCAAGTCTTGCCGCCACCTAAGGAGAGTTTTGAGGGTCTCTAATCTGACTGGATCAGATGATGTCATCCCATCCATTAGATTTAGATCTGATTGCATAAAGGATCATGATTGGTCAGATGATGTGGCACTGCATGGTGCAGTAGGGTCTATATAAATCCTATCCGCGCCTAGAATTTAATTCTTTTGCCTTTAGCCCATGCCACATAGCCCCTCTTCCTCCTTCTCCATGCCACCCTCTGATCCTCTCTCTCCTCTTTATGCCCAAGGGACTTTGGGCATGAAAAAGGTGCGATCCAAGTAAGTGAAAGGTGCCAGGAAAGAAAGAAGGCAGCACTACTGCAAGAGACAATGGTTGTTCTTCAAAAGCCATTTTGAAGACCTTTAAGATCAGATCCAGATCTAATTTTTGAAGGATTGATTGAGAAGGAGAAGATCTTCAGATCCTACCTGAGTGGATACTGATAAAGGCCAGGCACTTATGTGGCTATATCAAGAACCTCAGGCAAATATTAGGATCATCATAAGATAATTAGATTACTCAAAATAAAGATATAATTAAATTAGATTTAATTTTTATCTTTATTTTTATTTTTATTATCAGATCAATAAGATTAGATCTGAGGAGTCTCAGATCTGATTAGGATCTTAAAAATTTTTTTAAAAAAATATCCCTCCTGATCTAATCAGATCTGAACGAATCTGATCTAAAAAATAAGTTTTTCCCTTCACAAATCCTGCACTACATCCTTCAAAATGGTATCAGAGCTAGGTTCGCTAAACATGATATGCTTGTATGTTTAGATTCATAATTTAAATTTAATCTAAATATTAATCTAATAATCTGATTAATTAGATCTAAAAATTAAAATCAAGATCGCACGGACTAAAAGTTATCCTGCTATAAGGTTTACCCCCTACAATGAAAAGGTTGTCCTAGTATATTGCTGATCTAAATCGTTAATCGTAAAATCTTAGATTTGATCTAATATTTTTATGATCTAATTAAATTAGGCTTTAATCTAATTTTTGATCATGAACGTATATTTAGATAGGATCTAAAGTTTGATTCATGATTTAATATAATGTAGTGTATATAGTTTCAAATTAAACCCTCCAACTAGTATTGTTTGTAAATTGAGCTGATTCAATTTTAAAGTGAGTTGACTCAATTGATGAACAATGCTAGGTTGTAAAGAATCTTTTAAAATTTTAAAAAATATTTTTGAAATACCAAATCCTAACCCTCAGCCCATAAACTTAATTAAAATTAAGTATAATGATTTAGTATCTAGAATTATGAATTAACACTTTAAGTCATTAATCATAAACTTATGGGTTATTCGGTTAGTTAAATTATGTCCATAAATTAGGTTAGACCTAAGGTTAGTTAAAGAATGGACTAATTTAGAGTAATTGATCAAATCTAATTAAATATTAATTTAGATTAAGTCAAGGACTCTATAAACATAATTATAATAGTTGTAGTTTGTCAAGTCCACGTCTTTAACGAGGACCAAATGGACTTGATTCATGGCTACACGGTCAAACCCATAATTACTAGGTTGATCAAATTAAAACTAGTGAATCAGATGGTGTCTAAGGTAAGTCTGATAGTTTGATCAGTGGTTTTTAATTGGGAGCTACTCGCATTGATTCGATCTTTGACGAGTTAATGGCAGATTCCTTCCATTGATCTCACTTACCTAGCCATCCTAATGAATTAGATTTCGATTAGATCACTTGGTAATTTGGACTCACTCATGTCAGTTAGATAAATCAATTTGACTGATTTAGGTGCTCCTAATGCTAGCTTATCATAGATCCTTTTTAATTTAACTTTGTGAAGTCAGTGAGAGGATCGAAATTGGCTCGCTGAATTTTTTCCTCTTCTTAAAATATGTTAATTAAATTTTCTAAAATTATTAGATCCTTAAAAATAAAATAGTTATATAGATAACTAAATCATAGCCTCCCATTAAGTTAAGTGATAATGGGTTCATCAGTATAATGATCATTGGAGGCCCAAAGGCTTGATGATTATTGACTAATGATATTATTATTCATCAAATGATAATTTGGTTAAGTTTTTCTGATGGTGGTTAGGTTATTCGACCAAAGTTGGGCTTGATCATTTATTGGTTAGATAAGATCAAATATGGTCATATTAATGGTTGGACCTAACCGAACTTTTTCAGTGGAAGCCAAAGCCTACTGATTAGGTCTCCAGGGCAAAATCAACATTACTAGAAGTTGTTTAGAGAAATAATTGATTTTGAATCTATCCATAGATGCACATGGATTGACCAACCAAAGTTGGACTCATGTGTAGTCTATGTGGATTCTAGTACCCACTAAGGAATTAAAGTAATTCTTCGAATTGAAGGTAGAGGCTATCAATTTGTATAAAATAGTGAAAGAATCTTTAGACTAAAGTCTAAGTCTTTAGGATAATTGATTCATATACTAATTAGATTTTTTTTTGTGTAGAAATGGCCACTAACCTATCACTCTGGTCATTGTTAGATAATGATAAATTAATGGGACCCAACTTCGATAGCTGGTATCATAAGTTGAAAATCATCCTGAAGTATGAGTGGATCCTTTATATAGTAATGGATCCAGCACTTAAGGGGCCAGCTTTGAATGCTAGAAGAATGGTATGAGACACTTACCAGAAGTGGCTCAACGATCGCACCACCATTCGGTGCATAATGTTGACGATAATGAACGACGAGTTCAGTCGTAGGTTCAAAAATGCCCAGCCATAAGAGATGCTTCAAATATTAAACAACTTCTTTGACATGCCTCACGACGTTGAAAGGCACAAAATAAGTTGTGCCATTTTCAACGCTCGGATGAGGGATGGGGCCTCAGTCACCGATCATGTATTGCACATGATCAAGATGATTAAGTGCGTTAGCAAGCTGGGCTTTCTCCTACACGAGCAGCTCGATAAGGATGCGATCCTTAATTCCTTGCCCAAGTCCTTCCTCCCTTTTCTAACTCATTTTAGAATGACAAAGCCTGTAGTCAACTACCACGGCTTGTTGGGGTTGCTACAGAACTTTGAGAAAGATCACCAACTCTACAAGGAGATGATGAATGTAGTGGGAGGGTCTTCCTCTGATCATCAATCCTTTAAGAAAGAGAAGAAGAACAAGAAGAAGAAGAACAAGAAGATGCAGCCTAATGCCAGAACGACTGCATTGGGTCAAACTAAGAAGCACAAGCTTGACTAGAGCTAGAAACAAGGGTACTGAAAGAGGAACTATCCTTTGTACATTGCTTCCCTGGACTCGAACAAATCGAGGAGGAAGCAAGTGGTTGCTGGGCAAGGTAATTATATGATAACATCTTATAATTTTTTCTTATTTGATTCTATTGCTTGGGTATTAGATACTGAAAGCTCTTATCATATTTGTAATTCTATATAGGGCTTGTAGGTTAGTAGGAGATTTGATCAAGATGAGAGATTCTTGAACGTTGGAGATGGAAAATAAGTTCCAATTCTAGCTTTAGGAATCATGAACCTTGTAATCAATTCAAATAAAGTTATTCTTAATAAATATCATTTTTGTCCAACTTTTTTATTTAATATCATTTCTGTAGGCCTTTTGATCATGAATGGTTATGAAATATCAATAAAAAAAATTATAATATCATTTTGAATGGTGTTATAATTTTTATTAGATAATTAAATAATGAAATTTATTTATTAACTATGCCCGTTAACGTGGTTCAATCCTTCGGTAAATATCCTAGAATTAGTGATGTATCCAAAATCTATCTTTAGCACTGTAGGCCAGATCATATTAATAAAAATAGAATAAATAGGTTAGCTCAAGAAGGAATTCTTGAGATTAGTGATTGTGAATCACTTCCGACCTATGAGTCCTGTCTTTTTGGTAAGATGACCAAGTCATCTTTTATTGAAAAAGATGAATAAGACACTGAACTCCTGAGTCTAGTACATTCAGATGTATGTGGACCTATGAGCTTAAGTGTCAGAGATGGATATTTCTACTTCATAACTTTCACAAACAATCTATCGAGGTATGTGTACGTTTATTTAATGAAGCATAAGTCGAAGTCATTTGAAATATTCAAACTATTTTGAAATGAGGTAGAGAAGCAAACTGAAAAGAGTATTAAAACTCTTCGATCTGACCGAGGGGGTGAGTACCTTTTCAATGAATTTTTAACATATCTAAGGGAGAATGAAATTCTCTTCCAATGGACCCCTCCTGGAACACCACAACATAATGATATGTCTGAAAGGAGGAATCGGATCCTATTGGACATGGTTTGATCCATGATGGAGTTTGCTACTTTACCGATCTCCTTATGGGGATATGCACTCGAGTCAGCTTGTTACATTCTAAATAGGATTCTGAGTAAATCTATTAATATAACACCATATGAGATATGAGCAGGGCGTAAGCCAGTGCTCTCACATCTTAGAATTTGGGGATGTCCAGCTTATGTCCAACATTTAATGATAGACAAGCTTGGACCTAGGTCTGATAAGTATAATTTTATAGGTTACCTAAAAGAAACTAAAGGGTATTACTTCTACCTTGCTGATGAGAAAAAAGTGCTTGTCAACCTTAAGGCAGTCTTTTTAGAAAAAAAATTCCTTAGTAAAGGAACTAATATCTCTAAGGTCAAACTTGATAAAGTTCGGCAGGTGGAAGAATAGACACAAGTTGTTGAACCTAAGCTAGATCTGATTAGATTAGAACTAGAATCCTTTATAGATGCACCCTTAAGACGATCTGGTAGAGTACCATGTCAATCGGATAGATACTACGATTTCTTAGTTCGAGATAGGGATCCTATCAAACTCGATGAGAACGATGAGGATTCAATCACCTACATGGATGTAATGCAGAGATCCGACTCTAAGAAATGGCTTGAGGTCATGAAATCTAAAATGGAGTCCATGAAAGTCAACAATGTATGGACATTGGTTGACCCACCTAAAGGGATAAAATCTATAGAATGTAAGTGGATCTTCAAGAGAAAAAGGGGTGCAGATGGAAAGGTGGAGACCTATAAAGCCCGTCTGATTGCCAAGAGGTATCATCAATGTTATGGTATTGACTATGATGAGACATTCTCTCCTATGGCAATGCTCAAATCCATTTGGATTATGCTTGCCATTGCTGGCCATCTGGACTATAAAATCTGGCAGATAGATGTAAAAATGATTTTCTTAAATGGAGAGCTGGATGAAGAAGTATATATGATACAGTCTGAAGGATTCACATCTATAGATGAGTCTAAGGTGTGTAGGCTTTAGAGGTCCATTTATGGACTGAAGCAGGCATCTTGGAGCTGGAACATATGATTTGATAGAACAATCAAAATGTATAGCTTCGTTAAGAACGAAGAGAAGCCCTACATATACAAGTGGACTAATGGTCCACCAATAGTATTCCTAGGATTGTATGTGGATGATATTCTCTTAATTGAAAATGATGTTCTTGCATTACAAGGAATAAAGATCTAGTTGTCATCATAGTTCTTCATGCAAGATCTGAGAGAAGCTTCCTACATCCTAGGGATGAAGATCTATAGAGATAGATCTAAAAGGTTGCTTGGATTGTCCCAATCTACGTACATTGATATTGTGCTAAAATGGTTCAGCATGAAAAATTTCAAGAAAGTCTATTCTATCGATAGACCATGAAATTTTTTTTCCAAGAAGGATTGTCTAACAACACCTCTAGAAAAGGGGCGTATGAGTAGAATACCATTTGCTTCGACAATGGGTTCTATAATGTACGCCATGACATGTACGCAATCGAATGTGGCATACTCACTAGGGATAGTGAGTAGATACCAATCTAATTCAGGGGAGAACCATTGGAAGGTTGTTAAAACCATCCTAAAGTATTTAAGAAATACCAAGGACTAGTAGCTTGTATATGGTGAATCAAATATGAAACTTGTAGGATTCACAGACTCCAGTTTTCAGTCTGATTATGATGATAGTAAGAGTGTATTGGGATATATATTCATCCTTAATGGTGGGGCTATTTGCTGGAAGAGTTTCAAGCAGCATACTATGGCCAATTCAGTTTGTGAGATGGAGTATGTCGCTACATCAAATGCTGCCAAAGAAGCGGTGTGGCTAAGAAAATTCATCACCGAACTTGGAGTAGCATCCTTCCTTGATGGTCCAATTCTGCTCTATTATGACAGCTCTAGAGCCATTGCTCAGGCGAAGGAACCAAAGGCACACCAATAGATGAAGCAAATTCTATGCCACTACGATCTCATTCGAGAAATTATGGATTGAGATGATGTCGATCTTTAGAAGATCGATGGAAAGGAGAAGATCGATGGAAAGGAGAACCTGATCGACCCATTTACTAAAGCTATTATGGTGAAGGAGTTTAGCGACTTCAAGTCGAAGATAGATATTAGATACTGCACCAATTGGCTTTAGTCCAAGTGAAAGATTATTGGAAATGTGTCCCAAAGCCAATCATCAGCCTATTGATGGTTGGACTATACATTTGTAATTATACATGAATCATAAATTAATAAAAATTATTTTAGCATTTTTCATCATAAATTCTGTTATCTTCTAATGAACTCATTGTTAGATATGGGTGCCCTAGAAGCCAGATTGGCTGACACTTGTAATACACTTCTAAGGATAAAATTATAATTTTAACTATAAATAATAAAATAGATTATTTTCTATCATAGTGTGTATTTGAAAGTGTCTGTGATACATCCCTTGAGTTAATAGTATTGATAGTTCATATTTTCAAGAGTTGAAAATTTAAGATATGAATTTTCATTATTAACTCATAAAATGCTTCCGACCGTAGGATTATCATGAGGATGGTGATTGATCCAGAGGGTTGGTATATGATCGCTTCTTTTGGATAGATAAGTCTTGAATCTATGGTGTAGAGACATCGGAGCGAGAGTATAGGTACTCGTTAGAGAATGAGGATACTGAGTGTGACCACCTCGAGCAGTCATGAGGAAGTCAACCTTCTCGTCGATGACTGGCTTGAAGCTGCAGTGGTGTGTCTGGTTCTTTGATCTGGATGCATCGATAGCTCACCTTGAGGGTGTTATAGTTTGACTACACCATAACTCGATCTCCTAACCATTGAAAATACTGAGATGTATGTTGGCTATAGCATATTCATTGTAGGAATTGGATTGCACCAATAGGAGATCTATCTACCTCGGTAGATGAGGAGCAGCCCTATGATGATCATGAGAATCAAATTCATAAGCCCATAGCCATGGCAGAGTGAAATAATAGAAAGAGTTTCTATTAGAATTTTCATATTGGACTTGAATCAAATGATTAATTTATATGATGGAAATTAGGGTTTGACGAGATCACCTTAACCCTAATCCGATCGGGGCTCAAGATAGAGGAACTTAATCACACAGGTAACTACATCAGGAGGTTCGCTTTTAGTTTTGATGGATTGCCACCATATGCTTCTAGCTATCACTGGTGAATTTTGAGAGCAATTAGAATGATTTAGATAATCGACCATACTAGTTGTCTGAATCAGAAAAGTTCTGATCCATCGGAAGGTATTTCAATGATGTCGATGATAGAGATCATGATATATTCCATTACCATACGGAACTGAATCTAACTGGATCACACAAATAAGAGTTTGGATATGGATGTCATCAATTAGACTAATCCAGTTTAATTGATTTGAATAAGATTCAATTAGGTTCAAGAAAATCATGCTAGTACACGATTGAGCCTAATGTTCTCCTTTAACAATCATTAATGCTTTTCTCGACTGATTCAAATATATTTGGGCTCACTTAGAAACCTTTACTTAGTCTGACTGGAGCTTTTTTAGGTCAGAAAAAGATTGTCTTAATTTATGAGATAAATTTAAAACAGCACCTACCATTTTTGATTACTTGCTAATTCCAGTTTTCGAAAATTGGTCAAATGTTGACCCTGGACACTTTGACATCTGCCCATGTGTCATGCACCCATAAGAGAGTACCTAGGGACTTGTCCCCTTGCTAAAAAGTAGATAGAAAGGGGCACACGCCTAGGGAGGCATGCACCCCATGAGGATAAAGGATAGAGTCCCATACAGATGGGACTCCAAGTTGCTTTAGGAAATTAAATTATGTGGCATCAAGAAGTCTTGTTTGACTCAATCTTGGCACCATCTTAGGAGGGTTTAGAGGGTCTCTTATCTGATTGGATCAGATGATGTCATTCTACCAATCAGATTTAGATCTGATTGCACAAAGGGCCGTGATTGGCTAGGATGATGTGAAACTGCATGGCATAGTAGGGTCCATATAAACCCTATCTGCGCCTAGAATTTAATGCTTCTACCTTTAGCCCATGCCACATAGCCTCTCTCCCTCCTTCTCCATGCCACCCTCTAGTCCTCTCTCTCCTCTCCATGCCCAAGGGCTTTTGGGCACGAACAAGGTGCGATCCAAGCAAGTAAAAGGAGCCAGGAAAGGAAGAAGACAGCACTGCTACAAAAGACAACAGCTATTCTTTAAAAGTAGTTTTGAAGACCTTCAAAATCAGATCTAGATCTAATTTTTAGAAAATTAATTGAGAAGAAGAAGATCTTTAGATCCTATCTGAGTGGATACTGATAGAGGTCAGGCACTTGCATGGCTACATCTAGAACCTCAGGCAAATATTGGGATCATCATAAGATAATTGGATTACCCAAAATAAAGGTATAATTAAATTAGATTTAATTTTTATTTTTATTTTTATTATTAGATTAATAAGATCAAATTTGAGAACTCTCAAATTTGATTAAGATCTTAAAGAAAATATTTTTGAAATATTTCTTCAGATCCAATCAGATTTGAACGAATCTAATCCAAAAAATAAATTTTTTTCTTTAACTAGTATCAAAACCAGGTTCTATAATTCATTAGATCTGATTTTAATTTATTTTTAATCTAACAATTAGATAATTTTAGATATCACATTAGATGTGATTAGATCTAAAATTAAAAAATTAAAAATTAAATAATCTAGATCTAAGATGTATGAGATGCATGACTAAACTAGGAATAGAATTATTTTATGTGTAGTCTAGCATGTGTTAGATATATGTGCCCTAGAAGTCAGAATTGGCTGACACTTGTAATACACTTCTAGGGGCAAAATTATAATTTTGACTAATATCAATAAAATGGACTATTTTCTATCATATATATGTATTTAGTGTCTGTGATACATCCTTTGAGTTAATGGTAATGATAATTCATATTTTCAAGAGTTGAAAATTTAAGACATGAATAATCATTGTTAACTCATAAAATGCTTCCGACCATAGGATCATCATGAGGATGGTGATTGATCTGGAAGGTTGGTGTACAATCACTTCTCTTTAGTAGATGAGTCTTGAGTCTATGGTGTGGAGACACCAGAGCGAGAGTATAGGTACTTATTAGAGAATGAGGGCACTGAGCGTGACCACCTCGAGTAGTCATTTAGAAAGTCTACCTTTCGTCAATGACTGACTCGATGCTGCATAGTGTGTCTGGTTCCCTTACCTGAGGTGCATCAACAGTTCACCTTGAGGGTGTTATAGTTTAACTAAACCATTACTCGGTCTCCTAGCCATATGGAATCCTGAGGTGTATGTTGGCTATAGCATGTTCATTATAGGAACTGGATAGCATCAAGATGGAATCTATCTCCTCGGTGGTAGAGGAGCAACCCTATGATCATGGAATCAAAGTCCAGAAGCCTATGGCCATGCAGAGTGAAATAATAGAAAAGTTTCTATTTAGACTTTCACATCGGACTTAAATTGAATGATTACATCATATGATAGAAACTAGGGTTGACGAGTTCACCTTAACCCTAATCTGATTGGGGCTCAAGATAGAAGAACTTAATCACACAGTAGCTGCACCAAGAGGTTCACTTCAGCTCTTGGGTTGCCACCATATCAGCTCAGTGCCCTCGTTCTCTAACGAGTCCTATACTCTTGCTCCGGTGTCTCCACACCATAGACTTAAGACTCATCTACTAAAGAGAAGTGATTGTACACCAACCTTTCGGATCAATCACCATCCTCGTGATGATCCTATGATCGGAAGCATTTTATGAGTTAACAATGATTATTAATGTCTTAAATTTTCAACTCTTAAAAATATGAATTATCATTACCATTAACTCAAAGGATGTATCACAGATACTAAATACACTTATGTGATAGAAAATAACCCATTTTATTGATTATAGCCAAAATTACATTTTTGCCCCTAGAAGTGTATTACAAGTGTCAGCCAATTTTGGCTTCTAGGGCATATATATCTAACAATCTCCCACTTGTCCTAAAGCCAATTAGCTACAAGTCTAAGTTCCATCTTCTCAAGATGGGCTTCGATCCTCTGCTGGCCCAACGACTTTGTAAGTGGGTCTGCCATATTATCTGTGAAGTTGACTCTCTTGACCTCGACGTAACCCTTCTCGAGGTAATCGTGGATGAGGTGGTATCGCTGCTCAATATGCTTAAATTTTTGGTGAGACCTCGGCTCCTTAGCAAGGGCTATGGCGCCATTATTATCGCAGTATAGAGGAATGGCATCTGATGGCATTACTTTGATTTCTACAGCAAACTTCTTGTACCAGAATGCTTCCTTCATAGCCTCTGATGCAGCGATATATTCTTCTTTCATGGTAGAATCTGCTATCACGGTTTGCTTGGAACTCTTCCAGTTGACAGCACCACCATTGCACATAAACAGACTCCCAGATGTCGACTTTCGATCATCTATATCGGACATAAAATCCGAGTCTGTGTATCCCTGGACTTGGAGTTCTCCATTACCAAAGACCAACATCATATCCTTAGTTCTTCTCAAGTACTTAAGGATACATTTCATAGAAGTCCAGTGTTCTTCACCTGGATTTGACTGATATCTGCTTGTGACACTCACAGCATGGGCTATATCAGGTTATGTACATAGCATGACATACATGAGGCTTCCTATTGCAGAAGCATAAGGAATCTTGCTCATGCGTTCTATTTCCTCAAGTGTGCTGGGGCATATCTTCTTGGAAAGATGAATACCATGTCTGAAGGGTATTAATCCCCTCTTAGAGTTTTCCATACTAAACCTCTTTAGTACTTTCTCTA